>JALIRH010000001.1:101176431-101489022 GCA_023055505.1 Callipepla californica brunnescens | reverse complement strand
CAATTCACATAGAATCACAGAATCACAGGGGTTGGAAGGGACCTCTAGAGACCATCAAGTCCAACCCCCTTGCCAAAGCAGGCTCCCTACACCAGGAAAGGCAATCCTTGATCCACCTTAAAAGCAGTCTTGCATATCTCTTTTCCTTGACAGAAAGCAGGCTAAAGAGATTCATAGATTCATAGATTCATAGATACATTAGGTTGGAAAGGACCTACAAGATCATCTAGTCCAACCATCCTCACACCCACCATCCCTACCCACCAAGCTACTAAATCAAATCCCTCAGCACCTCATCTAAACGCTTCTTGAACAGCGCTAGGGACGGTGCCTCAACCACCTCCCTAGGCAGGCCATTCCAGTGCCGGACCACTCTTTCAGAGAAAAAATTTTTCCTCAAGTCTAATCTAAATCTTCCCGGCACAACTTGTGGCCATTCCCTCTCGTCCTGTCATTAGTTACCTGGGAGAAGAGGCTGACCCCTTCCTCACCACAGCCTCCCTTCAGGAAGTGGTAGAGTGCAATGAGGTCTCCTCTGAGCCTCCTTTTCCCCAAAACTAACAATCCCAGCTCCCTCAGCCGCTCCTCGTAAGACCTGTGCTCCAGACCCCTCACCAGTTTTGTTGCCCTTCTCTGAACACGCTCCAGGGCCTCGATGTCTCTCTTGTAGTGAGGGGCCCAAAACTGAACACAGTACTCGAGGTGCGGCCGCACCAGAGCTGAGTACAGGGGGATGATCACCTCCCTGCTCCTGCTGGCCACACTATTCCTAATACAGGCCAGGATGCCATTGGCCTTCTTGGCCACCTGGGCACACTGCCGGCTCATACTGAGCCGAGCATCAACCAACACCCCCAGGTCCTTTTCCTCTATACACTCCTCAAGCCATTCTGCCCCAAGCCTATAGCATTGCATGGGGTTATTGTGGCCAAAGTGCAGGACCCGGCACTTGGCCTTATTGAACCTCATCCCATTGACCTCAGCCCAACTGTCTAGCCTATCCAGATCCCGCTGAAGGGCCTCCCTACCCTCAGGCAGATCGACACATCCTCCCAACTTGGTGTCATCCGCAAACTTACTGAGGGTACACTCAATCCCCTCATCCAGGTCATCAATAAAGATATTAAACAAGACGGGCCCCAATACCGACCCTTGGGGGACACCACTCGTGACAGGACGCCAGCTGGACTTGACTCCATTAACCACTACCCGCTGGGCACGGCCCTCTAGCCAATTCTCAACCCAGAGAAGAGTGAACCTGTCCACACCATGGGCTGCCAGCTTCTGCAGGAGAATACTGTGGGAGACCGTGTCAAAGGCTTTGCTGAAGTCCAGGTAGACTACATCAACAGCCTTTCCCTCATCTACCAGTCTGGTCACCCAGTCGTAGAAGGAGATGAGGTTGGACAAGCACGACCTGCCCTTTGTGAACCCGTGCTGGCTGGGTCTGATCCCCTGATTGCCATGCACGTGCCGTGTGATCTCCCTCAAGATCAATTGCTCCATAACTTTCCCTGATACCGAGGTCAGGCTGACAGGCCTGTAGTTCCCCGGATCTTCCTTACGGCCTTTCTTGTAGATGGGAGTCACATCGGCAAGCCTCCAATCTTGCGGGACCTCTCCAGATGACCAGGAATGCTGATAGATGGCAGAAAGCGGCTTGGCAATCACCTCTGCCAGCTCCCTCAGCACCCTTGGGTGGATCCCATCTGGCCCCATGGACTTGTGGCAGTTCAGATGGAGGAGCAGGTCTCTGACTGTCTCTGCTGGGATCACAGGGGGTGCATGATGCGCTTCGTCCCAGACTTCCAGGTCAGGGCGAGGAGTATCCTGAGGATAACTGGTCTGTCTATTAAAGACAGACGTGAAGAAGGCATTGAGAACCTCAGCCTTTTCCTTATCCTCTGTGGTTACATTCCCTGCCGCATCAAGTAAAGGAGGGAAATTCTCCTTAGTTCTTCTTTTACTGTTAATATATTTATAAAAGGATTTTTTGTTCTCCTTTACTGCAGTAGCCAGTCTGAGTTCAAGCTGGGCTTTTGCTTTTCTAACTTCCTGCCTGCAAATCTTGGCAAGTTCCCTGTAGTCTCCCCAAGTAGCCTGTCCCATCTTCCAGAGGACATAGACTCTCTTTTTCTCCCGGAGTCTCAACAAAAGATCTCGGTTCATCCACACTGGTCTTTTTCCCCTCCGGCTTGACTTACGGTACTCAGGGACAGCCTGCTCCTGTGCCTTTAAGATTTCCGTCTTGAGGAGGGCCCAGGCTTCCTGGACCCCTTTACCCCACAGGAGCGAGTCCCAAGGGACCCTTGCAACAAGCGTCCTGAACAGGTCAAAGTCTGCCCTCCGGAAGTCCAAGGCAGCAGTTTTGCTAGTCACCCTCTTGATGTCACCAAGGTGGTGACGCAGTGGATCAGGCTGTCCAGAGAGGTTGTGAATGCCCCATCTCTAGAGGCATTGAAGGTGGGGCTGGATGTGGCTGTGGGCAGCCTGCTTTAGTGGCTGGCAACAGTGCCCACGGTGGGGGGGTTGAAACTAGGTGATCTTTGAGGTTCCTTTCAACCTAGGCCATTCTGTGATTTCACGAGTTCTATGATTCTATGATTTTATGACCCTTGGTATGCCATCTCTCAGTCCTCGAGTTCTACCGCTTTGGATCGGCACAACCGGAGCTGCAGTGACATTTTGAGGTGAAGAGGGTTTGTTTTTTCGGGAGGTTTCTGTCACAGGGGAACCGAGGGAGAGCGGGCAGTCCCTGCAGCTCTCGGCAGCTCTCTCGCGAGAGGCTGACTGGCGTAGGCGTTGCCCGGGAAACGGCACCCCCGCCCACACCTTCAGCTCTGAAAAGGCCTCAGGGAGGGCAGCGACACGTTGCTGCCCACCAGGCACAAGGAGGAGCTAACTACCTGTGCGTATCACCCCTCTCTATTATACTGAGCTAGGTGCTAAGTGTGGGAGTGTGGGAGCTTGTGTAGCTGGGTGTAGGATTTCTATTCCTCCTCTCTTGTGAATTCATCCTATTTACTACTGGTGTCTGTGCTCTCACAGTTGTGTTCTACTTTTTGCTTATTTCATTTTTTATTTATCTTATTATCATCATACATATATTTATTTATTCTTTTTATTTATTATTCTTATTTCTGTACCATGGTCTCTACCAGACAGAGGGCTTGCCGTAAAAAGACGGTGGCGACCCAGACAGAAGGTCTGCCTAGAAATGTGGCTACACAGGTCTCTGGTTGCAGTGAGTGCCAGAGCCTGCTGCTGCTGGAGGAGGATGGCAAGCAGATCTCCTGCATGCGGTGTGAACAGGTTGAAGATCTGCTTAGCATGGTGATAGAACTGAAAGAGGAAGTTGAGAGACTGAGGGCCATCAGGGACTGCGAGAGGGAGATTGACTGGTGGAGTAGCTCCTTCAAGTGCCAGAGAGAAAGGCACCCAGGAGATCCCCCGAATTTGGTGGTGGACTCCCTGACCTGCCCCCGTCAGGTTGAGGGGGGGTATCTGAGGGATGGGGAGGGCTGGCAGAGAGTCCCAGCTCGGTACTGTAGGCGATCTCCCCCTCTGCCTACATCGTCTCCTCAAGTCCCTCTAAACAATAGGTTTGCAGTGTTGGATGTTGAAGGAGAAATAAGGGGGGAGGAGCGGGAAGATTCTCCCAAGAAGTCACCAATGGCAAGGCAGTCGACTCCATGCATTGAGACTGCAGCTGCCAAGAAGGAAAGAAAGGTGATCGTGGTGGGTGGCTCCCTTCTCAGGGGTACTGAGGGCCCCATTTGCAGACCAGACCCGTGCCGTAGGGAAGTGTGCTGTCTCCCTGGGGCCCGGGTTAGAGACATAACTAGAAGACTCCCAGATCTGATTCACCCCAATGACTACTATCCGTTGCTCATAGTTCAAGCAGATAGCAGTGAAATAACTCAAAGAAGCCTAAGAACTATGAAAAGAGATTTCAGGGGTCTAGGACGATTAGTTCAAGGTGTGGGAGCACAAGTGGTATTTGCTTCCATACCTTCTGGGGCAGCGAAGGACACGGAATGGGCTAGGAAAACACAAGTGATGAATAATTGGCTGAGAGGCTGGTGTAGAGACAGACACTTTGGGTTTTTTGACCACGGGGCAGTTTACTCAGCTCCTGGCCTGTTATCCGCTGATGGAATACACCTGTCCCAAAGGGGGAAACAAATTCTAGCCCAGGAGCTAGCTGGATTAATTGAGAGAGCTTTAAACTAGCTGTGATGGGGGTAGGGGATATAACAGGGCTCCCCAGGGAAGAGCCCAGGGGGGCTGTGCTGGAACAAAGGGTGAGGCAAGTGTCTCAGCTGAAGTGCATATACACCAACGCACGCAGCATGGGCAATAAACAAGAAGAGCTTGAAACCATTGTAAGGCAGGCAAACTATGACCTTGTTGCTATTACGGAAACATGGTGGGACCCCTCCCATGACTGGAGTACTGGGATGGATGGCTACAAGCTCTTCAGAAGGGATAGGCGGGGAAGAAAGGGTGGTGGCATAGCTCTCTATATCAAAGAGTGTCTTGATGTTGAAGAGCTTGAGGTTGGAAACGACCAAGTGGAGTGTCTGTGGGTAAGGATCAGGGGGATGGTCTGTAGGAGTGACATCGTGGTGGGGCTCTGTTATAGACCGCCTAGCCAAGATGAAGAGATAGATGAGGTGTTCTACAAGCAACTAGTAGATGTTGCACGATGGCCAGCACTAGTTCTCATGGGGGACTTCAACTTCCCTGATATATGCTGGAAATATAATACCGCGCAGAGGAAGCAGTCCTTGAGATTTCTGGAGTGTGTGGAAGATAGCTTCCTGACACAGCTGGTGCAGGAACCTACCAGGGGAAGTGCCCTGCTAGACCTGCTCTTCACTAACAGAGATGGACTAGTAGGAGATGTGAAGGTTGGGGATCGTCTTGGCCAGAGTGACCATGAAATGGTAGAGTTTGCTATTCTTGGTGACATCAAGAGGGTGACTAGCAAAACTGCTGCCTTGGACTTCCGGAGGGCAGACTTTGACCTGTTCAGGACGCTTGTTGCAAGGGTCCCTTGGGACTCGCTCCTGTGGGGTAAAGGGGTCCAGGAAGCCTGGGCCCTCCTCAAGACGGAAATCTTAAAGGCACAGGAGCAGGCTGTCCCTGAGTACCGTAAGTCAAGCCGGAGGGGAAAAAGACCAGTGTGGATGAACCGAGATCTTTTGTTGAGACTCTGGGAGAAAAAGAGAGTCTATGTCCTCTGGAAGATGGGACAGGCTACTTGGGGAGACTACAGGGAACTTGCCAAGATTTGCAGGCAGGAAGTTAGAAATGCAAAAGCCCAGCTTGAACTCAGACTGGCTACTGCAGTAAAGGAGAACAAAAAATCCTTTTATAAATATATTAACAGTAAAAGAAGAACTAAGGAGAATTTCCCTCCTTTACTTGATGCGGCAGGGAATGTAACCACAGAGGATAAGGAAAAGGCTGAGGTTCTCAATGCCTTCTTCACGTCTGTCTTTAATAGACAGACCAGTTATCCTCAGGATACTCCTCGCCCTGACCTGGAAGTCTGGGACGAAGCGCATCATGCACCCCCTGTGATCCCAGCAGAGACAGTCAGAGACCTGCTCCTCCATCTGAACTGCCACAAGTCCATGGGGCCAGATGGGATCCACCCAAGGGTGCTGAGGGAGCTGGCAGAGGTGATTGCCAAGCCGCTTTCTGCCATCTATCAGCATTCCTGGTCATCTGGAGAGGTCCCGCAAGATTGGAGGCTTGCCGATGTGACTCCCATCTACAAGAAAGGCCGTAAGGAAGATCCGGGGAACTACAGGCCTGTCAGCCTGACCTCGGTATCAGGGAAAGTTATGGAGCAATTGATCTTGAGGGAGATCACACGGCACGTGCATGGCAATCAGGGGATCAGACCCAGCCAGCACGGGTTCACAAAGGGCAGGTCGTGCTTGTCCAACCTCATCTCCTTCTACGACTGGGTGACCAGACTGGTAGATGAGGGAAAGGCTGTTGATGTAGTCTACCTGGACTTCAGCAAAGCCTTTGACACGGTCTCCCACAGTATTCTCCTGCAGAAGCTGGCAGCCCATGGTGTGGACAGGTTCACTCTTCTCTGGGTTGAGAATTGGCTAGAGGGCCGTGCCCAGCGGGTAGTGGTTAATGGAGTCAAGTCCAGCTGGCGTCCTGTCACGAGTGGTGTCCCCCAAGGGTCGGTATTGGGGCCCGTCTTGTTTAATATCTTTATTGATGACCTGGATGAGGGGATTGAGTGTACCCTCAGTAAGTTTGCGGATGACACCAAGTTGGGAGGATGTGTCGATCTGCCTGAGGGTAGGGAGGCCCTTCAGCGGGATCTGGATAGGCTAGACAGTTGGGCTGAGGTCAATGGGATGAGGTTCAATAAGGCCAAGTGCCGGGTCCTGCACTTTGGCCACAATAACCCCATGCAATGCTATAGGCTTGGGGCAGAATGGCTTGAGGAGTGTATAGAGGAAAAGGACCTGGGGGTGTTGGTTGATGCTCGGCTCAGTATGAGCCGGCAGTGTGCCCAGGTGGCCAAGAAGGCCAATGGCATCCTGGCCTGTATTAGGAATAGTGTGGCCAGCAGGAGCAGGGAGGTGATCATCCCCCTGTACTCAGCTCTGGTGCGGCCGCACCTCGAGTACTGTGTTCAGTTTTGGGCCCCTCACTACAAGAGAGACATCGAGGCCCTGGAGCGTGTTCAGAGAAGGGCAACAAAACTGGTGAGGGGTCTGGAGCACAGGTCTTACGAGGAGCGGCTGAGGGAGCTGGGATTGTTTAGTTTGGGGAAAAGGAGGCTCAGAGGAGACCTCATTGCACTCTACCACTTCCTGAAGGGAGGCTGTGGTGAGGAAGGGGTCAGCCTCTTCTCCCAGGTAACTAATGACAGGACGAGAGGGAATGGCCACAAGTTGTGCCGGGGAAGATTTAGATTAGACTTGAGGAAAAATTTTTTCTCTGAAAGAGTGGTCCGGCACTGGAATGGCCTGCCTAGGGAGGTGGTTGAGGCACCGTCCCTAGCGCTGTTCAAGAAGCGTTTAGATGAGGTGCTGAGGGATTTGATTTAGTAGCTTGGTGGGTAGGGATGGTGGTGTGAGGATGGTTGGACTAGATGATCTTGTAGGTCCTTTCCAACCTAATGTATCTATGAATCTATGAATCTATGAATCTGAGTGAAAAACTTCCTCCTAACATCTAACCTAAATTTCCACCGTCTTAGTTTAAAATCATTCCCCCTTGTCTTATCACGATCAACCTCTGTAAACTGTCATTGCCCCCTCCTGTTTGTATGCTCTCCCTTCAAGTACTGGAAGGCTGCAGTGAGGTCTTCCCAGAGCCTGATATTCTCCAAGCTAAACAAGCCCAGTTCCTACAGCCTGCCTTCTTAGAAGAGGTAGTCCAGTCCCCTGATCATCTTCGTGGCCCTCCTCTGGACCCCCTCGAACAGCTCCACATCTTTCCTGCGTTGGGGGCCCCAGACCTGGACGCAGTAGTCCAGATGGAGCCGTAAAAGAAAGACGCCCAACTTAACAAGTGCTCCTGTAGATCTCTGGTTGCACAGAGCAGGGGGCTCAATATGCCCTCCAGAACCAACAGAGGGGAAAGTCTGATGCCACCCTGCGTCCGTTTGTCACAGAGGCATCTCTAGATCTATCTGTGTCCATGACAAGAGGAGAGCAGGCCAACAGGCCCACCATCCCAAAAAGGGAACAAAGAGGGAAAGGAATACTAGCAAATACAGGAAAAAAACACAGCGGCAACAACATGAGGAGGAAAGTTAATTTACTAATTCTGAAAGCAGAAATACAAATTAGCTGGGATTGATGAAAATCAATCAAATAAATGAGAGAGAGAAACTGTCCAAAACCAAAGGCCTCACTCTAAAGCTGAAGGTGAGACGGCTAGGGAGCACGCACTGCTGAGATGAGCAGTGAGAGGGCGCTCTGGTGACTTGCGAGCACTTTGATCTTGCCCTCTGAACAGACATCTGCTGCTGAGCTCCGTGGAAATGCTGGTTCTCTCTGCCATCGTCTTCAGGCCTTCAGCTGGCCATCTCTAAGAGGGCATGCATGTTCCGCTGCTGTCTTCAGCCTGAAAAGCATCCAGCCAAACTCTGGGCTAACGCGGCCCTCAAGGCCAAGCACCAGACCTGGGCCAAGTCAAAGGCCGCGAGATCTGCCCCACGGTCTTCATGGAGCTCTATGGCCAAAATGCCCTTGCTGCCCCAAGGGACTAAGGCAGTGCTGCCGCCACCAAGCTCCAGATGAACCCAATTAAGAAGTTTAGGACAGAGAAGTTCAGGCTAGAGCAGTAGGAACCTCAGAAGACGGCAGGCTCAGCATCTCATGGTGAGGCCAGCCTGCCCGAGGTGCCCGCCACCAACACCTCTGGTGTGGTGCCGCTGGAGCACAGGGGGTCCAGGTCTAGGGAGTGCCAACCGCCAAGGGGCAGAGATGGGCTCCTCCTGCCATGTCGGGGTGGGCAGCAGGCTGCTGATGCCAGTGTCATAATGGGCACTGGCATGTCACCGTGGCAACGTCTATGACACGTCCAACCAGGAGGGCTCTAAAGGCTCCTGCGTTCTGAGGGAGCACCTGGCAGAGCGCAGATGCCTCTGGAAGGGATGAGCCCCCCTATGGCTGTTCCCAGTGCTGAGCAAACTGCTCGCGTGAAGCGGACCAAGGATGAAATTCTGGGAGGATGGTCCCACCACAGAGCGTGACTACAGAATGCCAGAGGTGACCGCCAAAGGTACGCAGGTCCACAGGCACCACAGTCGCAGAGCTGCCACCAAGTCCTCATAGCGAGAGGGCGAGAGCCAGCACGGGGACCACAACGGAGCTGTCTCTGTGCGAGGCTGTTTACCGTGACTACACTTTCCATCTACCACCACCATGCTCCTGCCACGAGGCAGTGGGCGTGGGGAAGTGGCAGATGCAGAGTGTGACCTGCTTTTCCTCTGCCCTCCAGAGCGAGTTGCCGTCTGGGATGCAGTGGCTGTCTACGTACAACAGCAGCTCCTGCTGCACAAGGTAGGTCAGCACCTCTTTCACTGTTGTCTGCTTGGATTGCTACGGAGTCCCCTGTTTAGGGCCGCAGAATGCAGTGTTTCCTCCCTGGCACACAAAGCTGCACACTCACCCCCAAAATCCCTATATGCTACCAGTGGGCCTCCCGCATGCATGGCACGACTTGTGCTACGTGCTGTACTGTGCTGGGGCTGATCCCAGTCTCTGGAAGTCTTTGGATTCCACGGCCTGAGCTTCTGAATAGTGGTAGAGGGCGTGCCAGGACCTGAAGCACAATCCCTGCACTGGGCAGCCTTCAGCTCTTCCTCCAGCCTTAACCCTTCTGCCCTTCTTTTCTCTTCCGTGCACAGGGTGTCCGAATTCCCACTTTCGGTTCCTTCAGCATTGTCACAAAGCGGATTGAGGCTGAGGGTCGAACCATTATTGTGCAGTGGCCCGCGTTTTGCCTTGCCAGGAACCTCGTGGAAACACGTAACCTCATGCATAATAAGGAATACCTGCCAGGTACGAGAGGGCTTAAAGCCTTTCAGGCTGCACAGACAGGACAAATGGGGCTACTGACTCCATCCTCAAAAGCAACCCCTCCCTCCATGGAGCCCATCCAAACATGGGCTTGTCCAGGCTGCTGACTGCAATGAGTAGCGCTTGGGAAGCAGCGGTGGAAGAGCCACTTCGCGATGGATTCTGACACTCCTTTGTGACTTTGCAGGCCATAAGGAGGTGGAGCCCCTCAAATACTCTGAGGTGGCCACAGCCGCATCCGTGACCCGGCAGACAGGGAAGGCCTGCATATTCGGCACCACATTCCTTGTCTCCCATTGCCTGAGCAAGGGAGAGAACGTTGCCTTTGTCCTGAAGGACATAGGAGTGCTCCTCATCGAAGGAACACGAGTACAAATGAAGTTCTACTACGACTTCCTCGAGAAGATCAACGGCAAAGGGAAGCTAGAAAAAGTTGTTTTCAAGGTGAGCTTTGGCCTTCTCCCTGGCTTGGGCGGTCCCATGGCCCTCGCTTTGCCTTCATGTGGCCCACCAGGACACGCCCCGCTGCTCGGTGGTGCTGACAGCTCCCCCTGCCCTGGGGCTCCTCCGGTACTCTCCAGTGCCTCAGCCGTGACAAGGACGTCCCACATCCTCGCTGTTCTCCCCTCCAGGTCCCCGGGCTGATGGACATGCTGGCGTCCAGGGTGGCACCTGTAGCCTCTCTGACCTCCTCTGGCCGAGTCGTCGTCTTTCCCAAGTGAGTATGTTTGTGGCTGTAGCCACTGCTTGATGCAGCTTCTCAGCTCTCCTTCAGTAGCGTTTGCTCCTTGTTACCGCGAGTGTCCTGTGACGGGAACACAGGCCAAACCAGCTCAGAGAAGTCTGCCAGAAAATAAACACTCCTGTGTTCCAGCTTGTCCCCAGATACCGCAGGGGCTGGGGGCGGCCGAGCTTAGGTTCTGAGGGTTGCCCGATGTCTGCGTACCAGGCTCCCCTGGTGCTTGCTAACATCTAAGGTCCCAGGTCACATTGCCTAGGGAACTTCAGGGACGGCTTGACCTGCTCTCTAGAGGCTGACATTTTAGCATGTCACGTATTCTGTGTGTCCCTGGACTGTAGAACTTTCTGGGAGGGAGGGATGAAGGAACTGAGGTGACATTTTCTTCCCAGGGTGACTCCGTTTTGCAGGATGTTTCTTGGTACTGGAGCGCAGACAAGGCTTGAGAATAGCGACCTTTAAGCGATCTGCCTGAGAGCAGGTGATCCCAGAGAGCAGAAAGGGCAGCTGGAGCCTTGGGTCACACCAATGTCTTCTCCTTTTGTACAGGTTTCAAGGGGAGTCTGTACCCAAACCACCGCCCCAGAAGTCTCGCAAGGCCTCAGAAGCCCCTTTGCCACCTTGTGGACAGGGCAGGAACGGTAAAGTAGCTGCCATCTCCTTTGCATACCACATGCAATTAACGTGCCCTGGGGAAATGCCTAGCTCATGATCACCCAAAGGCTCCGGCTTGTGCAATGAATCCTGCCTGCTTGGCATAGCCTCTTGTCCTGACAACACGTCATTTGGGACTGGCCAGAGCAGCGCTGCGTGTCACCAGGCCAGCAGTTTGAGTCACTCCTCTCTGACGAGATCTCTCCTTCCCAATTGCAGCACAATTTCCTCAACTGCCACCCCTCCCCAGCTGGATCAAGGTTACCTTTACTGCGAAAACAGTTACCCATAAGAAAACAAGTGGTATCGGGAGGATGTCCAGGTGAGACTGCAGGCCCAGGCTTGGGATCTGAACGGGCTCTTCCACTGAGAGGACAAGAGCCCATTCCCCAGTCCCAGACAGTCACCATTTGGGGTGGAGGGGTGGGGATGATGCAGCTGGAAGCCCCCATTTCACATGGCTGGCCCCTCTCCAGCCCTCAAGAGAACCCCAGCTCAGCGTGACAGCTCTATGTGGGCACTCTGCATAGTTGCAGCCAAGGGTTCTGGCTCGGCCTTGCGGGATACAGCCGCAAAGCCACCACCCACTCAAGCAGACCCCTCCCACTGTGTTCTTTCAGTCAGCTGCCAGCAGTCCCGGAGGCTTCTGTCCAAACGCAGCCTAAGATAATAAAGAATGGAAAATGTACTACCACAAGGAAAGCAAAGGACACGGCTCGAGCACAGGCAGCGAAACCTCCAAAATCCTCTCCCAAAACCAAATCAAAGGACGTGGCTCCAGTGCGGCCAGTGGAACCCCCAAAACACACTCACAAAAGCAAAGCAGAAAAGATGGAACCAGCACAGCCGGTGGAACCCCCAAAATGCACTCCCAAGAGCAAAGCAGAGGAGATGGCTCCAGCGCAGGCAGCGCAACCTCCAAGTCGCAAAGAGGATCGCGGCGCAGTGAAAGCCCCAACTAGAGGACGAGTGCCAGAAAAGGCAGAAGCAAAGCCCACAGACCACTGTGGAGCCCTCGGCCTGCCGCAGACACCAATGGCAGCACTATGGTCTTCGAGCTCTGAGACCACCCTCCTCGAGAAGAGCTCCTACTACAGCTCCACTTTAGCGCCACTGACGCACAAGGGGACCACATCTAGGCAGAGTCAGCCACCGAAGATCAGAGCGGGGCTCCCCAGGCCAAGGATGTCCTATCAACGCTGATCAGGGCATGGGGTGCCCAGGAGAAATGGAGCTCCACCTCAGGCTGCAAAACAGGTGCGTGATTCCTATCTGTGACATTTGGGGGTGTCATCTCCTTGAAGAGGTAGAGGGACAGTGGGAACTCACTGAGCCAAGACCCTTTGGCTTTGACAGACGGGGCGGCTATATTCCTTGGAGCCTTGGGATCTCGAGTTCCTCATTTTCCTATGCCACACTCCTTCTGCTGGTGATATATGGAGCACACCAAAGCCCACGTGTAGCTAGGCATGAGGCTTTCTGTAGCTAAGCATGAGACTTTTACTTTCCAACTTGCTGCTCCTTTAAATCCATGGTGAGGAGAGATGGTATTTATGGGTGGGCCTGGCATAGCTTAGCAGCAAAACACCGCAGCTGCACAACTTGTAGGGACGGGATAAAGAGAGGGAGAGAAATGGCTGCTTCCCCTCACTGATCTGACCTGAAACCACATCTTGGGTTTGCGTGTGGGAAATGAGCTCCCGCTCTGTTTTCTGAAAGGAGTCTCTCTTCTTTCACAGAAACCCATCGCTCGTAGGACCACGTGGAAAGAGATGGAGGAAAATACCAGAACGGTCTTGCAGAAAATGGTCCTTTGTTCTGCTCTGGTAATTGGGGCACTGAACAAGCTACACTGGCCTCGCAGAGACACTGTTTCCCCCTTAAATGCAGTTCCAACACAAAACAATTGCGATCCATCATTTAATTTTGAATAAAATCTACTCCCCCATCAAAACAGTTTGTTAAGGAACCATGTTGTACTTGAAGAACTCAACCTGGGCTGGAGAAGCAAAAGCCTGCTCCCTCAAGCCCTGAAACACTGTTTCTCTTCAGCCCTCCTCAGGCGCTCAGCCAGCCCTCTCTATGAGGGCATGGGTGCGTTCCTCCCAGACAGGTCGTAGCTAGCGGTGAACATGGCACCAGGAGAGTGGCATCTTCACAGGCCCGGCTCCTCCCCAGCTCAGCTGGACGGCGGTGTGTGGCAAAGGCTGTGTCGCAGCCAAGGGTCCTGGTTTGGGGTTGCAAGATGTGCCCCTTCTGAGCACTGCTCTCATGGTATGGTGTCGTATCCCAGCATCCCCACAATATCGCATCATGGTGGGGATACCGGGAACATTGCTGAAGCAGGAGGAAGGAGAAGGCCAGAGGCCTTCAAGAATGACCTGTGGAGGAGGTGCTCTATGTAACCGAGCACTCAATCTCTTGTCATCACTCCTGGCTCCTCACCTATTGTGGACTGCCCTGCTCTTTTGTTATCTCTTTGTGCTCACTAAGTCTAGCAGAAAGCAACTCATTTTTTTTGTCCAGCCAATCCTCAGCTGAGGATTGTCATCACAACTTATTACTGCTACAACACACGGCACAATGTCAGCACACACCTTAATCTGTATTCGTGAAGAGTCGCTCCTTCAACCATGCGAGATGTAGAATGGTATCTGTGGTGCTACTTAGATGGGGAGGGGTTACTCCAATCCAACAGCCCAGCAACACCAGCAGGCTGACTGAAAAGGTCAGGCCAGGTAAGTCAGCTCTGCTAACACCCAGAAACACTTGGAAGACAGCATTGGTATGTCACTGTGGGTCACAACAAACAAACATGTGAAATACATTCATCTTTATGTCAATTAAGCTGTTGATTCCTTTTGCTTAACGAGCAAGCAGGATGCCCCTAGAAAATTAACCCTTTCCAAAATATCCCATCTCAGGAAATTAGCAGAGGGAAATGAAGGCATCTGCAGAAAGAATCTTCCCGCTCCCTTCTCCCATGAGGGAAAAAAAGAAAAAAGATTTGCTGTTTTCTGCTGTGCTTACTCATATTGCTTTCTTGGCTTTGAAAGGAAAAAGAAACCAGAAAAGAAAGGCTGTCTTCCCATCAAAGAGGCTCAAACAAAGCAGCAGCTCTTTCTAACGTGCCCTTCCCTTCATCAGCCTCTGATGAGTGTTGTGGGGACCACTTCCTCAAAGTGGTGGCGTTTAGAACAGACGGAAAGCTAGCAGGAGAAGCCAAGAGTTGGGTTGGAACTAAAGCTGCAATGCCTGAGGCTGCAGGAGGGCTTAGAAATACCCAAAACAGGGCTGGATCATTAGAAAATACGCATCCCTGTCACCCAAATTTGTGAAGCAGGCCATTTCTCATTTTCCTTGGACACTTAGTGCACACTCAGGGCACGCAGAATGCTCAGAAGCTTTTAGCTACCTACTTTACACTGAATTCAATCGTTAGCATTGCTGACTGAAAGGAAAGCCGAAGACGGCAGATATAAATATCCCAACCTCTACCTCTTGCGCCTCTACAGATACTCTTCAAACACCTCCAGTCTCAACACACGATACTTCTCGCTGAAAAAAGTGCTGAAGCTTATCACATAAAAGAAAAAAGAGGGAAAGAATGAGGTTGACTGAGAGTATAGAAGCAAGTTTCCTCTACACAGTCTTCCAGCCACTCTACCCCAGATCTGCAGTGTTGCCTGGGGTTGTTGTGGCCAAAGCGCAGGACCCGGTGCTTGGTCTTGTTCAGCCTCATCCCATTGGCTTCAGCCCAGCTATCCAGCCTGTCCAGATCCCTCTGCAGGACCTCGCTACTGCCAGGCAGATTAATGCTTCCAGCCAACCTGGCGTCATCTGCAAACTTACTGTGGGTGTGCTCCATGTCCTTGTCCAGGTCATTAATAAAGATATTGAAGAGGACAGGCCCCAGTACCGACCCCTGTGGAACACCACTCATGATCAACTGGTCTACTGGTAAGAGTGGTGAGTAGCTCTCTACTGGAAGCAATATTGGTGATAGGTGAAAGGCTGGACTGGATGATCGTGTTAGCTCTTTTCCAACCTTGGTGATGGTATGATTCAACGACTCTCTGATTTGTTGAGTACCTCAGCCTTCTCCTTGTCCGCTGTAACCAGCCTGTCTGGATTGCTTGCTATGGAGGGTACACCATCCTTAACTTTCCTTACCAAGCTTATATATGCGTAGAAGAATTGCTTATTCTTCTTTGCACCCCTTGCCAAGTCTGGTATCATTTGCGCCTCGGCCTTCCTGACCCCATCCCTACACGGCATCCCTATACTCTTCCCAGACTACCTGTCTCTGCTTCCACTAAGCCAGTGCATTTTCTTCTTCCTCTCCAGTTTGACTGGCAGGTCCCAGTTCAGCCCTGTCTGTCTCTTTCCTTCAAATGAGACCTGCATTGACTTTGTATGCACCACTGCCTTACACGGGGGAAACAAAACCCTATCCCTCACTGCCTGGGACATGAGGATGACGGGGGTTTTCAGAGGGAGAATCATAGAACGATCGGTCAAAATCATAGATAGTCTGGTCCTGTTTGGTGTCCAAACCTTCATCACGTTTCAGCCAGTAATATCATAACTGCTGTCAATGGGTGGACTGTCCCAGTGTGGTCTCTTGGGCATTTTGCATCTACTTTTGGTGACAAAGACAAAATGTACTGGCTTATTACAGTAAAGAGTATCCACTGCACAGATCCCAAGACTGTAAGTTAGTGAAATTTTTGACGGGTATGTCCAGGTGACCTTTTAACTCCAAGGGCTTTAGAAGAGAGCATCAAATGACAACTGGCAATCACATAGAATCACAGAATCACAGGGGTTGGAAGGGACCTCTAGAGACCATCAAGTCCAACCCCCTTGCCAAAGCAGGCTCCCTACACCAGGAAAGGCAATCCTTGATCCACCTTAAAAGCAGTCTTGCATATCTCTTTTCCTTGACAGAAAGCAGGCTAAAGAGATTCATAGATTCATAGATTCATAGATACATTAGGTTGGAAAGGACCTACAAGATCATCTAGTCCAACCATCCTCACACCACCATCCCTACCCACCAAGCTACTAAATCAAATCCCTCAGCACCTCATCTAAACGCTTCTTGAACAGCGCTAGGGACGGTGCCTCAACCACCTCCCTAGGCAGGCCATTCCAGTGCCGGACCACTCTTTCAGAGAAAAAATTTTTCCTCAAGTCTAATCTAAATCTTCCCCGGCACAACTTGTGGCCATTCCCTCTCGTCCTGTCATTAGTTACCTGGGAGAAGAGGCTGACCCCTTCCTCACCACAGCCTCCCTTCAGGAAGTGGTAGAGTGCAATGAGGTCTCCTCTGAGCCTCCTTTTCCCCAAACTAAACAATCCCAGCTCCCTCAGCCGCTCCTCGTAAGACCTGTGCTCCAGACCCCTCACCAGTTTTGTTGCCCTTCTCTGAACACGCTCCAGGGCCTCGATGTCTCTCTTGTAGTGAGGGGCCCAAAACTGAACACAGTACTCGAGGTGCGGCCGCACCAGAGCTGAGTACAGGGGGATGATCACCTCCCTGCTCCTGCTGGCCACACTATTCCTAATACAGGCCAGGATGCCATTGGCCTTCTTGGCCACCTGGGCACACTGCCGGCTCATACTGAGCCGAGCATCAACCAACACCCCCAGGTCCTTTTCCTCTATACACTCCTCAAGCCATTCTGCCCCAAGCCTATAGCATTGCATGGGGTTATTGTGGCCAAAGTGCAGGACCCGGCACTTGGCCTTATTGAACCTCATCCCATTGACCTCAGCCCAACTGTCTAGCCTATCCAGATCCCGCTGAAGGGCCTCCCTACCCTCAGGCAGATCGACACATCCTCCCAACTTGGTGTCATCCGCAAACTTACTGAGGGTACACTCAATCCCCTCATCCAGGTCATCAATAAAGATATTAAACAAGACGGGCCCCAATACCGACCCTTGGGGGACACCACTCGTGACAGGACGCCAGCTGGACTTGACTCCATTAACCACTACCCGCTGGGCACGGCCCTCTAGCCAATTCTCAACCCAGAGAAGAGTGAACCTGTCCACACCATGGGCTGCCAGCTTCTGCAGGAGAATACTGTGGGAGACCGTGTCAAAGGCTTTGCTGAAGTCCAGGTAGACTACATCAACAGCCTTTCCCTCATCTACCAGTCTGGTCACCCAGTCGTAGAAGGAGATGAGGTTGGACAAGCACGACCTGCCCTTTGTGAACCCGTGCTGGCTGGGTCTGATCCCCTGATTGCCATGCACGTGCCGTGTGATCTCCCTCAAGATCAATTGCTCCATAACTTTCCCTGATACCGAGGTCAGGCTGACAGGCCTGTAGTTCCCCGGATCTTCCTTACGGCCTTTCTTGTAGATGGGAGTCACATCGGCAAGCCTCCAATCTTGCGGGACCTCTCCAGATGACCAGGAATGCTGATAGATGGCAGAAAGCGGCTTGGCAATCACCTCTGCCAGCTCCCTCAGCACCCTTGGGTGGATCCCATCTGGCCCCATGGACTTGTGGCAGTTCAGATGGAGGAGCAGGTCTCTGACTGTCTCTGCTGGGATCACAGGGGGTGCATGATGCGCTTCGTCCCAGACTTCCAGGTCAGGGCGAGGAGTATCCTGAGGATAACTGGTCTGTCTATTAAAGACAGACGTGAAGAAGGCATTGAGAACCTCAGCCTTTTCCTTATCCTCTGTGGTTACATTCCCTGCCGCATCAAGTAAAGGAGGGAAATTCTCCTTAGTTCTTCTTTTACTGTTAATATATTTATAAAAGGATTTTTTGTTCTCCTTTACTGCAGTAGCCAGTCTGAGTTCAAGCTGGGCTTTTGCTTTTCTAACTTCCTGCCTGCAAATCTTGGCAAGTTCCCTGTAGTCTCCCCAAGTAGCCTGTCCCATCTTCCAGAGGACATAGACTCTCTTTTTCTCCCGGAGTCTCAACAAAAGATCTCGGTTCATCCACACTGGTCTTTTTCCCCTCCGGCTTGACTTACGGTACTCAGGGACAGCCTGCTCCTGTGCCTTTAAGATTTCCGTCTTGAGGAGGGCCCAGGCTTCCTGGACCCCTTTACCCCACAGGAGCGAGTCCCAAGGGACCCTTGCAACAAGCGTCCTGAACAGGTCAAAGTCTGCCCTCCGGAAGTCCAAGGCAGCAGTTTTGCTAGTCACCCTCTTGATGTCACCAAGGTGGTGACGCAGTGGATCAGGCTGTCCAGAGAGGTTGTGAATGCCCCATCTCTAGAGGCATTGAAGGTGGGGCTGGATGTGGCTGTGGGCAGCCTGCTTTAGTGGCTGGCAACAGTGCCCACGGTGGGGGGGTTGAAACTAGGTGATCTTTGAGGTTCCTTTCAACCTAGGCCATTCTGTGATTTCACGAGTTCTATGATTCTATGATTTTATGACCCTTGGTATGCCATCTCTCAGTCCTCGAGTTCTACCGCTTTGGATCGGCACAACCGGAGCTGCAGTGACATTTTGAGGTGAAGAGGGTTTGTTTTTTCGGGAGGTTTCTGTCACAGGGGAACCGAGGGAGAGCGGGCAGTCCCTGCAGCTCTCGGCAGCTCTCTCGCGAGAGGCTGACTGGCGTAGGCGTTGCCCGGGAAACGGCACCCCCGCCCACACCTTCAGCTCTGAAAAGGCCTCAGGGAGGGCAGCGACACGTTGCTGCCCACCAGGCACAAGGAGGAGCTAACTACCTGTGCGTATCACCCCTCTCTATTATACTGAGCTAGGTGCTAAGTGTGGGAGTGTGGGAGCTTGTGTAGCTGGGTGTAGGATTTCTATTC
The DNA here is from genome assembly GCA_023055505.1 of Callipepla californica brunnescens. Taxonomy (NCBI): domain Eukaryota; kingdom Metazoa; phylum Chordata; class Aves; order Galliformes; family Odontophoridae; genus Callipepla; species Callipepla californica. The sequence continues at coordinate 101,470,261 of JALIRH010000001.1, read as the reverse complement.
CTCCTCTCTTGTGAATTCATCCTATTTACTACTGGTGTCTGTGCTCTCACAGTTGTGTTCTACTTTTTGCTTATTTCATTTTTTATTTATCTTATTATCATCATACATATATTTATTTATTCTTTTTATTTATTATTCTTATTTCTGTACCATGGTCTCTACCAGACAGAGGGCTTGCCGTAAAAAGACGGTGGCGACCCAGACAGAAGGTCTGCCTAGAAATGTGGCTACACAGGTCTCTGGTTGCAGTGAGTGCCAGAGCCTGCTGCTGCTGGAGGAGGATGGCAAGCAGATCTCCTGCATGCGGTGTGAACAGGTTGAAGATCTGCTTAGCATGGTGATAGAACTGAAAGAGGAAGTTGAGAGACTGAGGGCCATCAGGGACTGCGAGAGGGAGATTGACTGGTGGAGTAGCTCCTTCAAGTGCCAGAGAGAAAGGCACCCAGGAGATCCCCCGAATTTGGTGGTGGACTCCCTGACCTGCCCCCGTCAGGTTGAGGGGGGGTATCTGAGGGATGGGGAGGGCTGGCAGAGAGTCCCAGCTCGGTACTGTAGGCGATCTCCCCCTCTGCCTACATCGTCTCCTCAAGTCCCTCTAAACAATAGGTTTGCAGTGTTGGATGTTGAAGGAGAAATAAGGGGGGAGGAGCGGGAAGATTCTCCCAAGAAGTCACCAATGGCAAGGCAGTCGACTCCATGCATTGAGACTGCAGCTGCCAAGAAGGAAAGAAAGGTGATCGTGGTGGGTGGCTCCCTTCTCAGGGGTACTGAGGGCCCCATTTGCAGACCAGACCCGTGCCGTAGGGAAGTGTGCTGTCTCCCTGGGGCCCGGGTTAGAGACATAACTAGAAGACTCCCAGATCTGATTCACCCCAATGACTACTATCCGTTGCTCATAGTTCAAGCAGATAGCAGTGAAATAACTCAAAGAAGCCTAAGAACTATGAAAAGAGATTTCAGGGGTCTAGGACGATTAGTTCAAGGTGTGGGAGCACAAGTGGTATTTGCTTCCATACCTTCTGGGGCAGCGAAGGACACGGAATGGGCTAGGAAAACACAAGTGATGAATAATTGGCTGAGAGGCTGGTGTAGAGACAGACACTTTGGGTTTTTTGACCACGGGGCAGTTTACTCAGCTCCTGGCCTGTTATCCGCTGATGGAATACACCTGTCCCAAAGGGGGAAACAAATTCTAGCCCAGGAGCTAGCTGGATTAATTGAGAGAGCTTTAAACTAGCTGTGATGGGGGTAGGGGATATAACAGGGCTCCCCAGGGAAGAGCCCAGGGGGGCTGTGCTGGAACAAAGGGTGAGGCAAGTGTCTCAGCTGAAGTGCATATACACCAACGCACGCAGCATGGGCAATAAACAAGAAGAGCTTGAAACCATTGTAAGGCAGGCAAACTATGACCTTGTTGCTATTACGGAAACATGGTGGGACCCCTCCCATGACTGGAGTACTGGGATGGATGGCTACAAGCTCTTCAGAAGGGATAGGCGGGGAAGAAAGGGTGGTGGCATAGCTCTCTATATCAAAGAGTGTCTTGATGTTGAAGAGCTTGAGGTTGGAAACGACCAAGTGGAGTGTCTGTGGGTAAGGATCAGGGGGATGGTCTGTAGGAGTGACATCGTGGTGGGGCTCTGTTATAGACCGCCTAGCCAAGATGAAGAGATAGATGAGGTGTTCTACAAGCAACTAGTAGATGTTGCACGATGGCCAGCACTAGTTCTCATGGGGGACTTCAACTTCCCTGATATATGCTGGAAATATAATACCGCGCAGAGGAAGCAGTCCTTGAGATTTCTGGAGTGTGTGGAAGATAGCTTCCTGACACAGCTGGTGCAGGAACCTACCAGGGGAAGTGCCCTGCTAGACCTGCTCTTCACTAACAGAGATGGACTAGTAGGAGATGGGAAGGTTGGGGATCGTCTTGGCCAGAGTGACCATGAAATGGTAGAGTTTGCTATTCTTGGTGACATCAAGAGGGTGACTAGCAAAACTGCTGCCTTGGACTTCCGGAGGGCAGACTTTGACCTGTTCAGGACGCTTGTTGCAAGGGTCCCTTGGGACTCGCTCCTGTGGGGTAAAGGGGTCCAGGAAGCCTGGGCCCTCCTCAAGACGGAAATCTTAAAGGCACAGGAGCAGGCTGTCCCTGAGTACCGTAAGTCAAGCCGGAGGGGAAAAAGACCAGTGTGGATGAACCGAGATCTTTTGTTGAGACTCTGGGAGAAAAAGAGAGTCTATGTCCTCTGGAAGATGGGACAGGCTACTTGGGGAGACTACAGGGAACTTGCCAAGATTTGCAGGCAGGAAGTTAGAAATGCAAAAGCCCAGCTTGAACTCAGACTGGCTACTGCAGTAAAGGAGAACAAAAAATCCTTTTATAAATATATTAACAGTAAAAGAAGAACTAAGGAGAATTTCCCTCCTTTACTTGATGCGGCAGGGAATGTAACCACAGAGGATAAGGAAAAGGCTGAGGTTCTCAATGCCTTCTTCACGTCTGTCTTTAATAGACAGACCAGTTATCCTCAGGATACTCCTCGCCCTGACCTGGAAGTCTGGGACGAAGCGCATCATGCACCCCCTGTGATCCCAGCAGAGACAGTCAGAGACCTGCTCCTCCATCTGAACTGCCACAAGTCCATGGGGCCAGATGGGATCCACCCAAGGGTGCTGAGGGAGCTGGCAGAGGTGATTGCCAAGCCGCTTTCTGCCATCTATCAGCATTCCTGGTCATCTGGAGAGGTCCCGCAAGATTGGAGGCTTGCCGATGTGACTCCCATCTACAAGAAAGGCCGTAAGGAAGATCCGGGGAACTACAGGCCTGTCAGCCTGACCTCGGTATCAGGGAAAGTTATGGAGCAATTGATCTTGAGGGAGATCACACGGCACGTGCATGGCAATCAGGGGATCAGACCCAGCCAGCACGGGTTCACAAAGGGCAGGTCGTGCTTGTCCAACCTCATCTCCTTCTACGACTGGGTGACCAGACTGGTAGATGAGGGAAAGGCTGTTGATGTAGTCTACCTGGACTTCAGCAAAGCCTTTGACACGGTCTCCCACAGTATTCTCCTGCAGAAGCTGGCAGCCCATGGTGTGGACAGGTTCACTCTTCTCTGGGTTGAGAATTGGCTAGAGGGCTGTGCCCAGCGGGTAGTGGTTAATGGAGTCAAGTCCAGCTGGCGTCCTGTCACGAGTGGTGTCCCCCAAGGGTCGGTATTGGGGCCCGTCTTGTTTAATATCTTTATTGATGACCTGGATGAGGGGATTGAGTGTACCCTCAGTAAGTTTGCGGATGACACCAAGTTGGGAGGATGTGTCGATCTGCCTGAGGGTAGGGAGGCCCTTCAGCGGGATCTGGATAGGCTAGACAGTTGGGCTGAGGTCAATGGGATGAGGTTCAATAAGGCCAAGTGCCGGGTCCTGCACTTTGGCCACAATAACCCCATGCAATGCTATAGGCTTGGGGCAGAATGGCTTGAGGAGTGTATAGAGGAAAAGGACCTGGGGGTGTTGGTTGATGCTCGGCTCAGTATGAGCCGGCAGTGTGCCCAGGTGGCCAAGAAGGCCAATGGCATCCTGGCCTGTATTAGGAATAGTGTGGCCAGCAGGAGCAGGGAGGTGATCATCCCCCTGTACTCAGCTCTGGTGCGGCCGCACCTCGAGTACTGTGTTCAGTTTTGGGCCCCTCACTACAAGAGAGACATCGAGGCCCTGGAGCGTGTTCAGAGAAGGGCAACAAAACTGGTGAGGGGTCTGGAGCACAGGTCTTACGAGGAGCGGCTGAGGGAGCTAGGATTGTTTAGTTTGGGGAAAAGGAGGCTCAGAGGAGACCTCATTGCACTCTACCACTTCCTGAAGGGAGGCTGTGGTGAGGAAGGGGTCAGCCTCTTCTCCCAGGTAACTAATGACAGGACGAGAGGGAATGGCCACAAGTTGTGCCGGGGAAGATTTAGATTAGACTTGAGGAAAAATTTTTTCTCTGAAAGAGTGGTCCGGCACTGGAATGGCCTGCCTAGGGAGGTGGTTGAGGCACCGTCCCTAGCGCTGTTCAAGAAGCGTTTAGATGAGGTGCTGAGGGATTTGATTTAGTAGCTTGGTGGGTAGGGATGGTGGTGTGAGGATGGTTGGACTAGATGATCTTGTAGGTCCTTTCCAACCTAATGTATCTATGAATCTATGAATCTATGAATCTGAGTGAAAAACTTCCTCCTAACATCTAACCTAAATTTCCACCGTCTTAGTTTAAAATCATTCCCCCTTGTCTTATCACGATCAACCTCTGTAAACTGTCATTGCCCCCTCCTGTTTGTATGCTCTCCCTTCAAGTACTGGAAGGCTGCAGTGAGGTCTTCCCAGAGCCTGATATTCTCCAAGCTAAACAAGCCCAGTTCCTACAGCCTGCCTTCTTAGAAGAGGTAGTCCAGTCCCCTGATCATCTTCGTGGCCCTCCTCTGGACCCCCTCGAACAGCTCCACATCTTTCCTGCGTTGGGGGCCCCAGACCTGGACGCAGTAGTCCAGATGGAGCCGTAAAAGAAAGACGCCCAACTTAACAAGTGCTCCTGTAGATCTCTGGTTGCACAGAGCAGGGGGCTCAATATGCCCTCCAGAACCAACAGAGGGGAAAGTCTGATGCCACCCTGCGTCCGTTTGTCACAGAGGCATCTCTAGATCTATCTGTGTCCATGACAAGAGGAGAGCAGGCCAACAGGCCCACCATCCCAAAAAGGGAACAAAGAGGGAAAGGAATACTAGCAAATACAGGAAAAAAACACAGCGGCAACAACATGAGGAGGAAAGTTAATTTACTAATTCTGAAAGCAGAAATACAAATTAGCTGGGATTGATGAAAATCAATCAAATAAATGAGAGAGAGAAACTGTCCAAAACCAAAGGCCTCACTCTAAAGCTGAAGGTGAGACGGCTAGGGAGCACGCACTGCTGAGATGAGCAGTGAGAGGGCGCTCTGGTGACTTGCGAGCACTTTGATCTTGCCCTCTGAACAGACATCTGCTGCTGAGCTCCGTGGAAATGCTGGTTCTCTCTGCCATCGTCTTCAGGCCTTCAGCTGGCCATCTCTAAGAGGGCATGCATGTTCCGCTGCTGTCTTCAGCCTGAAAAGCATCCAGCCAAACTCTGGGCTAACGCGGCCCTCAAGGCCAAGCACCAGACCTGGGCCAAGTCAAAGGCCGCGAGATCTGCCCCACGGTCTTCATGGAGCTCTATGGCCAAAATGCCCTTGCTGCCCCAAGGGACTAAGGCAGTGCTGCCGCCACCAAGCTCCAGATGAACCCAATTAAGAAGTTTAGGACAGAGAAGTTCAGGCTAGAGCAGTAGGAACCTCAGAAGACGGCAGGCTCAGCATCTCATGGTGAGGCCAGCCTGCCCGAGGTGCCCGCCACCAACACCTCTGGTGTGGTGCCGCTGGAGCACAGGGGGTCCAGGTCTAGGGAGTGCCAACCGCCAAGGGGCAGAGATGGGCTCCTCCTGCCATGTCGGGGTGGGCAGCAGGCTGCTGATGCCAGTGTCATAATGGGCACTGGCATGTCACCGTGGCAACGTCTATGACACGTCCAACCAGGAGGGCTCTAAAGGCTCCTGCGTTCTGAGGGAGCACCTGGCAGAGCGCAGATGCCTCTGGAAGGGATGAGCCCCCCTATGGCTGTTCCCAGTGCTGAGCAAACTGCTCGCGTGAAGCGGACCAAGATGAAATTCTGGGAGGATGGTCCCACCACAGAGCGTGACTACAGAATGCCAGAGGTGACCGCCAAAGGTACGCAGGTCCACAGGCACCACAGTCGCAGAGCTGCCACCAAGTCCTCATAGCGAGAGGGCGAGAGCCAGCACGGGGACCACAACGGAGCTGTCTCTGTGCGAGGCTGTTTACCGTGACTACACTTTCCATCTACCACCACCATGCTCCTGCCACGAGGCAGTGGGCGTGGGGAAGTGGCAGATGCAGAGTGTGACCTGCTTTTCCTCTGCCCTCCAGAGCGAGTTGCCGTCTGGGATGCAGTGGCTGTCTACGTACAACAGCAGCTCCTGCTGCACAAGGTAGGTCAGCACCTCTTTCACTGTTGTCTGCTTGGATTGCTACGGAGTCCCCCTGTTTAGGGCCGCAGAATGCAGTGTTTCCTCCCTGGCACACAAAGCTGCACACTCACCCCCAAAATCCCTATATGCTACCAGTGGGCCTCCCGCATGCATGGCACGACTTGTGCTACGTGCTGTACTGTGCTGGGGCTGATCCCAGTCTCTGGAAGTCTTTGGATTCCACGGCCTGAGCTTCTGAATAGTGGTAGAGGGCGTGCCAGGACCTGAAGCACAATCCCTGCACTGGGCAGCCTTCAGCTCTTCCTCCAGCCTTAACCCTTCTGCCCTTCTTTTCTCTTCCGTGCACAGGGTGTCCGAATTCCCACTTTCGGTTCCTTCAGCATTGTCACAAAGCGGATTGAGGCTGAGGGTCGAACCATTATTGTGCAGTGGCCCGCGTTTTGCCTTGCCAGGAACCTCGTGGAAACACGTAACCTCATGCATAATAAGGAATACCTGCCAGGTACGAGAGGGCTTAAAGCCTTTCAGGCTGCACAGACAGGACAAATGGGGCTACTGACTCCATCCTCAAAAGCAACCCCTCCCTCCATGGAGCCCATCCAAACATGGGCTTGTCCAGGCTGCTGACTGCAATGAGTAGCGCTTGGGAAGCAGCGGTGGAAGAGCCACTTCGCGATGGATTCTGACACTCCTTTGTGACTTTGCAGGCCATAAGGAGGTGGAGCCCCTCAAATACTCTGAGGTGGCCACAGCCGCATCCGTGACCCGGCAGACAGGGAAGGCCTGCATATTCGGCACCACATTCCTTGTCTCCCATTGCCTGAGCAAGGGAGAGAACGTTGCCTTTGTCCTGAAGGACATAGGAGTGCTCCTCATCGAAGGAACACGAGTACAAATGAAGTTCTACTACGACTTCCTCGAGAAGATCAACGGCAAAGGGAAGCTAGAAAAAGTTGTTTTCAAGGTGAGCTTTGGCCTTCTCCCTGGCTTGGGCGGTCCCATGGCCCTCGCTTTGCCTTCATGTGGCCCACCAGGACACGCCCCGCTGCTCGGTGGTGCTGACAGCTCCCCCTGCCCTGGGGCTCCTCCGGTACTCTCCAGTGCCTCAGCCGTGACAAGGACGTCCCACATCCTCGCTGTTCTCCCCTCCAGGTCCCCGGGCTGATGGACATGCTGGCGTCCAGGGTGGCACCTGTAGCCTCTCTGACCTCCTCTGGCCGAGTCGTCGTCTTTCCCAAGTGAGTATGTTTGTGGCTGTAGCCACTGCTTGATGCAGCTTCTCAGCTCTCCTTCAGTAGCGTTTGCTCCTTGTTACCGCGAGTGTCCTGTGACGGGAACACAGGCCAAACCAGCTCAGAGAAGTCTGCCAGAAAATAAACACTCCTGTGTTCCAGCTTGTCCCCAGATACCGCAGGGGCTGGGGGCGGCCGAGCTTAGGTTCTGAGGGTTGCCCGATGTCTGCGTACCAGGCTCCCCTGGTGCTTGCTAACATCTAAGGTCCCAGGTCACATTGCCTAGGGAACTTCAGGACGGCTTGACCTGCTCTCTAGAGGCTGACATTTTAGCATGTCACGTATTCTGTGTGTCCCTGGACTGTAGAACTTTCTGGGAGGGAGGGATGAAGGAACTGAGGTGACATTTTCTTCCCAGGGTGACTCCGTTTTGCAGGATGTTTCTTGGTACTGGAGCGCAGACAAGGCTTGAGAATAGCGACCTTTAAGCGATCTGCCTGAGAGCAGGTGATCCCAGAGAGCAGAAAGGGCAGCTGGAGCCTTGGGTCACACCAATGTCTTCTCCTTTTGTACAGGTTTCAAGGGGAGTCTGTACCCAAACCACCGCCCCAGAAGTCTCGCAAGGCCTCAGAAGCCCCTTTGCCACCTTGTGGACAGGGCAGGAACGGTAAAGTAGCTGCCATCTCCTTTGCATACCACATGCAATTAACGTGCCCTGGGGAAATGCCTAGCTCATGATCACCCAAAGGCTCCGGCTTGTGCAATGAATCCTGCCTGCTTGGCATAGCCTCTTGTCCTGACAACACGTCATTTGGGACTGGCCAGAGCAGCGCTGCGTGTCACCAGGCCAGCAGTTTGAGTCACTCCTCTCTGACGAGATCTCTCCTTCCCAATTGCAGCACAATTTCCTCAACTGCCACCCCTCCCCAGCTGGATCAAGGTTACCTTTACTGCGAAAACAGTTACCCATAAGAAAACAAGTGGTATCGGGAGGATGTCCAGGTGAGACTGCAGGCCCAGGCTTGGGATCTGAACGGGCTCTTCCACTGAGAGGACAAGAGCCCATTCCCCAGTCCCAGACAGTCACCATTTGGGGTGGAGGGGTGGGGATGATGCAGCTGGAAGCCCCCATTTCACATGGCTGGCCCCTCTCCAGCCCTCAAGAGAACCCCAGCTCAGCGTGACAGCTCTATGTGGGCACTCTGCATAGTTGCAGCCAAGGGTTCTGGCTCGGCCTTGCGGGATACAGCCGCAAAGCCACCACCCACTCAAGCAGACCCCTCCCACTGTGTTCTTTCAGTCAGCTGCCAGCAGTCCCGGAGGCTTCTGTCCAAACGCAGCCTAAGATAATAAAGAATGGAAAATGTACTACCACAAGGAAAGCAAAGGACACGGCTCGAGCACAGGCAGCGAAACCTCCAAAATCCTCTCCCAAAACCAAATCAAAGGACGTGGCTCCAGTGCGGCCAGTGGAACCCCCAAAACACACTCACAAAAGCAAAGCAGAAAAGATGGAACCAGCACAGCCGGTGGAACCCCCAAAATGCACTCCCAAGAGCAAAGCAGAGGAGATGGCTCCAGCGCAGGCAGCGCAACCTCCAAGTCGCAAAGAGGATCGCGGCGCAGTGAAAGCCCCAACTAGAGGACGAGTGCCAGAAAAGGCAGAAGCAAAGCCCACAGACCACTGTGGAGCCCTCGGCCTGCCGCAGACACCAATGGCAGCACTATGGTCTTCGAGCTCTGAGACCACCCTCCTCGAGAAGAGCTCCTACTACAGCTCCACTTTAGCGCCACTGACGCACAAGGGGACCACATCTAGGCAGAGTCAGCCACCGAAGATCAGAGCGGGGCTCCCCAGGCCAAGGATGTCCTATCAACGCTGATCAGGGCATGGGGTGCCCAGGAGAAATGGAGCTCCACCTCAGGCTGCAAAACAGGTGCGTGATTCCTATCTGTGACATTTGGGGGTGTCATCTCCTTGAAGAGGTAGAGGGACAGTGGGAACTCACTGAGCCAAGACCCTTTGGCTTTGACAGACGGGGCGGCTATATTCCTTGGAGCCTTGGGATCTCGAGTTCCTCATTTTCCTATGCCACACTCCTTCTGCTGGTGATATATGGAGCACACCAAAGCCCACGTGTAGCTAGGCATGAGGCTTTCTGTAGCTAGGCATGAGACTTTTACTTTCCAACTTGCTGCTCCTTTAAATCCATGGTGAGGAGAGATGGTATTTATGGGTGGGCCTGGCATAGCTTAGCAGCAAAACACCGCAGCTGCACAACTTGTAGGGACGGGATAAAGAGAGGGAGAGAAATGGCTGCTTCCCCTCACTGATCTGACCTGAAACCACATCTTGGGTTTGCGTGTGGGAAATGAGCTCCCGCTCTGTTTTCTGAAAGGAGTCTCTCTTCTTTCACAGAAACCCATCGCTCGTAGGACCACGTGGAAAGAGATGGAGGAAAATACCAGAACGGTCTTGCAGAAAATGGTCCTTTGTTCTGCTCTGGTAATTGGGGCACTGAACAAGCTACACTGGCCTCGCAGAGACACTGTTTCCCCCTTAAATGCAGTTCCAACACAAAACAATTGCGATCCATCATTTAATTTTGAATAAAATCTACTCCCCCATCAAAACAGTTTGTTAAGGAACCATGTTGTACTTGAAGAACTCAACCTGGGCTGGAGAAGCAAAAGCCTGCTCCCTCAAGCCCTGAAACACTGTTTCTCTTCAGCCCTCCTCAGGCGCTCAGCCAGCCCTCTCTATGAGGGCATGGGTGCGTTCCTCCCAGACAGGTCGTAGCTAGCGGTGAACATGGCACCAGGAGAGTGGCATCTTCACAGGCCCGGCTCCTCCCCAGCTCAGCTGGACGGCGGTGTGTGGCAAAGGCTGTGTCGCAGCCAAGGGTCCTGGTTTGGGGTTGCAAGATGTGCCCCTTCTGAGCACTGCTCTCATGGTATGGTGTCGTATCCCAGCATCCCCACAATATCGCATCATGGTGGGGATACCGGGAACATTGCTGAAGCAGGAGGAAGGAGAAGGCCAGAGGCCTTCAAGAATGACCTGTGGAGGAGGTGCTCTATGTAACCGAGCACTCAATCTCTTGTCATCACTCCTGGCTCCTCACCTATTGTGGACTGCCCTGCTCTTTTGTTATCTCTTTGTGCTCACTAAGTCTAGCAGAAAGCAACTCATTTTTTTTGTCCAGCCAATCCTCAGCTGAGGATTGTCATCACAACTTATTACTGCTACAACACACGGCACAATGTCAGCACACACCTTAATCTGTATTCGTGAAGAGTCGCTCCTTCAACCATGCGAGATGTAGAATGGTATCTGTGGTGCTACTTAGATGGGGAGGGGTTACTCCAATCCAACAGCCCAGCAACACCAGCAGGCTGACTGAAAAGGTCAGGCCAGGTAAGTCAGCTCTGCTAACACCCAGAAACACTTGGAAGACAGCATTGGTATGTCACTGTGGGTCACAACAAACAAACATGTGAAATACATTCATCTTTATGTCAATTAAGCTGTTGATTCCTTTTGCTTAACGAGCAAGCAGGATGCCCCTAGAAAATTAACCCTTTCCAAAATATCCCATCTCAGGAAATTAGCAGAGGGAAATGAAGGCATCTGCAGAAAGAATCTTCCCGCTCCCTTCTCCCATGAGGGAAAAAAAGAAAAAAGATTTGCTGTTTTCTGCTGTGCTTACTCATATTGCTTTCTTGGCTTTGAAAGGAAAAAGAAACCAGAAAAGAAAGGCTGTCTTCCCATCAAAGAGGCTCAAACAAAGCAGCAGCTCTTTCTAACGTGCCCTTCCCTTCATCAGCCTCTGATGAGTGTTGTGGGGACCACTTCCTCAAAGTGGTGGCGTTTAGAACAGACGGAAAGCTAGCAGGAGAAGCCAAGAGTTGGGTTGGAACTAAAGCTGCAATGCCTGAGGCTGCAGGAGGGCTTAGAAATACCCAAAACAGGGCTGGATCATTAGAAAATACGCATCCCTGTCACCCAAATTTGTGAAGCAGGCCATTTCTCATTTTCCTTGGACACTTAGTGCACACTCAGGGCACGCAGAATGCTCAGAAGCTTTTAGCTACCTACTTTACACTGAATTCAATCGTTAGCATTGCTGACTGAAAGGAAAGCCGAAGACGGCAGATATAAATATCCCAACCTCTACCTCTTGCGCCTCTACAGATACTCTTCAAACACCTCCAGTCTCAACACACGATACTTCTCGCTGAAAAAAGTGCTGAAGCTTATCACATAAAAGAAAAAAGAGGGAAAGAATGAGGTTGACTGAGAGTATAGAAGCAAGTTTCCTCTACACAGTCTTCCAGCCACTCTACCCCAGATCTGCAGTGTTGCCTGGGGTTGTTGTGGCCAAAGCGCAGGACCCGGTGCTTGGTCTTGTTCAGCCTCATCCCATTGGCTTCAGCCCAGCTATCCAGCCTGTCCAGATCCCTCTGCAGGACCTCGCTACTGCCAGGCAGATTAATGCTTCCAGCCAACCTGGCGTCATCTGCAAACTTACTGTGGGTGTGCTCCATGTCCTTGTCCAGGTCATTAATAAAGATATTGAAGAGGACAGGCCCCAGTACCGACCCCTGTGGAACACCACTCATGATCAACTGGTCTACTGGTAAGAGTGGTGAGTAGCTCTCTACTGGAAGCAATATTGGTGATAGGTGAAAGGCTGGACTGGATGATCGTGTTAGCTCTTTTCCAACCTTGGTGATGGTATGATTCAACGACTCTCTGATTTGTTGAGTACCTCAGCCTTCTCCTTGTCCGCTGTAACCAGCCTGTCTGGATTGCTTGCTATGGAGGGTACACCATCCTTAACTTTCCTTACCAAGCTTATATATGCGTAGAAGAATTGCTTATTCTTCTTTGCACCCCTTGCCAAGTCTGGTGTCATTTGCGCCTCGGCCTTCCTGACCCCATCCCTACACGGCATCCCTATACTCTTCCCAGACTACCTGTCTCTGCTTCCACTAAGCCAGTGCATTTTCTTCTTCCTCTCCAGTTTGACTGGCAGGTCCCAGTTCAGCCCTGTCTGTCTCTTTCCTTCAAATGAGACCTGCATTGACTTTGTATGCACCACTGCCTTACACGGGGAAACAAAACCCTATCCCTCACTGCCTGGGACATGAGGATGACGGGGGTTTTCAGAGGGAGAATCATAGAACGATCGGTCAAAATCATAGATAGTCTGGTCCTGTTTGGTGTCCAAACCTTCATCACGTTTCAGCCAGTAATATCATAACTGCTGTCAATGGGTGGACTGTCCCAGTGTGGTCTCTTGGGCATTTTGCATCTACTTTTGGTGACAAAGACAAAATGTACTGGCTTATTACAGTAAAGAGTATCCACTGCACAGATCCCAAGACTGTAAGTTAGTGAAATTTTTGACGGGTATGTCCAGGTGACCTTTTAACTCCAAGGGCTTTAGAAGAGAGCATCAAATGACAACTGGCAATCACATAGAATCACAGAATCACAGGGGTTGGAAGGGACCTCTAGAGACCATCAAGTCCAACCCCCTTGCCAAAGCAGGCTCCCTACACCAGGAAAGGCAATCCTTGATCCACCTTAAAAGCAGTCTTGCATATCTCTTTTCCTTGACAGAAAGCAGGCTAAAGAGATTCATAGATTCATAGATTCATAGATACATTAGGTTGGAAAGGACCTACAAGATCATCTAGTCCAACCATCCTCACACCACCATCCCTACCCACCAAGCTACTAAATCAAATCCCTCAGCACCTCATCTAAACGCTTCTTGAACAGCGCTAGGGACGGTGCCTCAACCACCTCCCTAGGCAGGCCATTCCAGTGCCGGACCACTCTTTCAGAGAAAAAATTTTTCCTCAAGTCTAATCTAAATCTTCCCCGGCACAACTTGTGGCCATTCCCTCTCGTCCTGTCATTAGTTACCTGGGAGAAGAGGCTGACCCCTTCCTCACCACAGCCTCCCTTCAGGAAGTGGTAGAGTGCAATGAGGTCTCCTCTGAGCCTCCTTTTCCCCAAACTAAACAATCCCAGCTCCCTCAGCCGCTCCTCGTAAGACCTGTGCTCCAGACCCCTCACCAGTTTTGTTGCCCTTCTCTGAACACGCTCCAGGGCCTCGATGTCTCTCTTGTAGTGAGGGGCCCAAAACTGAACACAGTACTCGAGGTGCGGCCGCACCAGAGCTGAGTACAGGGGGATGATCACCTCCCTGCTCCTGCTGGCCACACTATTCCTAATACAGGCCAGGATGCCATTGGCCTTCTTGGCCACCTGGGCACACTGCCGGCTCATACTGAGCCGAGCATCAACCAACACCCCCAGGTCCTTTTCCTCTATACACTCCTCAAGCCATTCTGCCCCAAGCCTATAGCATTGCATGGGGTTATTGTGGCCAAAGTGCAGGACCCGGCACTTGGCCTTATTGAACCTCATCCCATTGACCTCAGCCCAACTGTCTAGCCTATCCAGATCCCGCTGAAGGGCCTCCCTACCCTCAGGCAGATCGACACATCCTCCCAACTTGGTGTCATCCGCAAACTTACTGAGGGTACACTCAATCCCCTCATCCAGGTCATCAATAAAGATATTAAACAAGACGGGCCCCAATACCGACCCTTGGGGGACACCACTCGTGACAGGACGCCAGCTGGACTTGACTCCATTAACCACTACCCGCTGGGCACGGCCCTCTAGCCAATTCTCAACCCAGAGAAGAGTGAACCTGTCCACACCATGGGCTGCCAGCTTCTGCAGGAGAATACTGTGGGAGACCGTGTCAAAGGCTTTGCTGAAGTCCAGGTAGACTACATCAACAGCCTTTCCCTCATCTACCAGTCTGGTCACCCAGTCGTAGAAGGAGATGAGGTTGGACAAGCACGACCTGCCCTTTGTGAACCCGTGCTGGCTGGGTCTGATCCCCTGATTGCCATGCACGTGCCGTGTGATCTCCCTCAAGATCAATTGCTCCATAACTTTCCCTGATACCGAGGTCAGGCTGACAGGCCTGTAGTTCCCCGGATCTTCCTTACGGCCTTTCTTGTAGATGGGAGTCACATCGGCAAGCCTCCAATCTTGCGGGACCTCTCCAGATGACCAGGAATGCTGATAGATGGCAGAAAGCGGCTTGGCAATCACCTCTGCCAGCTCCCTCAGCACCCTTGGGTGGATCCCATCTGGCCCCATGGACTTGTGGCAGTTCAGATGGAGGAGCAGGTCTCTGACTGTCTCTGCTGGGATCACAGGGGGTGCATGATGCGCTTCGTCCCAGACTTCCAGGTCAGGGCGAGGAGTATCCTGAGGATAACTGGTCTGTCTATTAAAGACAGACGTGAAGAAGGCATTGAGAACCTCAGCCTTTTCCTTATCCTCTGTGGTTACATTCCCTGCCGCATCAAGTAAAGGAGGGAAATTCTCCTTAGTTCTTCTTTTACTGTTAATATATTTATAAAAGGATTTTTTGTTCTCCTTTACTGCAGTAGCCAGTCTGAGTTCAAGCTGGGCTTTTGCTTTTCTAACTTCCTGCCTGCAAATCTTGGCAAGTTCCCTGTAGTCTCCCCAAGTAGCCTGTCCCATCTTCCAGAGGACATAGACTCTCTTTTTCTCCCGGAGTCTCAACAAAAGATCTCGGTTCATCCACACTGGTCTTTTTCCCCTCCGGCTTGACTTACGGTACTCAGGGACAGCCTGCTCCTGTGCCTTTAAGATTTCCGTCTTGAGGAGGGCCCAGGCTTCCTGGACCCCTTTACCCCACAGGAGCGAGTCCCAAGGGACCCTTGCAACAAGCGTCCTGAACAGGTCAAAGTCTGCCCTCCGGAAGTCCAAGGCAGCAGTTTTGCTAGTCACCCTCTTGATGTCACCAAGGTGGTGACGCAGTGGATCAGGCTGTCCAGAGAGGTTGTGAATGCCCCATCTCTAGAGGCATTGAAGGTGGGGCTGGATGTGGCTGTGGGCAGCCTGCTTTAGTGGCTGGCAACAGTGCCCACGGTGGGGGGGTTGAAACTAGGTGATCTTTGAGGTTCCTTTCAACCTAGGCCATTCTGTGATTTCACGAGTTCTATGATTCTATGATTTTATGACCCTTGGTATGCCATCTCTCAGTCCTCGAGTTCTACCGCTTTGGATCGGCACAACCGGAGCTGCAGTGACATTTTGAGGTGAAGAGGGTTTGTTTTTTCGGGAGGTTTCTGTCACAGGGGAACCGAGGGAGAGCGGGCAGTCCCTGCAGCTCTCGGCAGCTCTCTCGCGAGAGGCTGACTGGCGTAGGCGTTGCCCGGGAAACGGCACCCCCGCCCACACCTTCAGCTCTGAAAAGGCCTCAGGGAGGGCAGCGACACGTTGCTGCCCACCAGGCACAAGGAGGAGCTAACTACCTGTGCGTATCACCCCTCTCTATTATACTGAGCTAGGTGCTAAGTGTGGGAGTGTGGGAGCTTGTGTAGCTGGGTGTAGGATTTCTATTCCTCCTCTCTTGTGAATTCATCCTATTTACTACTGGTGTCTGTGCTCTCACAGTTGTGTTCTACTTTTTGCTTATTTCATTTTTTATTTATCTTATTATCATCATACATATATTTATTTATTCTTTTTATTTATTATTCTTATTTCTGTACCATGGTCTCTACCAGACAGAGGGCTTGCCGTAAAAAGACGGTGGCGACCCAGACAGAAGGTCTGCCTAGAAATGTGGCTACACAGGTCTCTGGTTGCAGTGAGTGCCAGAGCCTGCTGCTGCTGGAGGAGGATGGCAAGCAGATCTCCTGCATGCGGTGTGAACAGGTTGAAGATCTGCTTAGCATGGTGATAGAACTGAAAGAGGAAGTTGAGAGACTGAGGGCCATCAGGGACTGCGAGAGGGAGATTGACTGGTGGAGTAGCTCCTTCAAGTGCCAGAGAGAAAGGCACCCAGGAGATCCCCCGAATTTGGTGGTGGACTCCCTGACCTGCCCCCGTCAGGTTGAGGGGGGGTATCTGAGGGATGGGGAGGGCTGGCAGAGAGTCCCAGCTCGGTACTGTAGGCGATCTCCCCCTCTGCCTACATCGTCTCCTCAAGTCCCTCTAAACAATAGGTTTGCAGTGTTGGATGTTGAAGGAGAAATAAGGGGGGAGGAGCGGGAAGATTCTCCCAAGAAGTCACCAATGGCAAGGCAGTCGACTCCATGCATTGAGACTGCAGCTGCCAAGAAGGAAAGAAAGGTGATC
This sequence comes from Callipepla californica brunnescens, assembly GCA_023055505.1. Taxonomy (NCBI): domain Eukaryota; kingdom Metazoa; phylum Chordata; class Aves; order Galliformes; family Odontophoridae; genus Callipepla; species Callipepla californica. The sequence goes on along the minus strand of JALIRH010000001.1, from coordinate 101,453,759 downwards.
GTGGTGGGTGGCTCCCTTCTCAGGGGTACTGAGGGCCCCATTTGCAGACCAGACCCGTGCCGTAGGGAAGTGTGCTGTCTCCCTGGGGCCCGGGTTAGAGACATAACTAGAAGACTCCCAGATCTGATTCACCCCAATGACTACTATCCGTTGCTCATAGTTCAAGCAGATAGCAGTGAAATAACTCAAAGAAGCCTAAGAACTATGAAAAGAGATTTCAGGGGTCTAGGACGATTAGTTCAAGGTGTGGGAGCACAAGTGGTATTTGCTTCCATACCTTCTGGGGCAGCGAAGGACACGGAATGGGCTAGGAAAACACAAGTGATGAATAATTGGCTGAGAGGCTGGTGTAGAGACAGACACTTTGGGTTTTTTGACCACGGGGCAGTTTACTCAGCTCCTGGCCTGTTATCCGCTGATGGAATACACCTGTCCCAAAGGGGGAAACAAATTCTAGCCCAGGAGCTAGCTGGATTAATTGAGAGAGCTTTAAACTAGCTGTGATGGGGGTAGGGGATATAACAGGGCTCCCCAGGGAAGAGCCCAGGGGGGCTGTGCTGGAACAAAGGGTGAGGCAAGTGTCTCAGCTGAAGTGCATATACACCAACGCACGCAGCATGGGCAATAAACAAGAAGAGCTTGAAACCATTGTAAGGCAGGCAAACTATGACCTTGTTGCTATTACGGAAACATGGTGGGACCCCTCCCATGACTGGAGTACTGGGATGGATGGCTACAAGCTCTTCAGAAGGGATAGGCGGGGAAGAAAGGGTGGTGGCATAGCTCTCTATATCAAAGAGTGTCTTGATGTTGAAGAGCTTGAGGTTGGAAACGACCAAGTGGAGTGTCTGTGGGTAAGGATCAGGGGGATGGTCTGTAGGAGTGACATCGTGGTGGGGCTCTGTTATAGACCGCCTAGCCAAGATGAAGAGATAGATGAGGTGTTCTACAAGCAACTAGTAGATGTTGCACGATGGCCAGCACTAGTTCTCATGGGGGACTTCAACTTCCCTGATATATGCTGGAAATATAATACCGCGCAGAGGAAGCAGTCCTTGAGATTTCTGGAGTGTGTGGAAGATAGCTTCCTGACACAGCTGGTGCAGGAACCTACCAGGGGAAGTGCCCTGCTAGACCTGCTCTTCACTAACAGACATGGACTAGTAGGAGATGTGAAGGTTGGGGATCGTCTTGGCCAGAGTGACCATGAAATGGTAGAGTTTGCTATTCTTGGTGACATCAAGAGGGTGACTAGCAAAACTGCTGCCTTGGACTTCCGGAGGGCAGACTTTGACCTGTTCAGGACGCTTGTTGCAAGGGTCCCTTGGGACTCGCTCCTGTGGGGTAAAGGGGTCCAGGAAGCCTGGGCCCTCCTCAAGACGGAAATCTTAAAGGCACAGGAGCAGGCTGTCCCTGAGTACCGTAAGTCAAGCCGGAGGGGAAAAAGACCAGTGTGGATGAACCGAGATCTTTTGTTGAGACTCTGGGAGAAAAAGAGAGTCTATGTCCTCTGGAAGATGGGACAGGCTACTTGGGGAGACTACAGGGAACTTGCCAAGATTTGCAGGCAGGAAGTTAGAAATGCAAAAGCCCAGCTTGAACTCAGACTGGCTACTGCAGTAAAGGAGAACAAAAAATCCTTTTATAAATATATTAACAGTAAAAGAAGAACTAAGGAGAATTTCCCTCCTTTACTTGATGCGGCAGGGAATGTAACCACAGAGGATAAGGAAAAGGCTGAGGTTCTCAATGCCTTCTTCACGTCTGTCTTTAATAGACAGACCAGTTATCCTCAGGATACTCCTCGCCCTGACCTGGAAGTCTGGGACGAAGCGCATCATGCACCCCCTGTGATCCCAGCAGAGACAGTCAGAGACCTGCTCCTCCATCTGAACTGCCACAAGTCCATGGGGCCAGATGGGATCCACCCAAGGGTGCTGAGGGAGCTGGCAGAGGTGATTGCCAAGCCGCTTTCTGCCATCTATCAGCATTCCTGGTCATCTGGAGAGGTCCCGCAAGATTGGAGGCTTGCCGATGTGACTCCCATCTACAAGAAAGGCCGTAAGGAAGATCCGGGGAACTACAGGCCTGTCAGCCTGACCTCGGTATCAGGGAAAGTTATGGAGCAATTGATCTTGAGGGAGATCACACGGCACGTGCATGGCAATCAGGGGATCAGACCCAGCCAGCACGGGTTCACAAAGGGCAGGTCGTGCTTGTCCAACCTCATCTCCTTCTACGACTGGGTGACCAGACTGGTAGATGAGGGAAAGGCTGTTGATATAGTCTACCTGGACTTCAGCAAAGCCTTTGACACGGTCTCCCACAGTATTCTCCTGCAGAAGCTGGCAGCCCATGGTGTGGACAGGTTCACTCTTCTCTGGGTTGAGAATTGGCTAGAGGGCTGTGCCCAGCGGGTAGTGGTTAATGGAGTCAAGTCCAGCTGGCGTCCTGTCACGAGTGGTGTCCCCCAAGGGTCGGTATTGGGGCCCGTCTTGTTTAATATCTTTATTGATGACCTGGATGAGGGGATTGAGTGTACCCTCAGTAAGTTTGCGGATGACACCAAGTTGGGAGGATGTGTCGATCTGCCTGAGGGTAGGGAGGCCCTTCAGCGGGATCTGGATAGGCTAGACAGTTGGGCTGAGGTCAATGGGATGAGGTTCAATAAGGCCAAGTGCCGGGTCCTGCACTTTGGCCACAATAACCCCATGCAATGCTATAGGCTTGGGGCAGAATGGCTTGAGGAGTGTATAGAGGAAAAGGACCTGGGGGTGTTGGTTGATGCTCGGCTCAGTATGAGCCGGCAGTGTGCCCAGGTGGCCAAGAAGGCCAATGGCATCCTGGCCTGTATTAGGAATAGTGTGGCCAGCAGGAGCAGGGAGGTGATCATCCCCCTGTACTCAGCTCTGGTGCGGCCGCACCTCGAGTACTGTGTTCAGTTTTGGGCCCCTCACTACAAGAGAGACATCGAGGCCCTGGAGCGTGTTCAGAGAAGGGCAACAAAACTGGTGAGGGGTCTGGAGCACAGGTCTTACGAGGAGCGGCTGAGGGAGCTAGGATTGTTTAGTTTGGGGAAAAGGAGGCTCAGAGGAGACCTCATTGCACTCTACCACTTCCTGAAGGGAGGCTGTGGTGAGGAAGGGGTCAGCCTCTTCTCCCAGGTAACTAATGACAGGATGAGAGGGAATGGCCACAAGTTGTGCCGGGGAAGATTTAGATTAGACTTGAGGAAAAATTTTTTCTCTGAAAGAGTGGTCCGGCACTGGAATGGCCTGCCTAGGGAGGTGGTTGAGGCACCGTCCCTAGCGCTGTTCAAGAAGCGTTTAGATGAGGTGCTGAGGGATTTGATTTAGTAGCTTGGTGGGTAGGGATGGTGGTGTGAGGATGGTTGGACTAGATGATCTTGTAGGTCCTTTCCAACCTAATGTATCTATGAATCTATGAATCTATGAATCTGAGTGAAAAACTTCCTCCTAACATCTAACCTAAATTTCCACCGTCTTAGTTTAAAATCATTCCCCCTTGTCTTATCACGATCAACCTCTGTAAACTGTCATTGCCCCCTCCTGTTTGTATGCTCTCCCTTCAAGTACTGGAAGGCTGCAGTGAGGTCTTCCCAGAGCCTGATATTCTCCAAGCTAAACAAGCCCAGTTCCTACAGCCTGCCTTCTTAGAAGAGGTAGTCCAGTCCCCTGATCATCTTCGTGGCCCTCCTCTGGACCCCCTCGAACAGCTCCACATCTTTCCTGCGTTGGGGGCCCCAGACCTGGACGCAGTAGTCCAGATGGAGCCGTAAAAGAAAGACGCCCAACTTAACAAGTGCTCCTGTAGATCTCTGGTTGCACAGAGCAGGGGGCTCAATATGCCCTCCAGAACCAACAGAGGGGAAAGTCTGATGCCACCCTGCGTCCGTTTGTCACAGAGGCATCTCTAGATCTATCTGTGTCCATGACAAGAGGAGAGCAGGCCAACAGGCCCACCATCCCAAAAAGGGAACAAAGAGGGAAAGGAATACTAGCAAATACAGGAAAAAAACACAGCGGCAACAACATGAGGAGGAAAGTTAATTTACTAATTCTGAAAGCAGAAATACAAATTAGCTGGGATTGATGAAAATCAATCAAATAAATGAGAGAGAGAAACTGTCCAAAACCAAAGGCCTCACTCTAAAGCTGAAGGTGAGACGGCTAGGGAGCACGCACTGCTGAGATGAGCAGTGAGAGGGCGCTCTGGTGACTTGCGAGCACTTTGATCTTGCCCTCTGAACAGACATCTGCTGCTGAGCTCCGTGGAAATGCTGGTTCTCTCTGCCATCGTCTTCAGGCCTTCAGCTGGCCATCTCTAAGAGGGCATGCATGTTCCGCTGCTGTCTTCAGCCTGAAAAGCATCCAGCCAAACTCTGGGCTAACGCGGCCCTCAAGGCCAAGCACCAGACCTGGGCCAAGTCAAAGGCCGCGAGATCTGCCCCACGGTCTTCATGGAGCTCTATGGCCAAAATGCCCTTGCTGCCCCAAGGGACTAAGGCAGTGCTGCCGCCACCAAGCTCCAGATGAACCCAATTAAGAAGTTTAGGACAGAGAAGTTCAGGCTAGAGCAGTAGGAACCTCAGAAGACGGCAGGCTCAGCATCTCATGGTGAGGCCAGCCTGCCCGAGGTGCCCGCCACCAACACCTCTGGTGTGGTGCCGCTGGAGCACAGGGGGTCCAGGTCTAGGGAGTGCCAACCGCCAAGGGGCAGAGATGGGCTCCTCCTGCCATGTCGGGGTGGGCAGCAGGCTGCTGATGCCAGTGTCATAATGGGCACTGGCATGTCACCGTGGCAACGTCTATGACACGTCCAACCAGGAGGGCTCTAAAGGCTCCTGCGTTCTGAGGGAGCACCTGGCAGAGCGCAGATGCCTCTGGAAGGGATGAGCCCCCCTATGGCTGTTCCCAGTGCTGAGCAAACTGCTCGCGTGAAGCGGACCAAGATGAAATTCTGGGAGGATGGTCCCACCACAGAGCGTGACTACAGAATGCCAGAGGTGACCGCCAAAGGTACGCAGGTCCACAGGCACCACAGTCGCAGAGCTGCCACCAAGTCCTCATAGCGAGAGGGCGAGAGCCAGCACGGGGACCACAACGGAGCTGTCTCTGTGCGAGGCTGTTTACCGTGACTACACTTTCCATCTACCACCACCATGCTCCTGCCACGAGGCAGTGGGCGTGGGGAAGTGGCAGATGCAGAGTGTGACCTGCTTTTCCTCTGCCCTCCAGAGCGAGTTGCCGTCTGGGATGCAGTGGCTGTCTACGTACAACAGCAGCTCCTGCTGCACAAGGTAGGTCAGCACCTCTTTCACTGTTGTCTGCTTGGATTGCTACGGAGTCCCCCTGTTTAGGGCCGCAGAATGCAGTGTTTCCTCCCTGGCACACAAAGCTGCACACTCACCCCCAAAATCCCTATATGCTACCAGTGGGCCTCCCGCATGCATGGCACGACTTGTGCTACGTGCTGTACTGTGCTGGGGCTGATCCCAGTCTCTGGAAGTCTTTGGATTCCACGGCCTGAGCTTCTGAATAGTGGTAGAGGGCGTGCCAGGACCTGAAGCACAATCCCTGCACTGGGCAGCCTTCAGCTCTTCCTCCAGCCTTAACCCTTCTGCCCTTCTTTTCTCTTCCGTGCACAGGGTGTCCGAATTCCCACTTTCGGTTCCTTCAGCATTGTCACAAAGCGGATTGAGGCTGAGGGTCGAACCATTATTGTGCAGTGGCCCGCGTTTTGCCTTGCCAGGAACCTCGTGGAAACACGTAACCTCATGCATAATAAGGAATACCTGCCAGGTACGAGAGGGCTTAAAGCCTTTCAGGCTGCACAGACAGGACAAATGGGGCTACTGACTCCATCCTCAAAAGCAACCCCTCCCTCCATGGAGCCCATCCAAACATGGGCTTGTCCAGGCTGCTGACTGCAATGAGTAGCGCTTGGGAAGCAGCGGTGGAAGAGCCACTTCGCGATGGATTCTGACACTCCTTTGTGACTTTGCAGGCCATAAGGAGGTGGAGCCCCTCAAATACTCTGAGGTGGCCACAGCCGCATCCGTGACCCGGCAGACAGGGAAGGCCTGCATATTCGGCACCACATTCCTTGTCTCCCATTGCCTGAGCAAGGGAGAGAACGTTGCCTTTGTCCTGAAGGACATAGGAGTGCTCCTCATCGAAGGAACACGAGTACAAATGAAGTTCTACTACGACTTCCTCGAGAAGATCAACGGCAAAGGGAAGCTAGAAAAAGTTGTTTTCAAGGTGAGCTTTGGCCTTCTCCCTGGCTTGGGCGGTCCCATGGCCCTCGCTTTGCCTTCATGTGGCCCACCAGGACACGCCCCGCTGCTCGGTGGTGCTGACAGCTCCCCCTGCCCTGGGGCTCCTCCGGTACTCTCCAGTGCCTCAGCCGTGACAAGGACGTCCCACATCCTCGCTGTTCTCCCCTCCAGGTCCCCGGGCTGATGGACATGCTGGCGTCCAGGGTGGCACCTGTAGCCTCTCTGACCTCCTCTGGCCGAGTCGTCGTCTTTCCCAAGTGAGTATGTTTGTGGCTGTAGCCACTGCTTGATGCAGCTTCTCAGCTCTCCTTCAGTAGCGTTTGCTCCTTGTTACCGCGAGTGTCCTGTGACGGGAACACAGGCCAAACCAGCTCAGAGAAGTCTGCCAGAAAATAAACACTCCTGTGTTCCAGCTTGTCCCCAGATACCGCAGGGGCTGGGGGCGGCCGAGCTTAGGTTCTGAGGGTTGCCCGATGTCTGCGTACCAGGCTCCCCTGGTGCTTGCTAACATCTAAGGTCCCAGGTCACATTGCCTAGGGAACTTCAGGACGGCTTGACCTGCTCTCTAGAGGCTGACATTTTAGCATGTCACGTATTCTGTGTGTCCCTGGACTGTAGAACTTTCTGGGAGGGAGGGATGAAGGAACTGAGGTGACATTTTCTTCCCAGGGTGACTCCGTTTTGCAGGATGTTTCTTGGTACTGGAGCGCAGACAAGGCTTGAGAATAGCGACCTTTAAGCGATCTGCCTGAGAGCAGGTGATCCCAGAGAGCAGAAAGGGCAGCTGGAGCCTTGGGTCACACCAATGTCTTCTCCTTTTGTACAGGTTTCAAGGGGAGTCTGTACCCAAACCACCGCCCCAGAAGTCTCGCAAGGCCTCAGAAGCCCCTTTGCCACCTTGTGGACAGGGCAGGAACGGTAAAGTAGCTGCCATCTCCTTTGCATACCACATGCAATTAACGTGCCCTGGGGAAATGCCTAGCTCATGATCACCCAAAGGCTCCGGCTTGTGCAATGAATCCTGCCTGCTTGGCATAGCCTCTTGTCCTGACAACACGTCATTTGGGACTGGCCAGAGCAGCGCTGCGTGTCACCAGGCCAGCAGTTTGAGTCACTCCTCTCTGACGAGATCTCTCCTTCCCAATTGCAGCACAATTTCCTCAACTGCCACCCCTCCCCAGCTGGATCAAGGTTACCTTTACTGCGAAAACAGTTACCCATAAGAAAACAAGTGGTATCGGGAGGATGTCCAGGTGAGACTGCAGGCCCAGGCTTGGGATCTGAACGGGCTCTTCCACTGAGAGGACAAGAGCCCATTCCCCAGTCCCAGACAGTCACCATTTGGGGTGGAGGGGTGGGGATGATGCAGCTGGAAGCCCCCATTTCACATGGCTGGCCCCTCTCCAGCCCTCAAGAGAACCCCAGCTCAGCGTGACAGCTCTATGTGGGCACTCTGCATAGTTGCAGCCAAGGGTTCTGGCTCGGCCTTGCGGGATACAGCCGCAAAGCCACCACCCACTCAAGCAGACCCCTCCCACTGTGTTCTTTCAGTCAGCTGCCAGCAGTCCCGGAGGCTTCTGTCCAAACGCAGCCTAAGATAATAAAGAATGGAAAATGTACTACCACAAGGAAAGCAAAGGACACGGCTCGAGCACAGGCAGCGAAACCTCCAAAATCCTCTCCCAAAACCAAATCAAAGGACGTGGCTCCAGTGCGGCCAGTGGAACCCCCAAAACACACTCACAAAAGCAAAGCAGAAAAGATGGAACCAGCACAGCCGGTGGAACCCCCAAAATGCACTCCCAAGAGCAAAGCAGAGGAGATGGCTCCAGCGCAGGCAGCGCAACCTCCAAGTCGCAAAGAGGATCGCGGCGCAGTGAAAGCCCCAACTAGAGGACGAGTGCCAGAAAAGGCAGAAGCAAAGCCCACAGACCACCGTGGAGCCCTCGGCCTGCCGCAGACACCAATGGCAGCACTATGGTCTTCGAGCTCTGAGACCACCCTCCTCGAGAAGAGCTCCTACTACAGCTCCACTTTAGCGCCACTGACGCACAAGGGGACCACATCTAGGCAGAGTCAGCCACCGAAGATCAGAGCGGGGCTCCCCAGGCCAAGGATGTCCTATCAACGCTGATCAGGGCATGGGGTGCCCAGGAGAAATGGAGCTCCACCTCAGGCTGCAAAACAGGTGCGTGATTCCTATCTGTGACATTTGGGGGTGTCATCTCCTTGAAGAGGTAGAGGGACAGTGGGAACTCACTGAGCCAAGACCCTTTGGCTTTGACAGACGGGGCGGCTATATTCCTTGGAGCCTTGGGATCTCGAGTTCCTCATTTTCCTATGCCACACTCCTTCTGCTGGTGATATATGGAGCACACCAAAGCCCACGTGTAGCTAGGCATGAGGCTTTCTGTAGCTAGGCATGAGACTTTTACTTTCCAACTTGCTGCTCCTTTAAATCCATGGTGAGGAGAGATGGTATTTATGGGTGGGCCTGGCATAGCTTAGCAGCAAAACACCGCAGCTGCACAACTTGTAGGGACGGGATAAAGAGAGGGAGAGAAATGGCTGCTTCCCCTCACTGATCTGACCTGAAACCACATCTTGGGTTTGCGTGTGGGAAATGAGCTCCCGCTCTGTTTTCTGAAAGGAGTCTCTCTTCTTTCACAGAAACCCATCGCTCGTAGGACCACGTGGAAAGAGATGGAGGAAAATACCAGAACGGTCTTGCAGAAAATGGTCCTTTGTTCTGCTCTGGTAATTGGGGCACTGAACAAGCTACACTGGCCTCGCAGAGACACTGTTTCCCCCTTAAATGCAGTTCCAACACAAAACAATTGCGATCCATCATTTAATTTTGAATAAAATCTACTCCCCCATCAAAACAGTTTGTTAAGGAACCATGTTGTACTTGAAGAACTCAACCTGGGCTGGAGAAGCAAAAGCCTGCTCCCTCAAGCCCTGAAACACTGTTTCTCTTCAGCCCTCCTCAGGCGCTCAGCCAGCCCTCTCTATGAGGGCATGGGTGCGTTCCTCCCAGACAGGTCGTAGCTAGCGGTGAACATGGCACCAGGAGAGTGGCATCTTCACAGGCCCGGCTCCTCCCCAGCTCAGCTGGACGGCGGTGTGTGGCAAAGGCTGTGTCGCAGCCAAGGGTCCTGGTTTGGGGTTGCAAGATGTGCCCCTTCTGAGCACTGCTCTCATGGTATGGTGTCGTATCCCAGCATCCCCACAATATCGCATCATGGTGGGGATACCGGGAACATTGCTGAAGCAGGAGGAAGGAGAAGGCCAGAGGCCTTCAAGAATGACCTGTGGAGGAGGTGCTCTATGTAACCGAGCACTCAATCTCTTGTCATCACTCCTGGCTCCTCACCTATTGTGGACTGCCCTGCTCTTTTGTTATCTCTTTGTGCTCACTAAGTCTAGCAGAACTCATTTTTTTTTGTCCAGCCAATCCTCAGCTGAGGATTGTCATCACAACTTATTACTGCTACAACACATGGCACAATGTCAACACACACCTTAATCTGTATTCGTGAAGAGGCGCTCCTTCAACCATGCGAGATGTAGAATGGTATCTGTGGTGCTATTTAGATGGGGAGGGGATACTCCAATCCAACAGCCCAGCAACACCAGCAGGCTGACTGAAAAGGTCAGGACAGGTAAGTCAGCTCTGCTAACACCCAGAAACACTTGGAAGACAGCATTGGTATGTCACTGTGGGTCACAACAAACAAACATGTGAAATACATTCATCTTTATGTCAATTAAGCTGTTGATTCCTTTTGCTTAATGAGCAAGCAGGATGCCCCTAGAAAATTAACCCTTTCCAAAATATCCCATCTCAGGAAATTAGCAGAGGGAAATGAAGGCATCTGCAGAAAGAATCTTCCCGCTCCCTTCTCCCATGAGGGAAAAAAAGAAAAAAGATTTGCTGTTTTCTGCTGTGCTTACTCATATTGCTTTCTTGGCTTTGAAAGGAAGGAGGAACCAGAGAAGAAAGCCTATCTTCCCATCAGAGAGGCTCAAACAAAGCAGCAGTTCTTTCTAAAGTGCTCTTCCCTTCATCAGCCTCTGATGAGTGTTGTTGTGGGGACCACTTCCACAAAGTGGTGGCGTTTAGAACAGCCGGAAAGCTAGCAGGAGAAGCCAAGAGTTGGGTTGGAACTAAAGCTGCAATGCCTGAGGCTGCAGGAGGGCTTAGAAATACCCAAAACAGGGCTGGATCATTAGAAAATACTCATCCCTGTCACCCAAATTTGTGAAGCAGGCCATTCCTCATTTTCCTTGGACAGTTAAGTGCACACTCAGGGCACGCAGAATGCTCAGAAGCTTTTAGCTACCTACTTTACACTGAATTCAATCATTCGCTTTTGTTGATTGAAATTGATATAAAAAATGGCAGATATAAATATCCCAACCTCTATCTCTTGCATCTCTACAGATACTCTTCTAACACTTCCAGTCTCAACACACGATACTTCTCGCTGAAAAAAGTGCTGAAGCTTATAACATAAAAGAAAAAAGAGGGAAAGAATGAGGTTGACTAAGATCATGGAATCGGTGCTAGAAATGAACCATAAGGAAAGCAGCTAGCTCCCACTTTTAAGATTTTTACATAACATTCGAAACTTATCTTTTAAAATACGTTAGTTCCTTTTTCAGATAGAAAATAAAATAAAATAAAATAAATTAAAATAAAATAAAATAAAGTAAAATAAAATAAAATAAAAACAGAAGTTGTTTCCACCCTATATGGGTAATTGTCTCAAACAAAACCTATCTGTCATGTTGAAATGCAATTTGGTGTCTCATTATAGAAATTACAAGCAGAAACGGTGCAACCAGTTCAGGCTTTAAATGAATTTTTGCACTGATTTACAAATGTTAAGTGGTTTGAGGAATTGATACTGTGCCCAGAATGAAAATAATGTTGGATTGTTTCAAAGTAGCTACACATTCCCTTCAGCAGATATAAGTTCATTATTTTATTCATGGTCATTCAAAATCAGCATCACAGCTTCACTGTTTACCAAATGCTGTCCATAAGTGGTAGACGCGATGTGCAGGTTGAACAGCTGAATATACCCATGAATGCGATAACCAGTAGCTGGCATTTTTTACCAATTCAAAATGAGTTGGTTACATTTCAAACTGACCGCCAATGGAGAGGAAAAACACTCTGTACATCAACAAAATCTGGTAGCATGCTCTCTCAACATGGAGATTCAACTTAAGGAAGGTAAAAGCAAAAGAATCACCTTTTTTTCCGCAATGCGTTTTAGCTGTATTACATTGCAGTGATATTTATGGCTTACACTCAACAAATTTACTAACTATATACAAAAAGGGTAAAGAGGACTGTTAATGCCTCCCACTTTTGTTCTTCATTTGAGGAAATGAAGGGCTAATCCAAGATCCTCAAGCATGCTTAATCACAAATTCAGTGCAGGTGTGGGACTAATTATCTCTGAGTATTAGAGACAGTGATTTGCTAAAGGTCGCCAGGAAGCCTGCGACCATTTCAAAAAAGGAACGTGAGTCAGGTGAATATGAATCCAAATCTAGAACCAAACACTGCTTCTGACTTCCACAGGGAGTTATTTACAAACCCTGAAGAGACTGCTTTTATGGGAATCTCACTGGTTCTTTGCAGCTATGCAAACAACTGACTAATCAGCAAAAGGAGCTGTGGTTTTGCAAAGTATTTGTCATCCTGCAGTGGTTATTCTATATATGGTGCTTAAGTGTCAGCTGGCTTGACTTTGGAAAAACAAGCTAAGTTAACTAAGAAACAGGATTAGGAGAAATAGTTTTAAATTGGAAGAGGGTAGATTTAGACTAGGTATTTGGAAGAAATTCTTTACTGTGAGGGTGGTGAGACACTGGAATAGGTTGCCCAGTGAGGCTGTGGATGCCTGCTCTCTGGAAGCATTCAAGGCCAGGCTGGATGGTGCTGTGAGCAACCTGGTCTAGAGGGAGGTGTCCCTGCCTAAAGCAGGGGTTGGAACCACATGATCTTAAAGATCCCTTCCAACCCAAACCATTCTATTCTAACTCACACTTGCTCTCCCATGAGAATAGCTGTCATGGTGTAAACTTGCCTTTTGTTAACTTGTTCATGTAGTCACTTCTGACTTTGAGGATTAGCAGATGTGTCCCAAAGGTGAAAAGTGGCCAGCTCTTTGTCTTCTATCCCACTTTTTATGGTAAGTTATGTTCAAGTACTTTGTAGGGGTTTTTTTTGCTTGTCCAGTTTTGAATATGAAATAGGCTCAGTGCAATTCTCTGACAGAAGTTCTATTATTGCTAAGCTGATTAGAAATCCAGAAGCAACACAGCTGAGCTCCATTACAAGCTATCAGTAACAATCACCACTGGGTATTATTGTGTACTCCCAGAGAACAAAATCCATTTTAAATCGGAATGAAAGATGTAGGACACTCAAGGAAGCTTGGAAGGTGACTGGGTAGTGTTATCAGTTAAACAGTTTTTTAAAAGTAACTATTTTTCAAAGCTTTATCTTCTCATGTGGTATAAGGCCAGGCCCTCAGGGATTCTGGATCTCATCAGAGGCAAAATATGGCAGGAAAGAGAGAGAGTTGGCTGTAAATCGTTTCTGATGGCTTGGTTCCTTGAAAGCCTGCTGTAGTATAATCACTGAACTTCTCAGAGCACTCAATCACGCAATTGCCATACTCTTAAGAGGGCTCCAACAAAATGCCTCTGGCATGCACTGTCAAACAGCAAAACAGCTGTCACATGTACGGAACCCCTGCCATGGATTGAAGCCTTGAAGTCTGCACTCAGCTCACTTCCTGAAGCTGAAGGACATTTTACTCTCTGCCCACTGCTGTTTGACAGAATTATCACGACCCAAATTTGATGCTGACCAGCTACGAGACTCAGGATGAACGCGTGACATGAAAAGCAACATGCCATCATCCCTGTTACAGACCCAGTCCTGATGGCTCCATTCTCAGAACAGCACAGGGAGATGTACGGTGGGGTGGCAGTGGAAAATTAGCACAGAGTTTAGTGCCAACCACCAGCATCCTTACATTTATTTGTAGAACAGTTAGTTCAGTAGCTACTGGTTCTTCCTCATCTTCATCTGAAATAGCCTCTTGCTACCTTGCTGTTATTCAATCCTTGTCATGACCTGGGCCATCTCCCTGATTGTTGCTGCCACTTAATAAGGAAATGTGGTCTTACGTAAGCAGCTAGATTAACAGGCATTAATAGTACAGTAAAATTATTGACATTTCCTCAGACTTCTTTTTCTTTGAGCTACTTCCTTCCTAATTTGGAAGAACTGTTTCTATTTGCAAGAGGAAACCATACATTCCCTATAAATCAACCTTTTTCTCTGTGTTGAACTAGATAGCATACAGCAAGACAAGAAGTCGAGGAATGGAACAATTCTCTCTCCCCAAAACCACAAAAGAACCTCAGATTGTCCACTGAGAGTGATCTCAGATGGCTGAGAATGCTCATATTTAAGAATACCTTGGAACACGTTTGTTTACATTTGAATTTAAAGCTGAACTGACTTGAAAAGAACACTGAAGGGTCATCCCAAAGCCCCTGCTCCCGTGGCAACATTATCCATGCTTAGGATCTTTTTTTCTTCTCACAGTGCCCTCTTCCTTAGACGCTTTTTTATCCGCTTCTCTAAAGTGAAAGTTACCGTACTAGGATTTAGCAGTGACTGGCAAAGAGCACTGCAATGCCTGGTACAGGCAGAGGATGATGCTGGATATGGAGAGCTGTTCACTGTGGTACCACCTCTCTCTAGAGATGGTGCTAGCTTACAGCCCTGCACTGCTTCATGACATGCACTGTGCCTTTACTCCTCACAGTGTCCCTTGGCTCCTAACTTGCATACTCCAGGTCATCTGCTGAGGATAAAGGGCCACTTCTTAGCTGTAATGCCTCTGTGAGAGGCAAACCAGCAGGTGTTGTGGATCTTTGTTTAAGTAACATAAAAACAGAAGTCTAGTTTACTTTAGTGATTATACCAATCAACTTCAGCTCAAATTCCCAGTCAAAGTTCTTCTAATTTCCATATATGCCAATATAAGACAGATATTAAACTGCTGCTTGGACCTAAATCATAGGTCCTTCAAAAATTCTGTTGCCCAGATTTTAGATTAATTACTAATCCTATTACCTGATGCCAGAATTCTTAATTTCTCACTCCCATCACCTCTTCTGGAGCTGAGGCTATCTGCATCTGCAAGAGAATTATGAGTCAATCATGAGTGCTAACAAGTCAAATGCTGCACACAATTAACTTCCTATTTACAGTTTTAAAGACACATTAATCGTGTTAAGAGTTGCAGTGACTTATAGGCAGTCAGGATCCCTGGGATGGGTTTCACTCCTCCTGGCTGAGTAATAGACTGACACAGTCAGCTGGCATTTTTTGTCAGTGTAGGTCGTACAGAAGTGTATACACTCTTGTGAAGGAAGATCTGGTGCTAGGAGCTGGATGGAAATCTGCAGCTTCTAATACACACTTGTCGTCCCAATTCCAGTATTTGAACATGGAATGTTTTTTTTCTGGAGTTTTCATATGTTCTGTTCTTTCCCATTAGTGGCTCCTAAACTCAGGGCTCAACTATGCTTTAGGCACTACTAATATCATCTGCTATAACCAGTAATACTTGTCCAGGGATGCAGGATAGCCTTTGTTTGGTAAAGCTCTTTTGGAAACAATACTGTCTGCCATGTGATTGTTCAGGTGAGACAGCGCTGACCATAACAGACAATCTTTTGCTTACTGTGTTGGACCAGATTCCACACAAAACCCCAAAGTCTTAAGGTATTCCACGCAGCATTTGACTTTGTGTTTCCCCTCCAGGTACTGCTTATGCCATGACTGCACATCTCTCTTTAAACTTTCCTGTAAGAACCTCTTTTGCAGATTATGTGCGCAGATGGAAATCTTCATGTACTGTAGCTGACAAACACAGCAGACTTCAAGCCTAAAAGACAATGGAGGACACTTTCTGCTCTTCTGAAAACTTTCATATTAGAGACAGTTCCCTAATCAAACATTAGGGACTGCATCAAGTGGCTGCTTGTCTATATGCTCTTCCAAGGCATTTCACAAACTCATAGATAGAGATCACGAAGGCAGCAGTAATCTGCAGAGATGGACAGGTTTTAAAATGCAGTGACAAATGTAACCAGCATCTGCTGCAGGTACAATGCCATTCATTCTTTTTTTGCGTACAGAAACAAGCATAGACTTCATTCTTTTGCTGTTGTATTGGGACCTTAATGATATTTGCCTCAGTTACAGTGAAGTCTTTTGTATGATTGTGCACCAAAAAATATTCATTTCCTTGAATTGTTTAAAAAACATGGAACAGAACATGGGACAGAATGCCATCCTGAATGAATTAGGAGAAAATGTTGGTCTTGTACCACTGTCTCCACTGTTGTGTTTTTTTCCACTGAATCTTTCAGAATCAACTTTTTAGGGAGAAGGACAAGTTCAAGGCTTCCATGGAGTTATGCCAAGAGAGAATTTGGCCCCAGTGTTTCTTTTCATGTATGACGAATTGGTAGCCTTGTGCCTGTAGCCAAAGTGAGCAGATGTAAGGAATTCTTGTGACAATTTTACTCTTGTATGCCTCAACAAAACATAAAATATTGCAAATAGGTCTTTTCAGCCTATTATTTTATACATCAAATGTGACTGTCGGGTATCCAGAAGCATTCATTTTAGTTTACACTGAGCTCTGGAAGCCATCACAGAACAGCCAGTAACTGTTATGCGTTGACTATTCTGCTGTTCTTCCTTTCCTGCTCCCGAAAAAAAGTGCAGAAGTAGCAAAGCTGCTAAAGAAGTGACAGATATCCTTGTAATTCAGAGGTCACAAAATGCAGAAGGACTTTCAACTGTTAGGCTTCATCTACCAAACAGAGCTGTTGAAGAGAAAATTGTAAAAAAATTAAAAGATGCGACAGTACGTTCACATATTCACATGTAGTTCTCCATTTAAACTCAGTAAACTTCTAACTTATCCCAGCCCCACCAGTATCCTACAACACTCACTAGTTTAAGCATTCTTTAGAATGAAAACATTTCTATGTTAAGTACTGGAGAATCACAAGGAATTCTGTGAAGACAAATCTCACTTCCACATCTTCAGATCAAGACTAGAATTTTTTATTTCAGTGACAGCACTCCAGACTTCTTAAGAATGAAGTGTGTCTTTTATCACTTACTGTGTTTTGAGAAGAGTGAGAGAGGTTGGTTTACTGTTTTTTGTTTTGTTTTGTTTTTGATTGTTTTCAGGCATTTAATAAAAAGTTCTTCAACTTTATATCTTTGACTTTAGCTTATTTAGCCTGTTTAAGAGCTTTTAGCTTATTTATTTAATTTTCAGGGGTCCCTGGTACAAAAGAAACAGGGGCTTCCTTGAAAGAGTCCAGCAGAGGGGGCCACAGAGATTATAAAGGGCATGGAAAACCTCCCTTATGAGGAAGGGCTGGGAGACCTGGGGCTGTTCAGTCTTGAGAAAAGAAGACTCAGAGGAGAACTGATACATATCTATAAATATATAAGGAGTGGGAGGCAAAAGGATGAGGCTGGACTCTTCTCAGTAGTGTGTGGTATAGGAAGAGGGGAAATGGCCACGAACTGAAGCATAGGAAGTTCCGCACAAATGTGTGTGGGAACTCCTTCCCAGTGCAGTGACGGAGCACTGGCACAGGCTGCACAGAGAGGTGGTGGAGTCTCCTTCTTGGGAGATGTTCCAGACCCACCTGGACGCCTACCTGTGCAACCTGGGCTAGGGAGCTGCTTTGGCAGGGGGTTGGACTTGATCTCTAGAAATCCCGTCAAACCCCTACAATTCTGTGATTTATCAGTTGTCTTCTTATGATTCTGGGACTCTTGATAGGTGCAGAATTACAAATGACAGAGACAGTCCACGTGCCACAAAAACTTCTGGGTAAGTAGTTGATAGAACACAGTCTGGCTAGTAGAGCAACCACATGAGAATAGGAAGTGAGAATTTAGCACGTTTTCCCTTCAAGGAATTTTTCTTGATGGCTCACATTTTACCTCTTCCCTTCCTTCTCCTCTCCTACCCCTCTTTCCCTCTCTCCTCTCTCAATCCCATTCCGTTTTCCTTCCTTTCCCTTGCCTTGCCTTCCCTGCACAACTTCAAATTATGCCCCATATTTTTTTCTTCATTCCTCCCAAAACTCACTGCATCAGTTTCTGCAGTTGGTATATCCTTTGAAAGTCCAGTCTTCCCTCAAGATATATTTCTTCCGTATGTCTTCCACTATGAAACACGAAGTCTGACTGCACCTCAGCTATGCATGGGAAGAACATTTTGAGAAGGAGAATGTGAGAAGACAGTGATAGAACTGACCTAAAATGTCAAAGTTGTCTTGCATTAGACATCCCTTAGGCATGACTTTCTGTCTGTGCAGAAGCCTATACAGCCTCCCTTAACTAGGAACTTGTATATAGGCATAAACAAATGGCAAGAAAGAATCAAGAGAGAATGGCTTTTGTTGGGAACACGATGTCAAACTACTCCAGGCCTAAGCCATGTTATTAAGCACAGCTACTGCTACAGGAGAGAGGATTAACCTCACAAACTGCATTTTGCTTTAATCACTAGCTTTGCCCATTAGCTGTAATTGAATTTACTTCATGGGGTAGCCATGATCCAAGTTTGAATTACTTTGAAGTATATATTTTATAAAAACATTTTAAAGCTGATTGGAAAACCTGAAGAATTAGATGCTGGCTTTTTTCTGCTTCAATATCTGTGTTTCAATACAGAAAAAAATATATTTGAAAATTCTTCCTGGTAGAAAATTAAGGGCAGCAGGTAAGAAAGTGGTCTTTGCTCTGAAATTTCTCTACCTGTGCATGTAGAGGGCTACAGTGACTAGAGAACAAGTCTGAGGTATAAGGGAAGAAGTAGAGAAGAAGATAGCAAGTTTTTTTTCTTGACACAACACTACGTAATGGAGAAATGAGCCTTCCCCAGAACATGGTGGAGGGGAAAGAAATATATGTGGAACATTTCCACTAAATTTGGCTGACTCATTTTATTTAAACATTAAAAAGATTTGCAAACTATTCCAGCTAGTATGAATGGTCTCTATGGTCCTTAATATTCATAATCCGAGTACCATCAAAATTAAGATTAATGATACCTACAGTTGAGCTGAAGATGCTTTACAGAGTTTCAAATGAGAAGGGGGTATTAGATTATCTGATTTGGATCCACAGTGTTCCACAGACCATTTCACAGATGTATCACCCAGTTCCCTTGTGTTTGGCTAAATACATTTTCCAGCAGTTTAGCGAGGCCTGAATCCAAAAAACAGAAAGCTTGAGAATCCACCACTGCTTTATTAGATTAATCCAGTGGCTAATCAGCTTCGCTCAAAAAACCGTGCCAAAAGTTCCATCTGAATCTGTGTAAGTAATGTTTTGAGAAGCATGTTTTTTTTTTGCTAACATTTTCTCTAATTCAAGCTCTTCACAATTATTCTCTCTTCATAAAGGTACTTACAATGATATCACATCTCAAGCTTTATTTTTCAGAGAACACATTTTGAGTCTCATTCTAAAGCTATCCCTGCATTTTCCTCTGTGTCTGAAACCCTTTTGTGAAGGTTCTTCTCATTTATTCTTTATATATACATCTATACACACACACACACACACACACACACATATATATATATATGCTTGTTACTTGTAGTTCAGAATCGAGTTTCACCAGTATTCTAAAAGAAAGTAACCTTGTCTTCCTAACTGAAAGTATTGAAAGTGACCTTTTCTTCACCAGAGCATGGCTGGGAGTTTTTGGTGAGATAACTGCACACTGTGACGTTTAAATCATTTAAAGAACCACACTGTTGTAGTAAAGGTTCAGCACTTTGTAAGCTTGGCTTGAATTTCACGTTCTCAGCTTTGCACTTGGCTGTGATAATGACTGAGGGTGCTAGGGACACTGCCAAAGCCTCACTACTATTTACCATACCGTGCATCTGGAAATGGTCTGCAATCTTCATCAGCCATGAATTTGTATTCATTTTTAGATCATTAATTCAAATGTTGAAAAATATAAGGATTAGTACAGCCCCAGCACAGACTGTCATATTCAGCTGTGGATGCCATGAGAACAATTCATCACTCATATCTGTTTAAAGAATCAGCTTCCAGACTATTTTCTTTGCTATTTCTTTCCAATCCATATACAATACAGATCTCTATCAAAATGCACCAGTACTCTGCCAATTCTTGCAAAGCCTAATAGCTGTAACTCATGTCCAGTCTTCACTACTGAAGATTTATCCACCTGTGACTTTTACCAGTGCATCCTGTAAATACTGCTTTGAGCCATCCTCCCTTTCTTTGGGATATCACCACAGCACTACCAGCCTTCCTGTCTCTTGGAATAGCTGCTGGTGTTCCAAGATGTACACATCTAAATTTCAGCAGACGAGGTCTATCTGGTCAGCACCATGGGTCTCTGGGTACAAATTACATAGGCCTGTGGACTTGAGAAAATTTTTCTTTGGCAGATGTTTAATATTGTCCTTAGTTGCTGTAGAACTGTAAAATACTTTTCATTTCCTCTTCAGTTGGAAGAAAAGCATCATACATTTTATAATCAACTAACATAAAAATTTATTAAACTGTTTTCTACCTTATTAACTTTATCATCTCCATTTAGTAATGTATCTAAGCAGGATTTATTTTCTAAAACTCTTCAGCTTCTCATTTCATTCTATGTGATGCTAGCATTCTGTAGCAATTTTTCTACATTTCATGATTATGCATTAATTGCTAGAGACAGCTCCTACCATATTTTTCATTACACGTTTTTTAATTATAAACCCTATTCTGTCTTCATTACTGTGCCAAGACCAGCTCTAAGCCAAAGTTCTCCCTTGCGATAGATTAGAACGACTGAAACTGTACAATAAATTCTGCTCTTAGAAAAACTGTTTTCATTCTTTTCCTTTCTACACAATTGTATTCAATTATTATTTTTTTATATTTAAAATCTTAAACCTAATACACGTTCTGTACACATTTATGGTCAGTGCATCTATTTAATGGAGAGTTTATTTTTCCACAGTGACTGCCGTCAGTCTTGTTACTGGTCTACACATAACCATGATTTTTCCAGTCAGTAATTATTCCTTCTTTAACATAATCTATCACAGTCACCCTTTGTTTGCTGCTGCATCTCTCGTGTAATCAAATTTTTGCCTCACATTTTTAGAAAGTTTAACAGTATCTTTGCACTGTTGGCCTGAGCCATCATTCACAGGTGTTCCACACTTTCCATTTGATTGCATGATGTATTTGTTACAGCACTGACTGTTGATCTTCATGACAAGAGCATGCTTGAAAGATCATTATTCTAAGTTACTATATGGGAATAAAGAAGCAGATAAGACTAGTAATGCAAGAGACAGGTTAAAGAGCAACTCTCATGGATTACATTAAAGCACTTAATAGTGCTGGCTGTCTTGCCTGTCAGCGAGCTACTGAGATATTAAGGATATTATCTATCAGTTCACATCTGATGCCAGTGGAAATAGGTCAGATACATCTGCAACTCACCATGTCACTGCTAGCATGTGACGCACTAATCTATGCAACAACAGATCCAGGTCATGAGCAAACTAGAAAGAGTAAACTCAGTGATAGAAATTACTGGCCTTCACAGGAATCACTGCAGTTAGCAGTGGTGAATGATTTTCATGCTAATGCCCCTCTTTGTTTTTTTTCTTAAGCAAAATGGATCCTACAGTCTCACCTGAATAATAAAAAAAATGCACGGTAACTTTCTTTGGAATGAAGGCTGGAGCTGCAGAAGACCCTGTCAACGAATAAATGGCGTGCAGGTCCAAATTCTGCTTGAAGTGCTATTTGCATTGATGTGGAAATTGGCAGGGTTGACTCTGTTCTGAACGATTTCGTTATGGTTGCACAGGCTTTAAATCACAACTGAATTTGGCAGTTGGCAGTCTTGCATAATAAACAAACGGATGTAAACATAGATTCAGATTATTAATACTGTTATAAAAACTAACAATAGAGCCTATTAAAATCGATGGGAAGGCAAACTGATACATCTAGATTCTGTCCATCTTAATATACAGGTAGTTTCAGAGGAGCACAGTGATCTAAACTTCCAGCTTGTGTTTATTACACAAAGTAAAGCATAATTTATACAAAGGCTTCAAGAAATACTTGTCCTTAGTTCCTTAACTGAATAGTTACTGAAAATCCACAACAGCCAGGATAGCATTTTTGGAAAGGAAACTCTGTGCTCTGCTTCTTCAAAGAGTCATATGTACAAAGCTGCATAATCTCTAATTTTCCTGTTCTAGCACGTGAAGCCAGGAGCATGACTCAGCACAGCCAAAGAGTTTGCAGTGACCAAACTTCTAGCCTTCTGTATGCCAATAGCTGCTACTAAAATAATAACCAGGATCTGGACAGAAACTGAGTATCTACGAGTAGTTAGAAGCCACTGATCCCAGCTGGGAGAATTTCATCCAGTGAATCACAGCCTGTAATGGCTAAGAATTATGCAGAAATAGACGTGCCTCAGCCAAATGGGTTGGCAGGCTACAAGGGAGTTTGCAAAAATGTCCTGAAATAATACATGAAGCTCTTTTACCTGGAAATTGCTGTTAATGCTCAAGTGCAAAATAGCTTGTCATATGCCTCCAGAAATACTTGCATCAGGTATATGTAGCTCCAAGTGCCAATGCGTTATGAAGACTATAAACATGAATGCTTGAGGCGTAGTTGCATGAAAGTGTTCCAAAGCACCAGCAGTCCCAAAGCATCTAGGAACTAACCAAGGAGTTAGTCCTGGATGTCTCAAAGAGAAGGTGGATAAAGGCAATTAGAATTAAGAAGCAAACAACTATACAGTGCTTCCGTTGTTCATTAATGAATTAATTCTGATCTGTCCAAGAGCTGATCTTGGTCAGGTTCTTGGATTTTGAGCCAACCTGATCCAGCTGGAAGTCTGGGCCCTGCTTTAAAAACAGGTAGACTCAAATGAACTTTCCAGTAGTCCGTTAATTCTGGAGGTTAGCAGGCAAGCATTCAGATCTAAATTAAAAATGCTTTTGGCTGTATGCTCAAGGAGAGCAAATTTGACAAAAAAAATGTTATTCCTGTACCTGAATATACAAGCTTTGTGATACAAGTTTTAGAAAGAGGAAATAATTTCTTAGACACAAATCAGTCATGTTCCGAAGCCATGGTTCGGTTCTGCAGAGCGCTAATCCCTTCCTTCTCCCCTGCAAAAATTAACTTCTTTAGTTTGAATTTGACCATTATGAAGTCCCTATATGTGAATTTCCTTTGCACATGAATTTGCCAAGCATTTCAAAGAGAATGGGAATAAGTTATTGTGCAAAATAAAACTAAATTGTTAGAAAGCCAGGAGTGTGGCTGTTTTTCTCCTCATTTTCTGCAGAGAAGAGTGGGCTAGCAAAGCACATGGATCAGGAACATGCAAATCTTATTAACTGACTGTTATTAACATGTAATTTCAGAAGTCGGGGTGTTTTGTCTTTCCTGTATCAAGAACATTCTACACCTTTGTCATTCCCTTTCCAAGCAAAAATGTTCAACTTCTTACTGAAAAAACAAAGCAGCAGAACTTCTGTGACTGCGTAGAATTATTTGCAAAGTTGCTATTTCACAGATTCAACAAAGTGACAGAAAATTGTGTAAAGATATCTCCAGTTCAAGTGAAGAACTTCCTGTGAATGGGTTCGAACCATCCATGAAGGGGTCTCTGATGTGTGAAATAAATCTTTCAGAAACCAAGATACTTTCAACAACGTGTGTGTGAGAAACGCATGGCATTGAGCCAAAAATAGAAATCACAAATTTTGCTGCAAAGACAGCTTTGCCAGAACTGCGTCGCCCAACAGTGCGGAATGACACGTAAAACCTCACTAAGAGAACTGTTCAGGAAACACTTCATTGCTTGATTAAAGTGTGAAAAGACGCCTTGGAACAAAATAAGTGTGAATGACTCTAAGGTGTGAGTGACCCCAAGAGGTGACTCTTTTAGATCATGAAACAGTATCAGTATGAAGGTAAACAAATGTTAGCAGCATTACCAAACATTATGGAAAGGAAGGAAACCATGCTGAAATTCAGATATAGGCATGTGTTCTTACACTTGTCAGTCACAGATGTTAGCAACGGACAGTGCAGCTGATAAGATACATGCTCTGCTAATTCGGGATTGCTTCCCTTATCTAAAGCATTGCTTCCATCTAGTTTTAACTTTCTTAATAAGCGAGCTCTCACTATTTGTACTGGAAGATGATGTTTAACAGCATAAAAATGGAGCATATTGCATTTCTTTGTTCTTATTTTTGTTAAAGTATCCCATTATTCATGTTTACTGCCTCATTAAGCAGGGTGACTATGTGTACTTTTACTACTTCAAGTAATTTTCTTCTCAGTTATTCACTCTTTCTTGGCTATACAGAGATCTTCCAGCACTTGATTTTAAAATGGGCCTGAATAAAATGATTTACATTGAGAAAGAAAACAGAGATAAACAGAATTAGCAAACACTGTCCTCTATCAACACAATAGCTGCTCTGAACCACAAAGGAGTGCACCATGGAACACAAGTCATTTTGGAACATTCAGGGATGCTGGCTCTGCAGGGCAGGAGAGTATGCAAAATTAAACGGATTTGCTTGCACGCTAAAAGCAATAATCTTCCATCCATTCACAGCAAGTGGAAATCATCTAGGCTAATAAAATGGCCACCAGATAAGGATGACTTCAGCAATTAAAACATCATCAATGAAATAATGTTCTGCAACTTACAAATGTTACTGTAATTAAAGCTGTTGAGCTCGTAGGGACTAATAAATGTCTTATATAAGATTAAA
The DNA here is from genome assembly GCA_023055505.1 of Callipepla californica brunnescens. Taxonomy (NCBI): domain Eukaryota; kingdom Metazoa; phylum Chordata; class Aves; order Galliformes; family Odontophoridae; genus Callipepla; species Callipepla californica. The sequence goes on along the minus strand of JALIRH010000001.1, from coordinate 101,429,500 downwards.
AGCATACTCTAAATCAAGGGTGTTCAGCTTTTTGGCTTTCCTAGGCCTCACTGAGTGTGTAGAGGAGTTGTCTGGGCTGCATATAAAATATGTAATATAGTTAATGCATATATGCAACAAAACTTCCTTGTTAATTATTTTTTATTAAAACAGTAAAAAAGGAAGCAACAACAACGTAAAACTAGTGGGAAATTTGATCTTTTTTTTTTTTGTGAAACTGACGCATCAGTGGTTCGATGAAAATGGTTGCAATTCTTACAGAGTTCTCAAGGTGTTTGTCAGAGATTTTTGATGAAATCCTACTCTTTGTATACTTCATCCTTGAAAACATTTGTTCACAAATGTATGTGCCATCAAAAGTGATGTCATGCATAAGGCGTGACTGTGAAGGGGGGATATTTATCTCTGGTAAGACACGGCTTATAAAAGATATAAAGAGACATGAACCAATTCTTCAGTTGACTATCTGACTGCAGCTGCACGTTTCATTTGAAAACTTGTAGGAAATGTATTTATGTTGACTGAAAATGGAGTCACAAATATACAAAAAAGTTGATGACTTTTTTTGGCACTCCTGAAGCTTATTCTCAAATTCCTCTATCAAAACAGAAATCATGGGTGCATATTTTTCATTGTACGCAAGACCATGGTGAGCCAGTGTTCAAAGCAGTCCTCTAAGGATCTCTAAGCAGTAAGAGGTACAATAAAGAAAGAAAATCTCCCATACCTATATACTTGCATTTTGATGATCAATGAAATGTTTCTAAAGAGATGTGCTTTAAAAATAATTACTTCTCAGATTTCTCCATCGGTCCTCATTCCCTTGTATCTTTCAAGTACCTTTCAAAGCTGTTTTAAAAATTCAAGTGCTCTCCTTCAGTTGACCTTTTCATTTTATAGCTGAGCAATAAGGTTACAAGATAATTTGCATTTAGATGATGTTTTCTTTGTAGGGCCATCACACCATTGGATGCATGAATTTCATAGTCCCTTCTTCTCACTGAAGTTCTTAATGTGGCCCGTGCTCTTCAAGATGAAGGCAAATGCATTTCTGTGTAAAATATACAGCAACTGAGTGAACAGAATTCAAAACATCACTCACAGGAAAATGCAGACATAACTTTCAGAACTTGAAAATATTACTGCAGCTGAACTCATCAGTACTTTTTTGGCCTGTACAGAGGACAGATCAGGCTCTCCAGTCACTGCTAACAGACAATGAAAACGTGCTATGTTGACACCCTGTATTTTTTTAAGCAGGTAATTAATCTCTGGAATAAATCTTACTCCTTGCCAGCCTGTCTGTCACTGTTTTCAGGCAGCAGTGGCTTCCCCAAAAGCTAGATTTGTTGATTATTTTCCTGAATTTTACCCTATATCTGTTTTGCTTTTTTTTTAATACGTGTTGTTTCCTGAGACAATTAAAGACTGACTGGCACAAGGAGCTACAACATTAAAACAAACCATTTCACGGATGAAACAGAGACAGCAAAAATTTGGCATCTCCTCTTAACTGTACATGGGAAGGCAAAACATGATGCAGCTGCTCCTGGCTGGCTAGCAGTGATGTACAGATTGGGTACAACATTTTTAAACGTGACCATCCTTCCCCAAGAGCTGAAATGCCAGAAATGCAGCACAAGAAAACTAATACTTTGCTTCATTTGTTTTCCATACAATGTTTCTCTTTCTCAGAAAACCAGTCAGGAAAAAAAAATAGCATCAATGGCTGCTTTTTAGGAAGGACTTCATTTGTTAATAGCTCCTAATTTATTTCCTGTTTATATTTCTATGCCCTCAAGTAAGCAGAGGACAAGGTCCTGTAGTAATGAGAATTGGATAACACCTTACATAGCAGTTCAATAACACGCTCCCTAAATATCAAATCAATTTGCTAATTAATTAACCCCCACAGTACTTTTGTTAGGCACTGTTGGTTTTCTGATTTATTTTTTTCCCTTAGATGAGGAAAATGAGAACTAAGGCACAGAAACATGCTTTCAGACTCTCCGGTGAGACCCCAAGTGTTACCAGGGTGTCTGAGGCAGAATCCAACTCATTCAAAACGACACAGCTTTTCCAGAAGAGCATTTGCATGGAAACCTTTACACTGGAAGTGGTTTTCTCCTTTAGCCCTGAGTTGTCTTACTGGACCGTGCCAAAACCCAGCTGTCTCAGGGAGGTTTGAAAAAAGCAGCAGGGAAAGGCACTTCAGCCTTGAATATCATGAGTATCAGCCTCCAACTTCTTATTTGCATTTTAATTATAGTGTGGATGTGTAAAGTGAGTGTGGGTGGAGAAAACTGCTTTTATTTGGGATTCATTATTAATTCTGAATTTCTTTTAATTCATGTCAGGGACAGTTAGAATTTTAAGTAGGTGTTCCTTCAAGCTGCATTCAAACTGAAAGAAATAAACTAAAATGATTTCAATTGATCTATACTGCAAAAAAAAAAAGAAAGCTCAAAACATTTACTGATACCCTCTACTCTGAGCTCACCATCTAAAGAGATAAGAGGCAGAATGATAATGCTACATGTCATCGTTAAATGCTTAACTACTAGTGTAGATACAAGGCCAAGGGTCCCAAAGGAGGTCTTGTGAGGAGTAACTATAGCAGAAATGAAAGGCACTGTGAGGTGTGGGGAAGTGTCTCCATTGACAAAAAGAAACAGTCTTCAGTATTAGTTTAAACAGTAGAGCTGGGAGTTGTCTTGTCTTTTAAAAGTGATTGGTGGGTCAAAAGAGATGAGGATAAAGTACTCAGTTCATTGTAATTTGTCTGAGTCATAAGCTGTTTTGACAGATGAGGGAGAACTGTCTTAGGCACAGTCAAGGTTGAAAGTGAACGGCTACAACTGTAAATGGCATAATAATTTATCTTAATGACAGCTGTGGCTGTCAAGAACAAATGGAATCAGCACTGTTTCTTTAGTAGGAGATGAACTTATGTGTGCAATGAGGAAGGCTAGAACTCATGGAGAGAAAGGAAGAAAGAAAAATGAAGAGGGAGTTATCAGCAGATGATCACGGAGGTGAAAGTCAGTGGGACTTCCCTGTGAAAGTTATGAAAATTCAGCACCTGTACCACAGAAAGATGATGAAGTAAGAAAATGGAAGGCAGACTATATATATATATATATATAGTCTGCCTTCCATATATATATATGGTTTTGTTTTTTTTCTCTAACAATTAAATCCCCTCTCTTTTAGTTTAAAGCCATTCTCCCTTGTCCTGTCACTTTCAGATCATGTAAAAAGTTGGTCCTGCAACTGCTTGTAAGCTCTGTCAAGTACTGGAAGGATATAATGAGGTGTCCCAGGAGCCTTCTCCACGCTAAACAAGCCCAACTCCCTCAGCCTTTCTTCACAGGACAGGTGCTCCAGCCGTCTAATCATACTAAAGTAGTTTTACTTAGAAAATGACTGTAAAGGCACACATTGGATGATCATGGTCTCAGCTGCACAGTTAAGCCCTGTAATAGCTGAAAGAATCCACAAGTCATGCTGAGCCAAGGTGATAATCCATGCCCAAATCAATGACAGAAAGGGTAAGAAAGCTGGAAGTCTCAAGTGCAGTAGTAGAATGGTGGTGTCATGGTTTTATTATTTTTTTTGGTACTGGTATTCCACATCATAACATCATGTATTGCATTGGGAGTTAAAGAGCTAATACTCCAGCTTCATAGATCATTGATAATTCCAGGTATACCTGTCTCAGAAGAGAAGAAGCACTACATTCCCCAGAGGACTTTGCTCCATAGGGAGCCATTCTTTAAAAAATAATGTATGGGAACCTGAAGAAAATGTCCTTGCACGTTTTGAGGCAAAAGTATTCTACTGTGACTCCAGTACTTCTCATGAGGCAAAATCATTGAGGCAGAAGTATTCTATTATGTCCTCAGTGCAAAATTATTGAGGAAAAACAAGTCCATTCACCTCCTACAGCTGAAATGGAAAGTTTTGGAACTATCACTTATGGATTCCTTTTGCTGAACCCATATACTGGTTCTTAAGCTAATGTACTCTTCCCTATTACTTATCAAACCAACCTATTATCAGCCCCATCTGGAGTATTGCATCCAAGTCTGGGGCCCACAATACAGGAAAGATGTGGAGCTGTTGGAGAGTCCGGAGGAGGGCCACGAAGATGAACAGAGGGCTGAAGCACATCCCCTGAGAAGACAGGCTGAGGGAAATGGGCTCGTTCAGCCTGGACAGGGCTGCAAGACTTCATCACAGCCTTCCATTATCTAAAAGGGGACTGTAAGGAGGAGGAAAATCAACTTTTTACTTGGGTAGATAGTGATAGGACAAGGGGAATGTATTTAAGGTCAAGGAGGGAAGATCTAGATTGGGTGTCAGGGGGAAGTTCTTCACAGGGAGAGCGGTGAGGTGCTGGCACAGCCTGCCCAGACAGGCTGCGAGTGCTCCATCCCTGGAGGTGTTGAAGACCAGGTTGGATGGAGCCCTGGGCAACCTGGTGTTGTACTGGATCTGGAGGTTGGTGGCCTGTGGCTGGAACTTGATGATCCTTGGGGTCCCTTCCAAGCCAAGCCATTCTATGACTCTATGATATGATTCATAAGGAGTGCAATCCTCATCAGGACACGATGCGCGCAGACAGCCACACCCATTCCCACATGCACGCCAAGGAGGCCTGCAGCAAGACAAGGACAGAACAGAGCACACCAGTTACCGTGCCAGAGCTACGAGGCGCTTCTTCACCGCGTGACAGCGGACAGCCCCAACACCAAACGCCGCCGGAGCCCTGCCAGGCGCACAAGATGGCACCCGCGGCGCTACGCAGGCGGCCCTGGGGCGCACGCGCGGTGAGCGTAGGGCGGCGGCGCACGCGCGCTGGGGCGGCTGCGGGCTGAGGCGCCGTCGGGCGCGGCGGGCTCGCTGACCGGCGTCCTGCGGGCCAGCCCCGCCGTCGCTCCCCCCTCGTCCGCCTCCTCGTCCGCCTCCTCCTCCTCCTCGCCGCCGCAGCTGGCGCTGCTCGTGATGCAGCCGTGCGGCGGCGGCGAGGAGGAGGCGGCGGCGGCGGCGGGAGGGGGGGTGCTGCCGGGCGCCGATGCGCCGCCGTCCGCATCGGGCGGCCTGATGCTGTTCTACGAGCTGGGCCCCGGCGAGGCCGAGGCGGGGGAGGAGGAGGCGGCGGCGGCGGCGGCGGGCGGCGAGAGCACGGCCAGCCCTGAGGAGCTGGAGGAGGAGGAGCAGGCGGCGGCCTCCAGCGGCGAGGCGGCGGCGGCGGGCGGCGGCTGCAAGAGCTGCACGTACCAGGGCTGCAGCGAGACCACCACGCAGGTGGCGAAGCAGCGCAAGCCGTGGATGTGCAAGCGGCACCGCAACAAGATGTACAAGGACAAGTACAAGCGCAAGAAGAGCGACCAGGCCCTGGGGGGCGGCGGCGCCGCGGCGGCCAACGCGGGGAGCGGCCCCAGGGCCGAGGTGAGGCGGGGCGGGTGTGGAAGCCGGGATCTGAGCCGCGACTGACCGCCGCTGGGCGGGGAGGCATCACGTAGATGCAAGTGCTGTCTGCTTTGTGCTTCACCCACTGCGTTTGTTTTGCAGCAAGAACCTGTGTGCTTCTGGCTTCTTCCCCTTTGCCGTTCTGTGAAGCTTTTCCACCTTTATTCGCTACTCAGAGAGAAGGCTCCGGGTGGGCATCGTTGCAGTCCTCCTGTGCTTATAGAGACCTAATGAGTGGGAGGGAAATTAAGTTTTTACATGAATTCATAGTGATAAGACAAGGGGAAACAACTTTAAGCTAAAGGAGTGGAGACTTAGATTAGATGTCGGGGGAAACTTTTCATTGACGTGGTGGGGAAGTGCTGGTACAGGCTGCCTGGAGATGTTGTGGTTGCCTCATCCTTGGAGGTGTCCGAGGACAGGCAGGATGGCACCCTGGGCTACCTGACATAGTCCCTAATTTAGTGGCTGGCAGCCCTTCCCATAGCAGAGGGGTTGGAATGGGCTGATCCTTTGAGTTCCCTTCCAACCCAAGCCGCTCTATGATTTTCTTAGCTAAGAGGAAGAAACAGTTACTGCATGCAGTAATGAAGATGCAGGTGAATTCTGGATTTACGTGCTGGCATGACTTTCTCCGTTCCTTTCCTAATAGTTCAGCATGGTGAGGTCACAAAGTGGCAACACGAATATTCCCCATAAATCAGGAAAGGAGACGGTGTGGGAGAGTGGTGCAACTGGAGCATTTTGCGTAGTGATGGGTTAAGGTGTTCTGGTCTGTGGCATGCAGTAGTGATGATTGTATTCTGGAAAACAGAGGGCTTGTTTCTCCGAGGTTGCTTGGAATGTAATACCTGTAAGGCCTGAACCTGCAGAGAAAAGCAGGAATAGCAGGACTTTTTAGAAGGGCATGTAGTGACAGGACAAGGGGAAGTTATTTTAAACTGGAAGAAGGTAGATTTAGACTAGGCATTAAGAAGAAATTCTTTACTGTGAGGGTGGTGAGACACTGGAACAGGTTGCCCAGGGAGCTGTAGATGCCCCCTTCCTGGAGGTATTGAAGGCCAGGTTGGATGGGGCTTTGTGCAACCTGGACTAGGGGGAGGTGTCCCTCCCTGTAGCAGGGCGTTGGAACTAGATGATATTGAAGGTCCCTTCCAACTCAAATTGTTCTGTGATAGTCATAAAGTTGGCACGCTTTTGCTGCACTGGTGGTATCTTCTGTGGCTTTGACAAATGCCTCTGGATTCCTAATAGAAGTGTTACTTCTCACCTTTATGGACAGGGTTGAAGTTAAAGATAACTGGGTTAGGATGATTTTTTGTTCTTAAGCTAAGCCTTTCAGGTGAAAGGGAGCATTGATAAAGAGATTTGGAGGATGGGGAGGGTGTTGGGCAGGAGAGGTGAAATATTGTAAGGCCAAAAAAGTTGTCCTAAGTTGTGAATGCGATACACGTAAGATGAGTATTATGACTGAAATTTTCCAAAGTGTATTTTCTCTGTAGAATATCATAGAGCTACGTTGTGTAGAAGATGTTCTGATTCATGAGTGGTAGTTGTACAACCACTGTAGGATAAACATGAAAATGAGAAGTGTGTAGATTTTGTTTCTTGTGTACAGCTTTGACAAATCTGTGCTGGTTTTCTGAAGTATGTTATGTTTTGCTAGTAAAAATGTTGTCCCACCCAACTGCGAATGCTAAATGTTGTTCACTTTTACAAACTGAGGGTGGGAGTGTTGTGAATGACTTCACTTACAAGAAATGCAATTCAAATTCAAGGTGTGAGCTGCCTGCTGTAACTTAGAGCCGTAAAATAACCAAGGTTGGAAGAGCCTTCTAAGATTATTCAGTTCAACCTATCAGCAATATTTCCCACTAAATCACGTCCCTCAGTGCAACATCAAAACGTTTCTTGAGCTCCTGACTTGGTTCATTTTGCAATTTAACTCAAACTCATCTGTATTGCTGTGAAAGACGGTGTGGAAAGGAAAAGAGACCAGATGCTGAATATAAATACAGTTGCATTATTTTCCTCTGCGGGTCGATAAGATGAATAGATTCTTTACTCTTCTGCAGTAAAAAGTAAATACGTGATAGCAGCTTTTGTAGTCTCACTTCTCTATTCTGCTTTGTCTTTAATGCTCAGGATTGTGTTGAAGGCTCAGTTTCTGCTACGAAACAGAGAACGGGCTCCATTGGAGATCGCCCAGCAAGACCGACTCTTCTAGAGCAAGTATTGAATAAAAAGAGGCTGGTAAGTTATTTGAGTCCAAGACCTGAAAGAAAATACAAAGGCAGTGTAGCAACATCTCACTGTCACCCTTTGTGAAAGATTAAAAATCAGTTGAATGGTGCGTGTGCATATTTTCAGTTTCAAAATGCATTGCAGTACAGGTGTCTGACTGCTGCTGCACGAAATGCAAAGGTTACTGAATGTGTTGATCTTTGCTTATTAAGTGAAGATGGGGTTTTTGTTGTACTAGGAGCTATCATTATAATCGATTCATCCAACTTTATGAAGTTTCAGATGGACTTGAAGTCCATGCACTGTTCTTCTGCAAGCTCTGCTATGGTATGATGTTTGTAGACTGTATAGATGGCACATGTTACAAGTTTTGAAATGCTTCTGTTGCTTCTGTAAGTCTTCTTAAAGAATTGTGCCTAATGAAGGGAAATAATTCAGTACTTAATTATTGTTTGGGCTTTTACATTGTAGTTCTTTCTACTTCATTGGTTTGCTTACAATCTTCTTCCACTAGAAGCTAACAGAACTGTCTGCCTGCTCTCTGTAAGCTGTGCAAAGCAGTCTTACAATCCATGCAGCCCTTGTTCAGAAATGTTAAAGAAACATCAGAGAAATCACAGAATTGTAGGGGTTGGAAGGGACCTCCAGAGATCATGGAGTCCAACCCCCTGCCAGAGCAGCTCCCTAGCCCAGGTTGCACAGGTAGGCGTCCAGGCGGGTCTGGAACGTCTCCAGAGAAGGAGACTCCACCACCTCTGTGTGCAGCTGTGCCAGTGCTCCATCACCCTCACTGTGAAGAAATCTTAAGTATACAGACTTACTTTCTTGAATACTGCATGTATAGCAGCGGGTGGAAGTGCTGGTGTTTTTGTATCAGAGACTGCAGCAGTAAGGGCTGGTAAAATGGGGAAGAGCTTTGAAATGCTGTAAAACAGAACTAGCCTGTGCAGTGAAGCGACTTGAGAAAGCTAATGTAAGCTATGGAGAAGCAGGCTGCACATCTGTTCAGTGAGCTGGTTGTTATTAATCTTACCTATTCAGTGAAGCTGGAGGTTTAAGTTGAATGCAGAATGTGATCTCTGCAGAATTGCCTCCTGATAGCATAAAATTCTCTGCCCTTACCTGGAAACTGCTGGTTCTTTTCAGCATAAGTCTGGGTTGGAGGGATACAGTACCTGGTACACTTAGTTGTCCACTAAGCTCAATGAACAACAAGTCTAGGCAATTAATTTGTCTGAAAAATAGCTTTTTTTCTGCTTTATATTTTGGACGGTTCCATTTCTAACCTGCTTTGCTGTTTTGCCTTACAAACGCTTGTGCTGCCACCTTGCAGGAATGAGAATGAACAGTGCCAAGTTGGAAGGCAGGCTGTGGCTGTTTGGAATGGGTTCCGCAGTGCTCTTTGCAAGTATCCATCTGCAGCTTTAGGCTTGTTTCATTCTGCTTGTTTCAACAAATTTCTGTTCATTCACTTTCATCTGAGCTGACTTAAAGGGAGTTTATTCTTAAAATCTCATGTCCAGTGATAATTACCTTCATGATCAGCAGTGGAATTTCTTCAGATGCGTTTACCTAATCAGTTCCTAATTGGCTTTCCCTTTCTAGGTTAGAGGATAAGATGCAAACGGTTTTAGATACTCTTATCTTCTGATTGAAGGCAGAGCATTGGGTTTTTTTAATGCATTCCTTGTGGCTGGAGTACTTTTTCTGATAAATGCTGGGAAATCACGGAATGGATGTTGAACGTGAGCTTTGCTACACAATTACAGTTACTTAAGTTATTACAGCTCCCAACTGTGTGCAGCAGGGAAGGTGGAAATGGGCTCAAAAACAGAAGTGTAATTGAAATGCATTTGTTTTCAGTGTGTCATACTGCTCGCTATTTTGTATGGTTGTTTTTTTTTCCTTTAAAGTTGAGTCTGCTTTTTTTCCTTGCAGTCCTTGCTCAGAAGTCCAGAAGTAGTGCAGTTTCTGCAGAAACAACAGCAGCTGTTAAGTCAGCAGGCTTTGGAACAACGGCAGCAGCAGTTTCAAGGAGCACCTGGGTAATCAGAACAAATCAGTGCCCTGCTGAGGAGTGTGGTGCTGAAGGAGCAATGGGATGTACATTTTCTTCAAGTATAAAAAAAAATCTAAATGTTAAAAGGAAAAGTAAAGCTGCTGTCATGTATTTTTACTTGGTTCTTGTTTGCACTTTTGAGGTTTTGAGCTGCTTGGGTGTCTGTGAACTCGTGAGCAAACCTGGCGGAGTATTTTTTGATTCTTTTTAAAACTTTGATTTTTCTTTTTAGTGGAAATATGTTTATATCAGTAATGTTTAGCTGTACACCCTTTTCCTACCAAAGTCTTCCACTAAATTAACATTTTTCTACATGAAGATTTAAATAAGTCACTCTTTGATGACAATCATTGAAGGAATTCAGTTACTTTCTATGGAAGTTGTGAAATAGAGTCCACTTTGAGCCAATCCCGTGGCATGACTTAACAGCAATTCCTCAGGGATGTGAGCAGCTTATGTCCAGTAGTCTTGCACTAAAGACTAAAGACAGCATGCTGTCAAGAAGTCAACCAGTGGCTCAGTGTAAACCACGTGATCCTCCTGCTTTGTATTCATTATATGCAAGTTGAGCAGGTTTGAAATGCTTCACTGTGTGTGCAAAGCACTTAAAGGAATAGGTGTTGAAAATCTCCGAATGGGAGAAACAGAAAAGTGCTTTTGAGAAGAGGTAGTGGTGTAATGTATGCAGTGAAGAGTTGGACCTTGTTTTGTGAAGTTCTTTTGGAGGGCCAACTTGTAACACACAAAATCACGAATTATAGCTTACATAAATGAGTGCTGTTCTCATTTGTGAGTGAATAAGTGAGAGCTTTTAACTCAGATGCTTAAGGTTTTTAACAGCAAATGCATCCAAAATGTAAAGTGGGTTTGTGCATTTGTTTTCCTTGTGTTCTCTTTCTCTGCTGAAAAAGTATAGTCCTAGTTATTTTAGTAAGATAACTGATACCTAATCAGCTCAAGTGCTGGGCTTCTCAGGTTTTCAGCCAATTCAGATGAACTCGCAGTTGATTTGGTTAAGAATCCAAACACTTCATTATCTAAGTAATGAGTCCCAAGTTTTGTATTAAACCTAATTTCCCAATAGAAGCTATCTGAATGGTGGAGGTGCTTACTGAAGTACTACTCTGATATTGCAGCAGTTTGATTTGCTGAATAATATCTGTTCAGGAGTGTTTGTTACAGTCCTATGGGCTTTTATAAGCTGTGCTTTTTGTATGTATAACAATTGTTCAGTAGGGATTTTTGTATTCAGCATTGTGTATGTATTTCATCAACAGAGAGATCCAAAAACTTTGTACCAACAGTTCCGGACCAAGAAGTGTTTGAGTAAATCTGTTGTTGTTGGTTTTAGTTTTTGTTTGTCATTGTTTGGTTACATTTGTATGTTGCTTTGTGTTTTTTCTATATTATAAAGTGGCTAGCTCTGGCTAGGTGACATGAAAACTGTTGTGTTCCCACGCTGAGGTTATTTTAGCCTTTGAGTGAAACCAAATCACTGTTCGTGTTAGAATATTTGTGAAAATGTGTAATTCCAGCCCATTACAGGGAAACATTTGTTTTATTGTTTCAGACTGTCATCTTACAAAAGCATTTAGGCAAACAGCTCTGCCTGGATGCTTCTGAAAAAAAAATGAAGTAATTCTAGGCACCCAACTTCTCCTTTGGCAGTTTCACTGACAGTTATTTTTCCACTTTCCCATTTCTGGTTTTATCATATTTTGTGTCATTATTAAATTCTTCAGGTATTTTTTTTCAGTTCCTCTTTTTCAAGGAAGACTTGATATGTAAGACGTACTCTAAGAGTATTTGCTTTTTCTGGACAAACAGGACAGTGTAACGAAATGCTTTCAGAAGTTTTGGTTGGTGGTGTCCCTCTTCATCTGTTCAATAGAAATTTGTTCATTATAGTTATACATAATTCATTGTACTGTATATATATTGTATTTTTTTTGGAGACACTGTGCTCTCAACTTTAAAAATACTTCTGCATGTAGTCTCATAGTATTTGGAGTCCTTGTGATTTTTTTTCATTGCAGTTGTGTCTGTGTTCTATTTAAATTGTGTTTTTTTTTCACTTCCTAAACTTTCTTTTGTGTTTCTTAGGGCCTTGGAAAAAGTGATCAAGTTTCCTTCTTCACTAACAGAAGGATAAAGATGTACATGTCATGTTTTATGTGAAACGCTTGCCTTAGCAGATAGGAAGATTATAGAAGGCTTTTTCTGAAGAAAGGAGAATTCTTCTTGCATCTAAACCAAGCCAGTATTAATAATCTGATATGGAGGACGTAAAGGCAAAGGGACCAGTGCAAACAAGGAGATGTTACAAAAAGAAGGAAAATGCTCACCTGTCTCTGAGGATCTAGGCTCACAGGGAAAGAACTCCAAAAGGAGGAATCTCCAATAAGAGGTTCTTGCTCAGTGGCAGTCAGCCCTCAAATGAGGTCTGAGAGGAGTGGAGCCAGGCTCCACCCCTTCTGGTTGCACGGGTGAACTGCCTTCACCTGAGCTCCCAGTGCTGACCAGGTCTTTCCTTAGGTGCTCAGTCAGTGGTTCAGGCCATGATTCAGCAGTTCCCATACACCTGTGGAGCTAGGTGCTGCAGTGTGGACGGCAGTCACTCTGTCAGCTGTTGTTTACTCTTGGTAGATGGTTGCTGGCTGTTTGCTCATAGTCCTGTCGTGTATGGGATTGGAAATGGCCTTGGGGATTCAGGAAATGATGTGAGACTGAGCAGCTTGTAGTTTCCTGGATTCTCCTCTCCCTTCTTGAAGATTACACCTTCTTTTTCCTTTGTCTCATGGTGATTAACCTCCCCCTGGTCACTGTTGCCTTTGAGAAGCGGTAAGAGTGAGGCCATGCAATGACACTCCAGCATCCTTGGTGGCATCCCATCTGGTCTCATGGATTTGTGCAATCCCAAACTGTGTTTTTCTCCTATGGGTACGGCTTCGCATACACTGCTATCAGGCTTGGGGAATGGGGATTGTAGACAACAGTCTTTACAAGAGAAAACCAAGAGACAAGAAGCACCAGGTATTGCAGGGCTTGGGAGGGACCAGCCCCCTGATAAAGCAGGTACCCTACAACAGGTTGCACAGGTGGGTGCCAGCTCAGGTCTTGACTATCTCCATAGAAGGAGACTCCATAGCCTCTCTGGGCAGGCTGTTCAGTGCTGTTGTCCTTGAAGTTCTTCTGCATGTTAGTGCAGAACTCAAGGTTTAGGCCATTACACCTCGTCCTATCGCTGTACACCACTGAGAAGAACCTGCCTCATCTATTCTTCTCCCACCTCCCTCTAGAGAATTAAAAACATTTATCCTTTCCTGGATTCCTTCCGGATGAGCTTTAACAAAAGGCTTACATTTCTCTTTTCCCCCTAATGCTTTCTGTGGGCAGTGGCAGAGGCACTGCACGCCACAGCCATTTGTGATGCCTGGTTTTATGGTGGGTCTTGTAGCACTCACCCCAAGCATGAGCGTGGCTATCTTGAAGCTGGTGTGCTTAGACGGTGGGGCAGCACAGGGTAGAAAAGGGGCACAGAGAGCGTGTGTTAAAACAGACTGTGCTTAATAAGGCAGTTACCTCAAAATACATGCAGCTTGCTGAAGATCTGCAGAGTGATGTGCATCCCAGTATCCTGTATTTCCAGTGGTCTGTGATGAGTGCCTTACGGGATGGTGTAGATCAGATGTGCTGGGAGCTGGGCTGTCCTGTTTGGATGGTGTCAGCTGGGATCCTCAGGAGGTGTGACCCACCAGTAGGTATTCCTATAGAGCAGCACTGTACTGCCTGCCAGGCTCAGGTCGGCCTCTTCTCGACGTAAGCTGAACTATCCTCTTGAATATCTTCAGATCCACCCCAGGAGAGATAATGAGGGACACATATACTTTATAGCAGGCAGATTTTATGCTGTTAGAATTTTCAATCCATTTTATATAGTGTTGAGCATCCCATTCTGCTGGGACACCCCACTGATCCTCTTGCATAATACTTGTATGAATAAAGCTCTGGTTTCCGCTGTCACTCCTTGTCAGATGGGGACCTACAGCTTTCCAAAGCCTGTCTCTTTCAAGTAAGAAAATGGGAAGGATCAAGGCAGAGTTCTTAAATCAGAAATAACTTTATTAACAGTAAAACACAAGACATGAATAATCCCTTTTACAATAGAATAGTTCCAGCCGAAGAAAATGGAGTGTGTTGAGAAGCGTACTGTTCAAACATCAGGCTAAGTATGTTGACTTCAGGATGCAGGATGCCTCAAATTAGATGCAGCAGGAGGAGTGCCTGGGAGAACATCCACTTGATTAGCAGTGGTTGTGTTTTTCTGTGTCGGGGCATGGGGCTGATAGAGGACACTGAGCTGCCCCAATGCCTCAGGATCCTGAAACTATGTATGTCTCAGATTTTTTGTTCTCGAGAGGCAAGAGTTCAAGTAGCATTATTTGCACAGTGATCCACACTGCTTTTACGGAATCTCACTAACTGTGAATACTGCTTACTTTCTTCTAGGTGGTGAAGATGTTTTGCCTGGACTGTGATGGGCAAGAGAGGGCAGAACTGTTCGTAGGCAGAAGTGGTACCATTAAATCTTTATGTGTTTCACAGTTCTTTTCTGCATCAGGCTGTGACAGCTAGTTCTTCCATAAAAAACCTCACACTTTGCTCAAATCCCCCATTACATCCCTGCAAGATGTACACTGACCCTGGAGGTGTTCCAGGAATGCTTCAGTGCTGCATTGAGGAATGTGGTTTAGTGAGAACTGTTGGTGACGGGTGGATGGTTGGACGGGATGATCTTGTAGGTCTTTTCCAACCTTGGTGATTCTATGATTCTGTGAAGATTATGGCTTCATTAATCCATCACAGGACCTGGTTCTTCACTTTCTTGTCTCACTTCTCAGCCTGATTTAAATCACAGAGGTGATGCTGAAAGGACGGATTGAACTGCTAACACTGAATTACCTGAAGAAAACACTCTGTGCTATGCTTAACCTGTATTTATAAAGCATTATAAATCATTAAAACTGAACTCCAATTGCTTGAATAGTGAAAAAGAAATATCTAGAGGTTCCTTCTCTCTGCTTACCATTGTGTTTGTTCCCTTGCTCTCTTGTTTGCAAAGCATCTCTTGGACATAACTGTGAATCAGTAAGACGTAACACAAAGCTCAGCATCAAAAAATCACTTTGAAACAGATGTGCTGGCTACAGTGGAAGTGCAAGGGGTCAGACTTTACCCATTTCTTTCTAGCTTTTCTTTGCTGATGAGGTCTGTATTTAAAATTATTAACTGTTTGGTCTATTTCTTCCTATTCTATCCATATGCAATATTATTTGAAGATTAACATGAACTATAAAATAGCAGCATCTATGGATAATAAAAACACTATGACTTGAAGATGTAAAAACTGTTCACCATTAGCTGCATGTGTTCAACTGGCCGTATTGGAAGAGTAGCTGACCGGAGGACATAGTGGTTATGTTCGTCTCGCAGCAGAGACACGGCGTGCAACTCAGCCTCATTACCTGTACAGGCACCAGCTTTGCAAGCCCAGCCCAGCTCCAAGTGGAGGTGTCCTCCTGGTTGGACTCACACCTCACTTCCCTTGCAGGTAAGTGTGGCACCAGTATGGCAGTGCAACATGAAGGGCACCTGGGCAAGCTGGCTGGGAAGCCCTGGGGTGAAAGGCAACAGGATCCTGGTCACTCCTGGCCACTCTGGAGCTCCCGTGAGGGTCACAACCTAAAGGCTGCCTCTTATGCTGATGCACACTGTCTGCACTAGAGACACTGAGCCCTAAACAAAGTCTAAATGCCCATTCAGGCTTTCAGCACCAGAGAAGTCAATAAAAAGTAATACAATTCATCCAAGCTACGTACTTGAGACCCCTTCAAAGTCTACTAAGGTCTATCGAGCTCCTTGATCGTCTGCATCCAACCAGAGAGCTGACATCTCTGCCTGAGCAGCCTCTGCACATCCAGTGGTTTGTGTGGAACTGCTGAGACTTTGATTCGCAGCACTTATCAGACAAGGATGAGTGCCAGAAGGAAGGAGGAACACGGGTGGATTAGACAAAGCCGCAGTCACAAATGTCTGATTTGCTCCATTTTAAGAGCTGTGTGATGGGATGATGTTTACCATGAGAGATGTTTCCAGTGCTGGTTTTATACTCGTGAAACATTAATATCTAACAACTCTGTCCTGCACTGAACTCATGCAGAAATAGCTGAGGGTAAATAAACATGCTTCATCCTGACACTGTCTCCACTAACAGAGAGCTCCTGCCTGCAACGACCACTTACCACTGAATGTCTGCATAGAGCCACAGAACAATGTAAACTAGAAGGGATCTCTATGAGGTACCCGCTCTGATGCCCTGCTCGAGGCAGAGACCTCTCCAAGGAGGCTGCTCAGGCTGTGGGAATGCTTAACACAGTGCTTGCTGGCTGAGTTCTCTGTGAGGAGGGATCTGACAGGGAGGCAACGCCTGTGCTGCACTTCTGAGTGCTCCAACCATCACCATAATGTCTTGATCGTCTGTTGCAGTGCAAGATTTGCGCCTGAGCAGAGCAGTGCTGCTGTTGGAATAGCTTCAGGTGTGCGAGACCTGCATCAGTCCCCTCTGGATGCGAACAGCACATTAATACTGGTGCTGCTGAGGAACTGGCAGCAATTAGAGTTTCTTCTCAACTACTTAATAAGAAAACAAGAGGTCTGAGTATCATGATTGATGCTCTTTATGCCACGGCCTGACCAAGCTCCCTTCGCTGCCTGCTGATGCATAGTGCTTCTCCACAGAAACCTTCAAGAGGGTTTGATGTTGATGGCTCAAAAGACATTTAAAAAATCTGCCTTCAGCTAAGCAGTCTCCCTGTAAGTGGTTTTAAATCCCTTAGGATGTCCATCTCAAAAGCTTCGGTATTAATGACTGCCTTTAAAGGCTATAAATTGAATACACGGGCTGATGGGTTCATGAAGATCTTAGAGCACAAAATATCTCCTTCCAAACTGGGGAGGCATTACAGTGAAAGAACTGCACTGAGGCCACGAGGTCAACCTGTGTGAGAAGTGGTGCAAGAGGAGAAATACAGGAAAGGAAAAGCTGCTCTGAATTTACCAACTTGCATTTAAACAACACCAACACTTACTGAGGAGGCATCGTTACCAGGCTGCGAGGCCACCTCCCCACGGGTTCACTACACTTCCTCATAGATGCATCCAATGTAGCAGTTTCCCTCTGACCATGGTCCCTTACACTCTGGACAGTCAGAAGAATGCTCAGGGCGTGGTGTACCTGATCCACCCTGAAGACCTTGTGATGAGATGAACGATGCCTCAGAAAACCGGCTTATCTTCACTGTCTTCACTTCTTCCTCTGCAGCATCAACTGGGAACTGGGCTCTGGAGCTGCCCAAGAGCACTGCAATTTAGCACAGCCACCTCTGCTCTCTGTGAGAGGGGAGACAATGCTGGCAATGTCTAAAAGCAACACTTAGGATTCTCTCTGTGTGAGGAGGTTTCAGCCTAAGAGGCAAGGAAGAATTTAGGATGAAAGACGGTGCTTAATCCTGAACAGGGGAGCTGATTTCCCTGTCCTCAGCTGCTAAATGAAGGGATAAGCAATTTTAAAATCATGACTGGGGAAAGAGCACAATAGACACCCTGAAAACAATGCTACCAACAGCTCAAAATAGTGACACTGAAGACCAAGGGAGCTGAGGAGAAGGTCAACTTCCAAACCCATCTTTCTCCAGTCTGCTAAGCAGTACATGGCACAGCTGGAATTTGGGTGGAACATTTCTACTGGAATCACTGCCACAGGTAATGCTTTTCTTACTCTACATGATGCTGATGGCAAACGGTGACAGAACAGAGTTCTTCATATTTATGAACTTCCTATAAACCTGCAGTTCTGCTCGGACTTAACAAGCACCTGTTCTCCTGTACCCTGCCAACGCCAGAGGCAGCTGATGGTGTGCTTCAAGGAAGTAACCCCTCTGTCCTATGCATTCCTATGCTCTGTTCATAACTGCCACCCTGTAACAGGCATTATGTAGCATCTAAAAGACACAGAAGGTCTTCCCAGTGGATATTACTTGGTTTGCATATGTGATGTACCTGAAGATTTCACACATTCTCTTGTAATTAAGCAGTAAAATGTGTAGCACCAGATACTGTGTGAAAGAAATATTCTGTAAAACGTATCTTTCTCAGTGTAATCAGTGTAGAGATTTGAGAAGTTACCACTCTTGTTGACCCTCAATGCAAAGCAGTTTCCAGGGTCCTGTTACGCTCGGAGGGAAATAATCCTTTACCCTTTCACCAAGGTAATGCAGGACATCAAAATGCAGTGGTGTTTCAGCTGCGTCCCCAGAAAGGAACGGCGTTGGAAAGGCTGGCTCTGGGTCCTTACAGGACCACACACAAGGAGCTGTATGCAAGCTCTGCACATAGATCTCTCTTGTTTATGGCTTATGCTACCTCACCATCCCGTGCAGGCGAGGCCACAACACTGCAAATGCTGAAGCCTCTATCCACGGTGAGCAACCATCCATGGGTATGGACGAAGTGCCAGGAGCCCTTCTGCCGAAGGCGGGCACTGCAGTCAGGTTGAGGAGTGGCACAGCACAGGGCACAGCCTGCCTGCCTCTCACCTCCTCCTCACTGTATCTTGTGAGCGCAGGCCTTCCTGTTCCCAGCACAGACTGTGCTGAGCTGCATGGTATCGCTTCTCAGTTCTTCAAAGCACACTTCATTTCCTTTTCCTGAACCACAGTTCAAGTCCCTTTTAGACGTACCCTTGGTATCAGCACAGTAGTCTAACTATAGATAGTCCTAACTTCAAAACAAACAACATCAATACTGTATAATGGATAGGATTCAGTTTACATGCCGGATACATATGCAAGTATGTATGTACTTTGCAAAAAAGCACTGGAAGTTAATTAGATTTTAAACTTCTAGGCATATACTTCAATTATTTTTCTTAGGAGCTCATTGCTTTTCAGTGCAGCAGTACCATAACTACTGTGTTAAGTGTATCGGACCACTCAGATGCGTCCAGAGCCAAAGGCATCCCAAGGGCTCTCTCCTCCTGCCAGACCCCGGGGGCCTCAGCTCCTCATGGGATTTGCTGTCCCACAGTGCTTTGCAGTATGGAGAAAGACCAGAATTGCCGTTCAGTCCTTCAGTTCACTGGATAAAAGTCTTCTCTATGCATAAGTCCTGTGCACCACCTAAGGTCCTCTCTTAGATCTGAAGTTAGGATGTAAAATGAAGACAAATGGTGCTGAGATCTGACTTCTGGTGCCTGCAGAAGGGTGAATTTCACCTACTAGGAACAGCTACAGCCAGGTTTCTGAATCCATGTGGAAGTGCTGAGAATTCGCACCGTTAACTGGCGTGGCTGGGGAATGAAGATGCTCACAGAAACTGCTTGACACTTTTGCAGGAACTTGGCTTATTTTGAGAACAGATATGCTATACCTGAATTCCTAAACTTATTGTACTGGCATCAGAGTAACTGGAAACCACAAAACGTAGCATGAAAAAAAAATAGGAGAGTAGACTATGTATAGATATATTTACATCTGCATACATCTACATATAGAAGCTTCTGTTCACTGGAAATCCTATAAGCCACTGCCTGCAATAGCATCCATCCTAAGGGAAATCTAGAGATGATTCTTAAGAGACTGAAGAGATGGGGTTATGAGGTGAGCCCATCTGTGTCAGCACCTTATCCAGCCATTGCAATGGTCCGTGCAGGTGGATCTCAATCCAGCAGGGCGTGCTTGTAACATCTTGGCGATGATACTCTGCTCCCCAGCCCTACAAAAGCACCAGAGGACCAGAAAGTGAGTCTTTAAAAAAAGTACATCAGTAAATCATAAATTCAGAGCTGCTGGTTTACAACAGCTACATGTAGCCCATCACACAACTCACCAAGATATAATGCTTTGTCCTGGGATAATTTCCTCTAAAAACTTTGCTCCTTTTTAAGTTTATAACTATCATAGTTACTGGGAACTCTGTACTATTGAATTAAAAATGCTTCTCCACACTTCCAGCTGGCAAGGAATGGCCTGTTTCTAAGTCTGGCTGCTTACAAACAGCCCACAGGGAATGGTCCCTGCTGTTTGCATGCCGGAGACATGTCCGGGAAGGTCTGCCAGGCTGCTGTCTGCACAGACAAAAAGCAGACCAGGTCCTGTCATAACACTTCAGCAGGACTGGTAATGTTCCTGGGCACTGCTTCATTCATCGTCAGAGGTGCACCCTACACATCTGAGGCTCTAGAAGTTGTATGTATTTCTCTAAGTATTTGGAAATTTCCAGCAAGGTTCAACTAACCTTCAACTAAATTAATGTATAGACATTTTCTGTAGTTTTTCTATCCTTCTATCTTTTCTTATCCTGCAGTAATTTCTTCATATCTTTCTGGGAGATACGGGACATGGAGCTTCTGTAAGAAGATGGGCAAACAGTGTTGGCAGGGAAAAAATAGAAGCAGGAGCCCCCAGCCTCAAGGGGGCACAGTGTGTGCTTGTTAAGGAAGCAGCCATTCTGACAGAGTTTGAGCTAGGTACACTGATTTCAGACACCTATGTGAATTCCTAGAACAGTGTGATGGGGTTAACAAAGGTGCCTCTGGTCTCAACCAGGTGCTTTTATGAACACAGAATTACAGAAGTCATAACATTCAGCATCCAACATCAGAGACTCACTGCTTGCCTCTTTTCAGCCCAAATGCAGAAGCTTTGAGTCATGATGCTTAAGCACAGTACCACTCTCTGTGGTTTCACAGCAGTGCAGAGGAATCCAAGAGAGGGCCTTTCTTACAGCTAACTGGCTGCATCACTGACAAGATGGAACTCAGAGCTTCACAGGGCAGTCCCACTGCAGGATGAGGCTCTTACTTTGTGGACCACCAGTCACAGAAACTGAACCTTAACTTTAGTTACAGTTGTCAGGGGGTGTGATATTTTTGGCATGAAAAGGGTCATGGAGACTGACTGATGCTTGCCTAAACTGTACCTAAGGAACCTAAGGGTACCTAAACTGAAGAGTGCTGAACACTTCCAAGTACTGTATGACTGGTACAAACAAGACAGGGACCTCCTCAAAAAAGTCCAGCAGAGGGCTATAAAGAAGATAAAGGGCGTGGAACACCTCCCTTATGAGGAAAGACTGAGAGACCTGAGGCTGTTCAGCCTTGGGAAAAGAAGACTCAGAGAATTGATCCATATCTGAAGTATCTAAGGAGCGGGAGGCAAAGGGACAAGGCTGGACTCTTCTCAGCAGTGTGTGGTACAGGATGAGAGGAAATGACCACAAACTGAAGCATAGGAAGTTCTGCACAAATGTGCATGGGAACTTCTTTACAGTGCAGTGACGGAGCACTGGCACAGGCTGCACACAGAGGTGGTGGAGTCTCCTTCTCTGGAGACGTTCCAGACCTGCCTGGATGCCTACCTGTGCAACCTGGGCTAGGGAGCTGCTTTGGCAGGGGGGGGTTGGACTCCATGATCTCTGGAGGTCCCTTCCAACCTCTACAGCTCTGTCATGTAGGTACCAGTGCAAAACCAGTGATTCTATACCGAGGCTTCTAGAAGCCAGTTCTCTAGAAAAACAATGGCAAAATTAGGACCAACACCAATGAGATGCTGTAAGTGGCCTAGATAAAATCCATTTGTACTTGATGAAGAGACAGAGCAGAAGATGAAGATGTGAACCTAACAAAGCCCAGAGAGTGCTTTTAATCAGGAAGCATTTTTCTGTCCTTCAGAAAATTTATCAGTCTAGAAAGTGCCTGAGTTCATAGGCACCTGAGATAAGTGTTCTGGAAATGTTTGTATCAAAAGCCACCCTTTAAGTGTTGTCATGCTTCTGACTTTGTTAAGAGTCTTAATTACTCAGTTGCACTGAAGATACATGACCAAAGGGTAAGCGTCAGAGGACACCTCCCCTTACTAGCAGGATGGAAAGCCTATAGGAACAGTAATTACAGGTTTCAAATGCGACCTGTCTGATTTTGAGGAGTTTGGCAGTCTGTGTAAGTGACTGGGCATCTCCCTCTGCTGGCAGCTCCCAAACACTTCCAGCCTCCTACCTGTGCTGCTTTCCTGGCCTGGGATGTGCTGCCAGAGGGTAAAATGTCCTGGGGGAGGGCTTCCCTGTTCTCCCTCAGATTTCACAGCCTCCCAGGGTCAGCCCCAGGGCCAGCATGAATTCGGAGGTGGAGCTTTTCTAAGGCTGGAATAAAATTAGAACAACTTGCAAAGCTGTGGTGTTGTTTTGCACGGTGGATGGGAAGAAGATCCCAGTATCCACATGAGGAGTCTAGAAATGAGCTTTCCACAGTGGAGAAATAAGCTGGGGAATCCTGCTGCTCCTGCCACACCTTCCCAACCTTGTACAGTCAACAGCTCTCTCCAGCCTGGATAACTAGTGACAGGACAAGAGGTAATGGCTTTAAGTTGTGCCAGGGGCAGTTCAGGTTGGATATTAGGAAAATTTTCTTCCCAGAAAGAGGGGTGAGGTATTGGAAGAGACCACCCAGGGATGTGATGGAGCCAATGTCCTTGAAGGTGTTCAAGAACTGTGTAGATATGGAACTGAGGGATGTGGTTTAGTGGGCATGGTGGTGATGGGTTGATGGTTAGTACAGACGATCTTAATGTTCTTCTCCAGCCTTAATGATTCTATTCTACTCTGTGATTCTATGGTTTTACCCTCTGGCAGCTCCAGCTCCAGCCCTGTATGGGGTAGCAGGACTAAGCCTGCTTGGTCATCCCCTCAGCCCCAGAACCTGGAGCAATGTGGGAGGGAGGGCTCTAGGTTCAGTGCTCAGTTCAGTGGAGATCTCTGACTCTCTGCTTTGTGCACCAGATGTTTCATCTGTGGAGAAGGGACAACAGCCAACCTTGTTTTGTTAGGTTTATCAGCAGCGTTGTGTGGATGGTAATTATTACCTGCTCTCCCTGGTGATAGCTGCACATGTGCCTGAGGGTTGGCTCCTCCCAGCTGCTGTATGAGCACACTAGGGGTTATCAGAGAAGACAGGAGCTTCACTTCCCTCTGTCTCATGTCCTGTCTCCAGAAAGTGGCACAGTCCTGGCAAGCTTCTCATGTCCTGGTTCCTACCCAGCCCTGCCTCCCAGCTCATGCACTGGTGGTCTAGGAGTCTGGGACCAGTGATCTGACAGACAACGTGCTCCTTTGCCACTGCATATCCAAAACCCAAGAGTATTTATGACCCAGAACTAAACGCACCCAGACTCACACCTTGGGAAAGAAATCATTTGAGAAGAATGAGTACAGGAAAGGGTTTTTATGGGCCAGGAAAAGTCTAGTTGACATTTGCATAGCCATTTTCCAAAGGTCATGGGAAAAGATTCAAAATAACTCCCTGCACTGGTCTTCTGGTGCCTGAGGCACTATAGTGGCTACTATTGTTTCAACAAAGCAAGGTGATAATATTGCAGCAGTATTATTCAGTGCATCAATGCCACCACTTTTTGCTGCCATGCTGGGCTTGGAGGCAGATAACACATCAAAGAGACTGCCCCTGAGTTGCTGAGATAATGAAAATATTGCGTAACTGGCTATACTGCCTTTACAAACAACATGCCCATTCACGTCTTCCATTAAAGAAAATGCTGCTTGTTGGGTTTCTTGCTTTCTTTTTTTCCCCTAATGCTTGCGTGTGAACAAGATGCCAGTCCCTTCCCAAGAACAAAGCAACACCATGGTCACAAGCATGGAGATTACGGTTAGGACTCTTGGGAAAAATTACAGGGCATTCTTAACACTCTCAGAGTGAAGTAGATGGGTCCCTAAGGATGGCTGGAAAAAATCACAACCAGAAGGCTGTGAAGGACTTAACTCATCTGCTTTTCAGAATATGGAGGGGACTGGGCTAGAGCCTCAAGCAGTTTTGTAACATCTCAGATGTGAATTCAATCGGCTTGACTCATTCATTTGTATAGAACCAAATCTGCGTGACAAATGGACACACTCAAACCACTTCTTATGGTGACTAATAAGACCAGCTTGCTTCTAATGGTGCAGCTTCCCTAGTTTGCAGGCTGAACACTGCTGCTAGCTAAAGTCACAGTCTAGTGCATCTGTACTCTTGAAGTGTTCACTCTCCTCTGAGGTTTAAGTGCTACAACCGGCACCAAAGTAAATCCTAAATACTAAAAAGAGTCAAGAAATATTCTAGTAAGCAGGCCATTCAGAAGATTCAACAAATTCCCACAAAGACCATTACATCACACACAGGGCAGTCACAATGCAAAGTTCAGATTTCAAAGACATGGAAACAGTAAAGGCTTTGGTTGCCTGCTATCTCCTCTAATTAGGGGAAGATCAGTTGTTCTTTTGGGCATTGTATTCTGCTCGAAAGAAGCTCTTCTGTTAGTGTGACTGCCAGTGTGAATGCCATCAGGAATTAAGATAATCTCGAGGCAGGGATCAGACAGGTGGCAAACAATGACAATTACCAACAAGCTTTGTGGGAGGACCTAGTATTTCTTGACTGACTGCACATATACAAGTTTATAGTAATGGTGAGACTGTAAATTTGTCTAGAGACATAAGGGCTTTTTTTTTTTTCAGATCCATGGCTCTACCAAACCCCATTGCAGAGCAGTAAGAATGGGACGGATCACAGCTTTCTAAGAGCTAAGTTTACACACTGCTAAACCCACCTAAGCTGAACTCCTTATGCAGTGAATGGGGGAACACCATCATTCAGTCTCTGCTTGTTTTTTGTATGAATCTGTGAGATACTTTATTTTTGGAGTCCATAAAGTTCTTAAGTTGATCACAGAATCTACTGATTTTTAGCACCTACAAGTTTAAGGCAACACTGGAAAAAAGTCTGGACTGCAATTTGCAGCTTGGGTGCATATCACTACTTGAGAAGGATTTGATAAGGTCTAGTTTTGCACTAAAGCTAGGAAGTGATGGGATTCCCCTTTTCATAAAGTCAAGAGAAAACAAAGAAGCCTTACTTTAACAAAGCTCATTCGAATCGTACACATCTTTGTCAGCTCATATACCACTTCAAAACCATGATTGACTGACTGGGCAAGCAGCTGGGCGAAGAGCTGGTTATTGAAGATCTTGAGGCTGCAGCCACTGGGGATCTTGCAGACAGTGGCTGGGTGGAAACCATGCTGATAGTTACAGTTGCGGCTCTGCACGAAAATACTGCTGTCACTGACACACTCAGCATACACTTCCCCACCAACATAATAAAGATGAACACCTAGAAAAAGAAAACAAGACAGGTATTATTTCTCCATTGTTTACAACATGCTTTATATCAGTAATTTGGTTTGGTTCTGTGAATTGTTTATTTTATTGGTGTGGGCATATAAGCCCACATCACTCCAAGAACTTAATGTCATTTAAAAGACAGAAAACTGTGTGTATACCCCTATATCTACAATGGATCCATCAGAATTAAGAGAAATTTGTCCAAAACAGTATTTCAAGATATGAGTATAGGAGTAAAATTCATCTCCCAGTTAAGGTCGATTTACTTCTTTAATACGGTAGCACGGTACTTTGTGACACACACATACACACACACACACACATACACAGGAATGTCAAACATATGCCAGCCATATTAAAGCATGGATCAAATCTGTTAAAGAACTGACAAATCTGTTACACATTACACATCCAAATCTATTTTCATCACTGAGCACATGCATGCTGACCAGGACCCACTTCACTGCACGCTATGCTGTATCCAAGGTCCTGCCACACGCCATTCAAATACACACGGTGTGTACACATGGCAGTCATACAGAAACACGTTTACATTTGCACAACCCTGACTTACCAAATCCTTCTTGTTAAAAGCCAACTTTAGCACAAAAATGAGTGATCTGGTGAACTTCTCAGTGTCCAAGTGACTCACCAACATTAACTCTCAAACTTTTACCATGTCCTGGGAAAAGGAAGATGGAAGCACTTCCATCCATTCAAGGACTCATCCACCCAGGATGAAAATATATATAAACTGTTGTGAGCATTTTTCTCAGCCCAGTTTGGCAACCTTAAGAGTTATGGATCCTGTGTAAGCTAGTTGTGTAGATGCCTTCGTTATCTGACAGATGAGAGGCACTGTGACCAGTCCATTCACTCAGTCCACCACAGAGTGCAGGCTCACTCAACTCAAAATGATGGAAGTCTGTGCTTGTGCAGTAAAGGCTCACTCTTCCCCTGCTCTTGCTACTTTTTCCCACACCTGCCTTCAAGCTGCAGCAATGCCTGGGGACAGGGCAGCCACCCAGGCCAGGGAACTGAACAGAATAAAAACTAATAAACTTAAAAACAAACAGAGCAAAACAACAACAAAGATGCATTTGCAATGAGCTCTTCTTCAGTGCTAGCGTGGCAATGGGGACCTAGACTGCTTAAATGTGAGCATGAAACCACACCCTGAAAGGGACCGAGTCATCCTGTGAAGATACCTAGACATTCAACCTTCCCATGGCTAGATTAGGGAAGATTAACCCCTCCCATGGGCAAGAGAGGTAGAAGAACTCTGTTCTTTCTTCTCATAAAAAAACCACTACTAAGTCAAAATAAAATCCTCCTTTCTACTCCCAGAGATGGCATTCAAACCTTTACATACAAAGGCACATGTTCAGAGAGACTAAGTGTAATGTCTGCAAAGCTAGTGATAACTATGCTTTATTAACCCAGTTGTAATTTGTTTTATTCCTGTTGTCTTTCATACAAAAATGACTGCCTATATTCCCAGTCTCGGTTCCTGATTCTGTGGTCATGACAGCAAGGGACAGCAGCACAGCCTTAAAACAAAAACAGCCTCTGAACAGGAGTGGGAAAGGCTTGGGGAAAAGCAGGTTGAGTGGGAAAAGGATCTGGGAAAAATACGCTCTCCCATAGACTTCCAGTGTGACTCAGACAAGAACCTTAGTCTGTCTTCAAGCCATCACTTGACTTCTATATACCCACGAGATCTCAAATTAAATGTGAGTGACAGGGGGTGTGGCTCACAGCACAAGCTGGTACTTCACTGAGAACAGAGGTGAGACCTCAGCTCCATTAGACAGACCAGTCAGCAGCTTCAGACACACGCGGAGATGCGCTTTGTGACTGCTAGGACTTGACCCATGTCTCCTTTCCATTCTGTGGAAGGGGGATGAAAAGGAAGGATTAAGATAGTAAAATCACAGAGGTCTTGGCTGACGCTGGAATCCAGTCCTGAAATAGACTGAAAACACAGGGAAGGAAGGGAAGTATAAGGACACGTGTTCGTTTGCCTCCTTTTGAATCTTCAGGTGTGACGACTGACTGAGGGTGACTGCACTTCTGGGTGCTCAAGTGCAAAGCTTTAAAGGCTGAATTTTCATACTGAGTACCCAACTTCCAACTTTCAAAGGCATTACCAAAACTGGGTACTATAATAACAAATACACAAAAGTCACTTTTGAAAGTGGCTCTAATTTTCTTTTTCCTTTTGGACTCTTAAAAAGCAACAAATACAACAGTGACAAAATGTTACTGAGTATTTCCATTCTTCTGCTGTTCACTCTCTAGAGATAAGCACCTTGAAGAAGCCAACCAGCAGAATGCACATTTGTAAAAGGCCAAGGCAAAGGCCCATATGTTTCAGCAGGATTTCACTGCTCTCTGCAGAAACAGATGGAGATTCAGCAGTCTCCAAGCATCCACATCTTTCTGACACTCTGACTGGTAGTCTCCTTTTTGTCCTTGAAGTCTGACTGCTGAAACAGGTCCAATTGCTAGTAGATGTTGCATTGTGTTCTGGATTGTTTTTAGCTTTGATGTGGTATTTCCAGGAAACCGTTTCACGCTGATACACTAGATGACAATTCAATCGCATATCCTTATCCTACTGAGCTAATCTTGTTTACCCACTCCTTTTTCTCCCTTGTTAACATGTGACAATTGTATCAATTTCAGTAGCTTTCATCTGTCCAGTGTGCCTTTGAACTACACGGAGCTGCTCTGTGCTCTTCTGCAGGCCTGTACCAGTGCCACTTCTACTCCACTTAAATGTGTTTCTTTAAGATTTGCATAAACAGAGAAGAGCATTAAAATGAAGGATCTCAGATATACTAAGCTCCTCTCTAGGCAACCTGCTCCCTTCCCTTGGGCAGATTCCTAGTGTAAGACTTAAAAGAACTTTTAATCAATGAAGACGCATCTTCAGATTTGAAAGGATGAAGACTACTAGCATTTACCTCATATTCTTTCTGTTCTGCCTCTTCGTATTTTGGGGCAGAAATTCACAGGATGTAAGATCCTCAAATGACAGCTTTGACTGGGATTTTTTGTTGTTCTTCTTTTAGGGCCAGGCTCAGCTTTGATCTACACCCCTTTGACAGCTGCTGCTGATAGAGAATCTTTGTCCCATTTTCTGAGTAAGTTAAATGTAGCTGTACGACTCATTTTCACTGCTCACAACAATTAACTGTGACAGAAACTTGTAGCATCACACCACCTTCACACAGTACATTCGTAACATGGGTTCTTCTTTTCCTTCTGGAGAAAAGTGCAAGAGCTGAGTACAACATCTCTCAGCCTTCCAGTTCACTGCTGTTTGTAAAAAACTATGTCACATTTGTCTCAGACCTTCCTCATACTCGGTCATTCAACACTAGACTATCAAGAGTCAATTAAAATATTGCTCTAGGCCTGGGAAATGAGGTAAGGTTGACAAGATAATAGGAGTGAAACAATTAAGAGTTAATTAGCCCAGCAGGGAATCCATTCCCAGGCAGCTACCGGTGAGAGGCTGGGTTGGCAAGATAATGAGTCTAGACTGGATATACTAGAAGAGGCAAAGCTTCATCTGCACAGAGAAGTGGTCAGTGCAGGGCTTATGACTCACTGCCACAAACACCAACAAATTCTGGGAGAATGCCAAGCCCTACCCTCCCCGAGCAAGATGGGATGGAGAGCATGTGGCCAAGTGTATCCAGGTGAGGCCTCATCCCACTTTTCACCAAAAGCAGATGATCTTGTGTGCACAAGATGTGCGTACAACAGAAGTGAAGCATTTAAGGAGAACTGCTGGAGGCAGAATCCAAGACTTTGCTTTACTAGTGAGAATTTGACAAGGCAGGGAATCAGACTGGACTGCTTTCCTTATGTTGCTATGGCCAAAAGAATCTATAAAGGCAATCCTTGTAGAGTTCTTCAACTAAATAACTCAACTGCTAAGTGTTTCATCCATCTCCCTTTGTTATTTGGTGGTAGAAGAACCAGCCCTGAGGCACCAGCAATTATCCTTTTAGTGGCATTTCAATGGCAACATTCCCAGTTGCCAGAAGCTCTAATAAATAAAATGAAAATACATACTGCTAAATTAGAACTTACAACTATAAACAACATTTTTCTCTTCACTGGCCAAATAAATAACTTTTGTAAGTAGATACTCTGCTGACTGTTACTCAGTCGGAAAAGAATCAACTGCTTTTCTTCTATTTCAGAAGTAATCTCAGCTTTGGTTTTAAGACAAGCACATCTGACAGATCATCTAGAACTGTTAATGCAGTGTATGGTTCTCTTGAGCTCTGAATATTCCCAAGGAGAAGGGATTTGCTCTTACCTTTTCCTATGTGTCTTCTGGTATTTTCTATAGTAGAATTGCGGTTTACATTTGAGAGCAGTCCCAGGCAGAACCTGTTTTTGTTATTTGAGGGATCTGTAAATCCATCTATAAGGATACTTCGAGAGGAAGCCTGGAACGTCTCTCCTACCCTGTTGTTGAGTTCATAATAGGCAACTGAGCACCAGTGTTGTGGTTCCTCGTAGCAAACAGGCCGAAAATCTGTAGGAAAAAAAAATTAATTAGCTGCTGGGGTCTTAGTAATATTCTTTTTAACAATTGTTTTCTGTTTCTTTTCCTCTCTTCTGTCCCCTCCATGCGCCCAGCTCTTCATCTTAACAGTCATTTATATCAGGCAATCTCAACAGCAGCTTCAGCTTCTTAATTTTAGGACCAAAACTCCAAATGTGCAAGGGCTGGTATACCAGTTTAGTTAACTATGAGCCTCTGAGGAGTCCCACTTGTTCTTAAAAAAGTGGTAACCCTACTGCATTAAATTAAGCACACGCTAACAACATTCCTTGCTGAACTGAGGCCCAATCTCTACACTGAAAGTAGTAGGGGATACATGCACTCTGCACACCATCAAGAGCTAGGGATGACAGATGGCCTCAAAGTAAGTCAAAACTGAGCCAAGCCTTAAGTCTAGTAATCGAAAGCTGGAGTTCAGAAGTAATCAATCATTTATCCCCCTCCACCTTTCTTTCTTTGCAAGCTTTGAGGCTTTCTGCTTCTATGTGGGTGTAAGTAGAAATGTCACCAAGGTCATTTCTTTCGGATCTACCCCTGCCCAGGTTTTCTAAGACACAGACAGCAAAAGACTCAAAAATGTAAAAGAATCTGTAAGCCCTCACTTTTCCTACAAGAATCACTGGGAAACTTAATCCTGCTTGCCTACCACAGGCATTAGAGACCTCCTGCCCCAGAGCACCTCTGTCCACAACCAGGACTTCCAAGACTCACTAGGGCTGTGATCAGGAATGATAAGTAATGCTAAGGAGATTAAAGTTCTCAACAATTTATTTAAAAATATTGGTGTCTTAAAGCTAATAATTATCTAGCTATTCTGTCTACTCATTTGTTATTAACATTACCAACCTCAAATTCCTTCTCCTCCAGTTCTGATACAGACACGTTCCTCACTGCTTCAGAAAACTGTACTTTACTAGAATATGTCCTTTTGTATTCTAGCCAGCCAGTAATGTAACATTAATGCAAAGATGGTAATGAGAAAGTTTCTGAACATAAGACTCTATCATACATGAAACCTAAAACTGGTGGTGATAAAGAAATCATTTTTGATATAGACAGTGCTTTTTGCGTTGTATTACTCCCCATCCTTTACTTTATATCTTTGTCTTTACAATGTAGATAACAGCGTTTGCTTTCATTAACAACTTTCTAACTGTAGTAGTTCACGGTTTCAAGTAGGGTCTAATCTATCTCTCTAACTTTGCATATAAGTCACGGAATTCTGAGATCATCTTACTCTCCTAGCTAATGGATAGATCTGATACACAGCCTAACCCTCAAAGCTGTCAGAGACCTATTACTCCAGATCACTGAACACTGTTGTTCAAATAATACTTTTTTGCTTAACAGTTTTTCTTTGAAAAATAGTATAAATAGTTATTTACTTTCAGCTTCTCCATCGGCAGATTTACCTCCATTGGGCAAAGACAGTACCAGTTGGCTTTCAGCTATTGCATCCATTGACCGCCCATTGTGGTTTCCTGGAGTTTCTCTTGCGTGGTAAGGTGGGGGTGGAGTTTCCACTATCAGAGAGAAGGAAAGAAAGGAAAGAAGAAAGGACATCTAAATCAATACCTTGGTAAATTCTGCCCAGCTTTTCCTAGCACATACATACCACTTCTTCAGCACTGTTTAGCTACAGAAGGGTTTGAAACAAAGCACAAATATGAATCTAATCTCTTCTCAGCCTCCAGAGTAAGATCATCACATGTTCAGGAAGAACAGTAAGGAAGGGCAGTCATGTTGGATTCTGTACACTTGAAGGAAAGAGGGGCAGTCAGAGTACTGCCTCAGACCCAGACCACCATCCTGCCAAGTTTTCTGATAATAACAATTGTTACACAAAGAAAGCAAAGTGGGTTAATCCTTCAGTTCCAGGCTTCTCTCCTAAGTGTAAAAACTCTTGTAGAGGATGCTTTAACAGCAGAAACTAACTTTAATTTCTCCTCAGGGAGAAAGTTCTCTTTCTTCACAGACTATAAGGAAAGCCTACGGAAAATCTTTTATTCTGAAGTGAGACTTGGCAAAACTCCCTCCAGATTTGTCCTTTTTACCTCTGTCCAAGCTGTATGACATCCCATCAAACAGTGAAGAATGGAGAAAAAGTACCAACCCCCAGTGTGCCTAGCTCCTGGTTTATTTCTGTCTTGGCATAGTAAGATAGAAAATGGAAGGTGGTTCTGTCCCATGTCTGTGGCCTGTCCCATGAAATAACCATTGAAAATTCCAAATACACATTGCACAGGAATGTTATTGATTATTCTATTAGGTAGTATTCATGATACAGGTATCTCATACACCAACATATACAGGGCATAACCCTCCCACAAAAATGAAGCATGCTAAAATAATAAAACAAAATAAAGAAACAGTGGAAGATAATATTAAATTACAGAAAGGAAATAATGTGGTTGTACAAGTATTTTTGCTGTCTGCACCTCAGCTAGTCATTATAAACATTCTATATACTCACTTCTATACACAGTGCATCTCAGAAACTTAAGACATGCACCTTACGATGAAGTGAATAATGTTCTAGGAGTGCCTATTTTTCTCTCCTGACTACAGAGCAGACAGCAAATAAACAATTGCATCAGATGTAGAAATTTGCATTGCTGACATCTCTGTTTGGTCTCACCAATCCCACTCAAGGCTCTTGATACAGTCCTAGTTTGCTTTAGATAGTTGTTCAACCCTGATTGTTACACAGGCAAATTATATTTATCAGCATTCCTTGTACTGTGATATAATGAAGATCCAGCTGAGCCACTTACATTTTTAAGTAGCTTTGCAAGGTCCCAAGTTCAGTTAAATTACACAAGTCATAGTCATTATATGCTTTGCAATGGTCCTGACTTACCTGTCAGGACCAGCTCCACTAAATCCAGATTGGTTACACAGAGGTGAAAGAAAGAAATGGGAGGAAGACAAACAAGTCCTACTGCTCGTGAACATGTTTGGATGTTGCTAACAGAGTTAATCTGAACTAGATCTAGAGAAGAAATGAACAACAATTAACTGAATGTACAAGGAAGGGAAAATGTGTTGAAAGTGTCCGGCTTAAAAGGAAGTTCAAATACTGCAAATAAAACTAAACATCTCTCTTGCACTTAAAATCACAATAGGCATATCATTAAATGTATGATTTCAAATGCTTTGTAGTTGATATATTAAAACACTAATCTACAAGATTCTGACCTGAATTCATCCTTTTGAAAAAGCTGAGTTCACTGAAACTATTTCAGAGTGACAACAAAGTGCAAAAGTGAAACTGAACCATGCTTTGATATTAAAGCTAGCTCTCAGCTGTGTTGCATGATACCCTCTTGGTACATTTAGTTAATTTTTCAGTAATTAGGGCAGGTAAGAAGTTCAAACACAAATGATCTGAATGACTTAACCCTGCTGAGTTTAGAACTGCAGATCTGATAAAACATGTTCCAAAGTCATGGGAATTTGCCTATTGGCTTCACCAAGTTTTGGACCAAATTATTAAATGTCTCAAATTCCTGAAGTTTACAGCCAATGGGATCATAATGTATCAAAAAATACTTCTGTGTACCAATTTCCCCACTTTATTCTGTCTCTCCTGTGGAGTTTATAAAGGTCCCAACCTCACCATCTTTCTTAAAGGTGCCTAACTTATGCGAGCAGCTCTGGGCAGGAGCCTTAGCACACCTAATCCTCTCCTGAACTTTTAGTAATCATAGAATCACAGGGGTTGGAAGGGACCTCAAGAGATCATCAAGTCCAACCCCCTGCCAAAGCAGCTCCCTGCACCAGGTCGCACAGGTAGGCGTCCAGGTGGGTCTTGAATATCTCCAGAGAAGGAGATTCCACAACCCCCCTGGGCAGCCTGTGCCAGTGCTCTGTCACCCTCACCGTAAAGAAGTTCTTGCGCATATTCATACATTCATAATCATGAAAGCTCATTCAAGCATTCTAGGAGTGGAATGATTACAGCTCTTAGCTCCTTGAGAAGCCATCAGAAGGACTGGGGGACAACACTAAGACACAGTCCCAAGAAATTCCATTCCAAATCCATCCTGTCCAACATTTCAATTTGTAGCTTCAGCTACAAGCCTGGGGGGAAAAACAAAGAACTGACTTTTGATCTCAGGCCCTAGCAAGAACTCTGATTGCCTCAGTCAGAATTTTCTGAAAGCTCATTCTTACCCGTAAGCTGATATGGGCTTCCTGGTCCAGAAGAGCTTCCTGGTGAGTTGGGGTAGCTGATGCTGTTAGGCGACTGGGAGAACATGTGGCTGGGTGATGGTGGAAAAGGAGTGCACGGAGGATGCTGGAAAGAATCAGGATAGGTGGCATTGTGTGGCATCAGTGGCTCGCTGTGCAGAGAAGTATTTCGAAACTTGGCGAGAAGGCTGAGGTGAGGGTTAAACTCACTGTGTCTTGGAACGAGTACAGGAGGTAGGACTGAAAACAAAAACAAGAACAGAGAAAACCTGTTCAGCATTGCACTCTTGAAAGCGTATCTCTTTGTCAGTAAAAAAAGAGCCATGTTCCTTGCTATCTGTATCTATATCGCTCTGTATATACAAGTCATTGAATAGCAACAAATCTGTCTGAAAACATGCATCAAAACCTGACATTTGACCATTTTCCAAGATCTGCAACCAGTTTCCACGTCTGTATGTGCAAAATGAGGTCTCATTCCTAACTTAAGCAAGATACCATAAAACACACATACAGCACGTGCTCAAAGCCTTCTTACAGAAAAGCAAGTGTCATATTTCTCCTCCTCAACATTATCTGTCTTGTTCCTGAAATAGTGACTATACCAGGGGTTTGCTAAATATCATCATTTTTTTCCAAAATCAAAGCCAAGTTTAATAACAACACAACAGTGCTCAGCAATACAGTATATTATTTTACCACCAGATTGGTAAACAGACCAGAAGCTAAAGACTATATTTAAAAGGTTTGCAGGTACGTTAAGTGCTGCCAGCCAGCCAGTAGGATCTTTAATAGGAAATATAAATGGCAATTGAAATATTGCAGCAATGTTAACCTTGTTCTTGCAATACAGTTAGAAAAGACCTAGTGTGAAGAGACAAATGTAAACGGTTGATAATCAAGACATGAGAAATGCAAGAAAACTGAAATTCAGATTCATCCATGCGAAAACTGGTCTCATAGAAGACATAATCTCCCCTTATGCAGCCTCTTCACTTACCTTTTATGCTGTCAGTGCTGTAACAGTATTACTGCATTAAGAAACCCCACATTCACCCCAAGTGGTTTCAGATTTTGAATTCTGACTTATCAGAAGCAAGAGCAAAAGTGGAGTCCTAGAACTGCAGCAGACAGTGCTATCTGGGTTACCTATAAAGATGTTACCCTGACACTGGAACACAAAGAGGCTTGCTAAATATTTCTGCATATGGGAGTTCAACTTCAGGGTCTGACTGGGTCCCTCTGTAGCTGCTGAAGGGGAAACAGGACCTGCAAGGTGCAATTCATGTACCCCAAGAGTTCCATAGTCACTAGCTCACTTAGCACCTAATTGTCTTTGCTAAGCCCTTAAACACAGGAATGGGGAATGAATCCCCAAGATCTAAAAGCCACAGAAGAAGATAAGGAGGCAATCTGCTTTATTGTGACAAGGATGAATTGTTCCAACAACTGGAACAATCTAGTGGGCTTGTATTGATTGACCTGGTGCCTAGAGTTCCTGTGGCCTAAAACCTAGCAGCACCTAATCCTTCAGTCTCTCCTTACTAGCTTATGGATAGCAATGTGCACTCTTAGTTATAAATGCTGACACAAACGTACTGTTTGAACTTGTTTTAACAGATTGTTTAGGCCCAAAAGCTCTGTCAAGGTAAGGCTAATTCTTTTTAGGTAGGTTAGCTAGCACCTTTTAATTACAGTGAGCTCTCATTTATACAGTCTAATGAAAGAGTGGAATAATTGCTACAAAGCAAATACTACAGAAATAATGCAAAACGTGTGCATGAGAAGGAACGTGTTCCTTGGAGATCAGCGTACCGCACTACTGACCCAGCTGGGGCAGTGGAAACAGAAAGGGCCATGCCAGTACCACTGGCACACTGTCCAGCTCCTTGTGGCACCATGCTCCTGCCCTGCCACTGGCACACAGCATTTGAGAATCTGCCAGTCACCAACGAGCAGCAGAACTGAGCACTAAACACATACAAATGTTAAGAGTGATGAGCCCTAACGTGGTTCACTGTAGAAGTTAACATCTTACCTGCCTGGAAACATACAGGAACTGGGGTTCCTGTTATGAGACTATGTGCAGCCCATTCTCTGGCTCAAAACATTTCTAAATAGCTACTGGACAGCATAGGGCTGATACTCCACATCTTACTTTCTTCCCTTCAGCCCTCATCTGCATGATGATGTTTTTGCTGTCACCCTGTAATGCCTTTTGGTGCAGAAAGCTATTTCTGCTTCTTTACCTCTTCTTTAGTGTTTTGGTTCTCCGAGACTCCTCATGGGGGACTCACAGAGGCAATACAGGCATTGACATCTCAGCCGGTTACCCAGGCTGCCACAGATCCCTTCACAGCCAGTGGAGACAAAGAGACTTCTTCAGCACTTGGTTCTTTTGCACTGTATGAGATCAAGGCACTAACACCACTGCAGATGTGGTTTTGGCCAGCTAAACCCCTCCCAGTGCATGCTCCTGAGAGCAGCTCCAGGCTGTGAGAGCAGATCCAGGCTTTGAGCTGCTGCTTCTGCAGTTTTTCCCTTGCTGCTCCATGGGATTGGTGTGACACTTGCCAGGTTCACTGCTCCCTGCCCAGCTCTGACCAGTAGCTGTGGAGATCCCTTTGCACCCAGCAGTGGTGCTGAGCAATGCTGTGCAGGGATAGGTGGTAAGCAGCTCGCTGCAGGCCCCACTGCTAGGAAAGCAGTTTCCTCCGGCCCTGTGAGAACTCAGCATGACTCTTTTTTCTAAATGAAAGCTGAGAACTGAGACACGTCAACAGCACTTGCCAGGGAAAGCCTTTAACTGGCCCTGGGTGAGTCATCAAGAGGAATTTTCTAGCCTTGCAAGGCCTTGAATTCATTTCCATCTCTGACCAGGTTGCTCCTTTAATTTCTGCTTTGCTGTACAGTTTATGCCACCTCAGTCAATCTTTCCACTGGCTGCCTAGAGGGCTAAGGCCTCTATGGTGGTGACGAATTCAGAGATTTTTTTTGTCTGTGGCTAAAAAAATTCCCTAAGGGCTCTGTTCTTCTTTTGGTAGCAGATGTCGCTCTCCAAGGCTCAACAATCTTGAAAGATCTGTGACCAGAGGCATGAAACTGAGTGACAGAGTCTATCAGGTCTTCACAATTGACCGGCATTGTCACCACTCTGTGGGATCCTTTTTCTTTTACCTTCTATTATTGCCTTATTCCTTATTGCCTTATATTCCTTACTGCCCTCTATAACTTCCTGAAGGGAGGTTGTAGTGAGCTGGGGGCTGGCCTCTTCTCTCATGTAATTACAGAGAGGACTAGAGGGAATGGTTTCAAGCTGTGCCAAGGGAGATTCAGGTTAGACATTAGGAAATATTACTTCTCAGAAAGGGTGGTCAGGCACTGGAATGAACTGCCCATGGAGGAGGTGGAGTCACCGACCCTGGGGGTGTTCAAGGAACAACTGGATGTTGTGTTTAGTGGGAGCTATGGGTGATAGGTGAATGGTTGGACTGGTTGATCTTGTAGGTCTTTTCCAACCTTGGTGATTCTATGATTCTATGATTATCAAAAGCCGGGGATGGGTCCTTTGTGTGCAACCCTAATAGCTGACGATGTTTGTTTAACTGAAGACATAAACAGTCATGTCCCAAGTCCTGCCACTGTTTCTCCTGCTCTGTTCTCTCCTGCTCTCTCTAGCTGTTAATTCTTGCCAGAAACCTGGCTGTCCCCATGGTCACTGAGTTTATGACTTCAGATGCTAGCAAGTAAATTATCCGCTTCACCCTTTAATTTCAGGTGCAACATCTGCACTGCTATTTGTGATACATCAGCTCATCTTTACAGCCTCCTGCCCTTTGAAAGCCTACTCTCTGGTGACATCTACCTGTTTCCCATGCCCGTGCCCATTGCAAGTGTCAAACGCGTGGCCAATAGTAGGACCATCAGGTGGTCTTCCAGTTGGGAAGACACCAGATTGCAGTCCTACCAAAACAGATCAGTCTAAGTTAAAAAGTTCTATTAGGTTTCTGCTGTCTACAACAACATTGCATATTATAACATTCACACACACATGAACTCATATAAAATGATGAGATAAATGCTAGGCAGCTTTATATTTTTCCCAAACTGCAGACTGTCCTGAAAATCAACCATTTACACTTCTGACAAGCTCTTCAAGGGGAAAACAGAGCCTATCCACCCTGTCTATCTCCCTTACGCTAGGTGGCCTAACACCTCACTGCACTGTGAAGTTGCACAAATAGAAGAAATATCTGTGGTTTGTTTTGTGGTGTTTTCTTGTTTGTTTGTTTGTTTTTCTAAACAGCACCTGTTGCTCAGCAGACCTGCAAAGAGGAGATCCACTGGGGACACTTGCCGTAGCAAGGAATGCTACACACAATCCAGGCAGTGCTGGACAGCACAAACTATGATGTGTCTGGGCAGCTCGAAGACACAAGCTGCTCTCTGATGACAGAGGCCTAGGGATCTGCCAGGACATTAGAGAAAAGGCAAGTCCCTCCCACCTCTGACACACCTCACTCATGCTGAAAAGTTCATGGATCTGGCCACAGAGTGGTTGATTCATTGAGACAGATTAGAATAATGAAAGTGAGCTCTAAAAGGATGGACACTTGTATGAAAGTAATACTGGCGTCTGGAGTGTAAAGAAACGCACTGCTGAATCAACAGGTATATTCTATAACTCATGGGGATGAGGTTCAGAGAATCCTACAAAACCCTAAGATTTCTGACAGCCTAGATAGATAGAATACTTCCCTTAGCTAAAAGAGGACATTTTTATTTGAACAGACTGGCACCTGGATAAATTGCTCCCAACTTCTACCATTTCCTCATCAAACTCATTTCTTCTCTTCCTTCCTCCCTATCTCTTTGCAGCACTGCTTTCTGACTGCAGCTCAGAGCTGCATTACTGCCACTTGCAGTGCTGCGAGTTATTCCTCCTGCTGCTGCCCCAGCACATTTGAGTGGGTTGTGTTCCTTGCTGCCCCTCATCTTTAGCAGGGAGGTAACTCTCCCGGGAGCCTCAGAGTCTCAGCTATCCCTGTGATAGGGGTGGAATACAAGAACAGCTCCCAGGTCCTGCAGCAACTGGTAAAGCACAGAATGCACCTTTGTAGCTGTGCTCTTTCCCTTCCAAAACAAGCTGGTCATGCCTAAGTTACCCAAAAGTGCCTTATGTGGACTGAGCCCTGCACCCTGAAAATCTCTAATATGTGATAGTATGCACAAATCACAGCTGTGCCATGGAGCACATGGGCATTTCAGCAATTCTCAGGCTGTAGCCTAGCCATGTTTCATTTAGGAGTACAGACATGGCCAGCCTGCATTTAGCCAGTCAGGATAAATGATGGGGATGTATTCACAGCTGAAGTCTGAGCTTTGTGACTGGAGGAGGCACTGGAAGCCATTTAGCAGCTGCTGGTTAATGCAGTACTAGTATATGCAGAACAGATGAGAAGACCAGAGTTGAAAACAGCCTTGTGCAGAGCTGTCAGCAACTGCACTGAGGATGCTCCATTAACTACACCAGAGGTACAACAGAAGAAATGAGAAAGTAGCAGAGACTACTGCCTTTCCAGAGAAAGATACACAAAATGGGATATTTTATGAGCATCTTTTCTTAGATTCTTGGAGAGTTTATTTTAGAAAGGCAGAAGATCAGCTCTTTCCACTGAAAACTGTTGACAACACGCACCACTCCCTGCAGGTGCAAAATTTTTAGTTCTGACAATGTTTACAGCAGCTCAGATACAACTTCAAAATGACAGCTTTGCTGCTGTGGAAGGACTATCAGGAAGGGGAACGGCTCCCTTTAACAAATGTTAACAAATGTCTTTCCCTTATTTCATCTGTGTGAAAAGAAACATCCCACAGTTCACTTATCTGATGCTAATGTCACCTCAGAGTAAAGTTCATGCCAGACAAAGAGTAATCTCAGAATAATAAGTATACACTTACCAACCATATCCATTAGTAAATTAAATTACCGTGATTTTTGGCAGCAAAAGAGAGTGAGGTTAGACATTAGAAATCACTTTGAACTGTAAGGATAGCAAAGCAATAGATTCACTTGCCTGGGGAGGTTTTAGAGCCTCTATCACATGGGATTTTTAGTGCTAATTAGGAAAACATCTGTCAGGAATGTACCTGGCAGTTTGTTCTGTCTTGAGAGTAGGGGGAGAGGGGAACAAGATGACCGCTTGAGATATCTGCCAGCCCTATGGAAGTCAACACTGAACACTACAATTCTCTAGCAGCCGTTTCATTGATACAAAGCCGAACTGAATGACCCTTCAGTGAGGTCATAAATTTTCTATGCTGACCAAGTTTAGTCTGAAGAGGATTGTCGACTGAAAAATTCAAAGCTTTAAGAGAAGTTGGGGGATTTATTTCACATAAACTACCCACTGAGGTAATTAAATCCCACTGTAGGCAGCATCAGGCATTTTAGTAAGAATCAACTAACCTGTTTCCACATCCATAGCAACAGAAGCCATCTTACTGCAACTCTAATCTTTAAGAGAGCTAGAGATACATTTTTGGTTTTTGTTTGTTAGTTTGTTTGTTTTTTGGTGAATCAGTGAATCTATTTTTGTTTTTCAGACAACGATGCATAAATCCAGCCAAGGTGGTAAGGCTACACTGGTACCTAGTCTGCAGGCTCACAGACAAACTCATGACAGCAGCATACAGGAGTAGGATTAGAGAGTGGCCAGCAGCCATGTCCACAGAGAGAAGCTTTGCTTTCAGCACCCTGGACAAGATACTTGGGAGGGCAATGGAGTGAGGACCCCAGCCAGGATCCTCCTCCTCACAGTTGGTATCTGTGACGCTGCTACACAGGGAAAGAGCCAGGGTCCTCCACCATCAAACAAAGCCTACCTTTTCAGATCTCAAAGAACTCACTAGACTGTATCAGGTACAGACGTGCCAGCACACGAGCTAATAGAGAGACGCGAATCATTTGCAGATGATATAATTACCTGGGGTTTCCACCCGCCGGTAGTGGTAGGGATTAATGCACACTTCTTTCTGTTTTGAGCCAAACGGAAACTCACAACATTCCAGTGGTTTCAATTCATGGTGAGACTGTAAATCAGGCCAGCGCCACACTCTGCAGTATATGACATGGGGGAGCCCCTTGCGGTGAGACACCTGCAGCCGCCCATCCAAGGAACGCGGGATCGTAACACATTTACTGGGCTGACCCGGGCAGCTTAGAGCCCTTTCCAGTTCTTCCATGGCACCTTTCTTCTTCTTTAGTTTCTTCACCAAGGAATCGACAGCCTTTTCTGCCCACTTTTCTTCTTCATCTCCTTGTTTCCAGCCCAGCAGCCTTTTCACTGCAGGGCTGGTGAAGGAGAACAAGGAACTGATAGGGGTGCTGGAGTGCATAAGAAGCAGAGATTACACACCAGTGTCAGCAGAAGCAGGGATTGCTCTCCTGCCTTTTAAGGCTTGGGCAGAGTTTCACAATACTGAGATGGATGCTTCCTTCAAAAAGAGGTTCTTCCACAGACAAGTTTCTGTAGTCTTAGGTGCTGGTTACAAGTAGTCCAACAGGCTGGGTCTCAGAACTTTCCAAACATCAAGAAGCTGCCAAAGCCTGGAATAACAACATAATACACAGTTAAACTTCACACACTCCTTTCATTGTTGCTTCAATAAAATATGCTGAAAGATAAATGATTCAAAATGTGTATTCAATTTTCAATGCTTTTCTGTTTGTTTCTTCTGCTGTTAATTTGGGGTCCAAGTCTCCTCTTCTTGCTACCCTCCACACTCATTATAGAGTTGAGCCTTAGCAAGTATTAAGTATCCAGTCACTTTCACTTTGCACTTGGACTTAAATGCACTAGGCAAATTACTACAGTGCTGGGACTACATTTAACACAAAAGAAAATGTACCTTTCTTTTATGTTGTAGCTCTAGCTTCAACTCAAGCATCTGCTAAAAAATTAAATGTGTAATACCAAATTGTATGGGAGTAATGAGTAGAATATTTTTCTGAATTCAACTCCCCCTCTGCCCCTCCAATCTCATTTTACTTGTCAAGAGTTGTACAATATTAACTGCAAAATTCTTTTTCAATTCAACAATTCCCATTTAGTGCCTTTGAAAGATCTATCACTATTCTCTAGGCTTATTTACATTGTCTCAGATGCAAGAGAAAATCTTGTTTGCCTAGCCAGTTCATTTGGCTGTCTCCAACAACTCCAAGTTTTTTGGATGAAAATCACAGGCTTTTGGACACAGTTTGTGCTGGATGGATCCTGGGTTATTTCTGCTAGGAGTTGCTACATCTGACAGAGTCCAACAGAAAGAGTTTAGTTCTTCAGGGTTTTTCTTTGTTTTTATTTTACTTTTTTCTTTCTTTCTTTTTTTTTTTTTCCTTAATGTAGCTGGAGCCAGTCTAATTTTAGATGAAAACAACATATTTCCACTGACTAGAACTCTGAGGGAAAACGTCCTTGTATGTCAAGCTATTTACTGTTTTAAATATACTTCATGGACCCCCAAGTCCAAAGGGCTGAACAAAACACTTAAAGCAGGAGACAAGGGGAGCTAAACTGGATGCCTCCACAGAAGCAGCTCCGTGACTGCCCTGGTGGGAGGACCTGAGTCCTTCCCACCCCTCCTGCGCCACTGAATAGACAGATACTGCTGGTGCTGGGAGTAGCAGAGCTTCACAAACAGAGCTATTCTGCAACTTTCTTAAATGCACAGCTATTATAAAAGTTCAAAGGGCACACGGGGACACGAAGCGCAGACACAGGCAGAACACGTTGAGACAGGATGCCAATCCCAAAGCCTTGTTCTCTGGCAGAAGCTGACAGCCTCAGCACCGTGCAACTCCATAGCACGCTCCAGAGTTCAAGAAGCACTTGGACAACGCTCTCGGACATATGGTTTAATTTTTAGGTAGTCCTATGTGGAGCCAGGAATTGGGCTCAAAGATCTTTGTGGATCCTTTCCAACACGGGATGTTTTGAGATTCTACACTGCAGGATATGCACACATGGCCTGGGGCACCAGAACTGCCCAGGCAACCTTCCGTATTTGCTGGGGACTAATGACTGCCTACCATGAAGGTGACTCCCTGGTGTGTCACAAGCCCCAGAAGCAGCTGCTATTCCATTTGGAGATTCATGCTCCATGCATCAGGGGACATGAGGTAGCATGAAAACACGGACAGAGAAAACACTGGAAGGAAAAGTAGGCCCATCTTGCTTCATGCAGCCACCTCACCACAGGATGCAGCTAATGCAACTTCTGTACTATTGTTCTATGTCTATGCCTAGCTCTCCCCATCTGTCAAGAGAGGCTCTTGACAGAACACAGAAACAATCACCACACTTGCACCACTGAACAATCAATAATCAGTTTCATGGAAATGCCCAACTCATCCCAGCGAAGAGAAACTTCAGCTTCTGGATTTCTTTCCCCTCTGCATTTGTAAACATACAGCGACCTGGAGTATTTAGATGGAGAGTTGTTTATGCCTCTTAATCAAAACTGAAGTCTGTTCCAAACATTTAGAGGGTACAAGTGAAAAAGAAGTAAGCTCAGAGTGTTTTACGATAGGAAAATACCATTACTAGTAGTAAGGCTGCTCTGAAAGTAATACTTCCTATTTTATGATGTTGGCCCAAGACATCAGAGGCAGTTGGTTGTAGTATGGCAATAGAAGTCAAATCTTCCCACCAAAATCCCATTACATTTTGTTGACATGTGACAGATGGCACCAGAGGGGCAGCCTGACAAAATGGTGTCTGATAAGGCAGTGTGTATGAAGCAAAGCTGTGTCACTGAATTCCTCAATGTGGGAAAAATGGCATCCACTGACATTCACCAACACTTGCTGAAGGTTTATGGAGCCCAAACAATGTATATGAGCACAGTGAGGAAGTGGGTGCTATGTTTCAGCAGTGTTGACAGTGACAGGGAGCCACCTCTGCTGAAGCACATCTTCACAAGCACAGTGAAAATACATAACTAATGATAGTGACTATGCTGAAAAATAGTGTTTTGTCATTGAGAATTTGCTGTATCAAACAGTGTTGTGCTCCCTGAATCTGTTATAGCTTTCGTGGAAATACATAAGAGGCATTACCTTTGGAGCAACCTATGTAAAACATAATGTGGTTGAAATTTAGGTAGTCTAATGCCTTAGAGAGAGGAGGCTCGGCCCTCAGAGCCCAGCTCTTCCTCTGTAGGCTGTATAGTTGCAGTGTCTGTCCTCTGCTGCCCTCATCACAACCTGCTGGCTTCCAAATGCCGCCACACTGCTGTCATTACTTGGCTGCACCAAACCACATCCTCACGCGAGAAAATAAAACAATGCTGGGATGGCTGTGGATCAGCCCTGGAAGCAGCAGAAAGCAAAGATAGCCTGGGATGAAAGCCCACAGCACCAGCAGTGGTGTGGAAGCCTCTGCTCCAGGCTGATGGAGAAAATGGCTCCCAGTTCTTATCTGAGGGGGTCTCCGGGGCGTTAGTGTGTGTCAACAACTGCCTCCGAT
This sequence comes from Callipepla californica brunnescens, assembly GCA_023055505.1. Classification (NCBI taxonomy): domain Eukaryota; kingdom Metazoa; phylum Chordata; class Aves; order Galliformes; family Odontophoridae; genus Callipepla; species Callipepla californica. The sequence goes on along the minus strand of JALIRH010000001.1, from coordinate 101,385,123 downwards.
AAGTTAATGCAACACTGCAATCATCAGATATGAAAACATACACGTTCACGTAAGAGTATTGTCCCAAGATTTTCTTTTCCATTTTGACCAAGGTTTTAAATAAACACATTAATCTCTTTCAGTCAAATTAAATAACTCAACAGTGACATCAGTATGAGTCTGAGCACTATTGTTGCTAGTGGGAGAGTCGCCAAGGGTATGTGTATAAAAGCAAAAGCAGTGCTTTGCAGACCATGTGATGCAGTCTCAGATAAGTATATTGCACAATTTCCCATCGTTCTCCCGCTAGTTTCTTCTAAAATCTTTTTCTCCTCAGATCTAACTGACATTCAAAATGTAAGTGGCATTAAATATACCGAACAGCTTTCAAATAACATCATTATCAGAACAAGCTAGTTTAGTATTATGACATTACACAATGCTGCATATTATTCAGCAAACTAAGCCATGTGTTGCTAGGCTTAGATACTACATTATGAAATACCTAGGCAGCCACTCTGCTCCAGGGCCGTAAACACAGAGATGTTAATCCACGATTTAATTTTAACGATCTCTGAGGACAGCAGTTGTTTAAACTGTATGCTTCCTGTACCAGGCAACTTGCCCATCAGACTGGAAACTTCCAATGCTGAAATGTTTTAAAACTGACAGATTTGATGGGCTGATGACCGATCTCATTTCTTGATGCTTGTGACTTGAGAATGGAGGGAAGCATTACAGTTTTGACCTACATCCCCAGCATTCACACAAAGCCCACACCACGATGGAAGTTCTGGCATGGTTGCTTGTATCTCCTTTAGTGACTGTACGATGCACAATGGTGAGGACAAGATACACATCCTTCAAGGACCTCCTTAACACAATTCCTTCTCCTGCGGCAACATGGAAAGCTTTGTCTATTCATCTCAAAAGTGATTAGTGAAGACCAAACATGGTAAATCTTCCACGCTTCCTTTATTTCATTTCCAAGTTTAGCATAAGTTATGAAATGTGAGTTATGGAAGAGACAGAAGGCATACACCATGTGAACACAGATCCACCTTTTTGTTTCTGTGGTCTAGAGGAACAGGAAATTATGGGATTGGAAACACTTCAGCCTAATTCACGTGTTCTGCACTCCCTGCACAGGTTCCTGCCTTAGCTATGTCTACACTAGTAGGTTAAACAGTGCTGGGGAACATTTCTAAGCAGGAGAAATTGATTATGTATAGTGTAAATTGTCACCATAGTAACTGAAATGGCTTTGGTCTGTGCCAATACCAATCTCTCCAATGTTTCTCATGTGTGATTCAGGAGTTAGCAGGGTCCAGCAGTCACTCAAATATGAAGTCTGCATAGTCACCTGGTTTTGGAGGCTGACTCAATTACTGCATGGAAGCAAGCATCTCCATCCCAGCTGGGCTCAAGGCCAAGAACAGTATCAGTCATGTTGGATTTACTAGTTTGCAGGCAGCCTTGGGGTAGAATTCACTTGACCTCATTAACACATCCAAATTGTTGACACTCATATCTGACCTAGTCACCCTGAAATCCCTAAATAAGTGATCAAGAAAAACATGTGGATTCTACCTCACTGTCACCTAAGAAAAAATCAACAAAATCAGGCACTGCACATAATGAACGCTGGGCACGGTGAGTCTCACTGCAGATTTGAATGACTACTATGGACAGAGAGCAGAAGGGACTGGAATACTTCCTCCTACACGTAGGCCTGTTTTTCACCTGTCAGGGTAGAACTTGCTTTTAGGCCCTCAGGTCAACAGGAGAAACACGCTCCTCTACAGTAGCCTCCACTGTACTGCTGAAAAGCGTGATACATCACAGTCACAAAAAAGCAGTAGAAACACTGTCATCACGCGCTTGCTGTTAGCTGACCTTAGTGAAGTCCTGCTGAAGTCAGTAGGAAGGGTTCCAGAGCTCATGGAAATTGAACGTGTCCTCTGTATCTCACATGGCAATATGCTGACACTGTGGAAAGATTTAGGGAAATTTAGGTTTGGCTTAATGTATAAAGGCCTTGCTGTGTTAGGGAAGCTTTGCATCATCCCCCAGCAGAACATCTGTGCAGGCTGCTGTGTTGCTGAAGTTTCCTGCTAATTCAATTTCAGTGGAATTGTATCAGTCCTCATTAAATTCCACTTTAAGCTGCATGCAGAAGCCAAAAAGAAAAGCTGCTGGAATGCTGGTGAAAACAGACTTAAAACACTACCACATAAAAGCATGGTGCCTAATCATCCTCACAAGACTATTTGTGCATGGCTATGTATGCAGATGTGTATATATATCTGGCCTCAGCATAAAATTCCAAGCCTCTGCCCTGCCTCAGCTAACTAAGCCATGAGAAGCATGGCTATCAGTCTTGAAAATGGCTGACATCATCAGTCTCGGTGTCACTGCAGCAGCTAAGTAAGGCCACAGAGGGAGATTTCTCAGAGGGTCGTCTAGACATAAGCTGTGCAGTTCTTGGAGATTGCACGCAGCTGGAAAATGGAAGAGTGAGACAATTATAACTGGAAGTCTGCAGCTCAGTGACTAAGTCACAACAGAACCAGAAGGGAGAGAATTATTTTAGTCAAACAGTGTTAAAAAGGAATGTTGTAAACACACGTGATTAGTTATTTTTACCTAGCACTGATTTACTTATTGCTTCCTACTACAAAAGAGAAAAGCCTGTGGGTTTTCTCAGAGCTGATATTGCTGTAATTGAGACTTGATAGCAGCCGGTGTATATCGAGGGCTGTGGGCTGGCACAGATCTTGCTCCATCACAGTGTCATTGCTATTTGCTGCATGGATCTCCCACATCTCAGCAGAAGAAAGGGTTTTTAAATAAATAAATAAAATATTGTTTACAAATTCTTTGGGTCCCAAATGAGTGAGTAACCTCCCCAAGCTTGCCCTGGGCATGCTCCCGCACAAATCTTGCACTAGCACAGGCTTTTGCAGGCACAGCCGTTCAGCACAAGGCAGAAGATATTTTTACACGTTTACTCCTGAAGAGTGTGATGGAAATGCGTATGTGAGCTATACACACACATGCTGCTGTTCCAGTAATCAGCTCACAGCTCAGTAACAGCAGCCCCACGTTACTCTTTATACATGTAAATCAACTTAAGAAGACTCATGTTCCATTTGTGGCTCTCGTGGCACAGTCTGGGATCCTCCAGGCTTCTTCTTGTGATGGGGACCAGCAAGACAAGGTTGTTGTTATGAACCCATCCAAAACCACTGCCTTTTGCACCCAACAAAACACAGTGAATGAATTATTCATCACACTGTTACCAGGTTCTTCCTCAACCACAGAACCTGACACCCAGGGTTTTAATTAAATGGGATGTAAAGGAGGTGGGTTTTTTGTTTTTTTAATTAAGAAACTAAATTTCTTCCTGGTTTGACCCCGGAGTGCTCCACAGAAAACAGCTGTGATGATATGAGGTAAAGTACTTGAGACTCAAATTTGTCCATGTTTCACACAGCCCTGGCAATATCTCATTGTTTATTCCTATAAGCTGAAATGAATAATGCAAACTTCTGAAACTCATTTTCTTGTTTATTTCAACTTTGTTCTGAAGGCCTTTCTACACTGAACTTTAAGTGAAGCCATTGATATTAAAGAGTAAATCCCACAGCGCTTCTCTGGGCACTCCTCTGCACTGTGGAGACTTCGCTGCATTTGCTGCTTCCAGGTTAAAATGAAGACAAAATCTGATGCCAGTATCTAAACATCTGTTGACTTTCAAATAATCTCACTGAGCTCTCAAATATTACATGAGCTACTAGGCGTAGTCCAGCTTCTCCGGCCAGGAATAAGACATTCATACACTATAAAGAGGGACATATTCTGGCATATAAACTGTGTGACTTATCACAGTTACATACATTTTCACAAGCCAAGCACTTGTGTCTGTTTAAGAGGTACAAGTGCAGTCACAACAGAAAAGTAAGTAACCTGCTCGCCTCTGGTATGTCCGGGATGCCTGACTGGGAAGGGATGTGCTACTTCTTGCGGTGGGACCACTCCAAACGTGCACATCTACAAGACACAGTACAGCTGCAGACTGAGTGCTGAATGACTTCATCTTTTGAGTACCAGAAGCAGCAAAGCCGTGTTAGACAGGAAGAAGGGAGGGTCATGGACATGGCAACAGTATGCAAATGTAGAAAATGTGCAAGTAGGATAGCAGCAATCTGTCTTTCATGCCCCTGTGAAGAGACAAGGAAAATACATAGTAGTAGAGGGATACTGACTGCTGCTGGAGGTCTGAGCAGATTACAGTATCATGGCATAGTGGGAGGGAAGGAACTCGGGAGCACATCTGGCCCAACCCCAGCTCCAGCTGGGACACCCAAAGCAGAGTGCTCAGGACCATGTCCAGGTGGCTTCTGAAGCAAAGAAGGGACTTCAGAGCCTCCCAGACTTACAGGCTTTTCTTGAAGAATAACTGTGCTGGCCTTAAGGAGGAAGAATTCACTGGAAAGCCTCCAGAGAACCCTTCTGGCCCTACAGCCTTCTACTGTGATCAAGCCAAAAGGCCTCTCTTTTCAAGTGCAGCACTATACTAACATGGTTGCACTGTTTCAAGCCCTAGGCCAACTTGGGCAGTGCTCCTACATCCCACTGCTCAGGATAAACATGCTCACCGAAAACACAGGACTAGAAATTCGCACTAATTTGCGCCTTTGAAAATCTCCCACAATATTTGAAAACACCACACAAAATTACCATAACCAAAATCCGTGCAAAAATATGAAACTGGACCAACTTATCACTATGATCTCTCTTTGACGGTGCTTCCTTCCTCAGTATTAAATTTTAAAGGAAACCAGTGACTGCCATGTTTATATGGAGTTGACCAAAGTATATTCTCTGGCTTGGCCACAATGAAGTCCCTAAGATGCAATCCCAGAGGATACACCCTATCCTCTACCCCACGCCCTGCTCCCTCCAGGCAGGAAGAAGACCCATTCTCCTTACCCCTTCCCGTGGCTGGCTTCCTCTGACCAGCAGCTCTGACAAAACGCCCATCTCTAAACTGCCTTCCATCTTCCCAAGGTAAGAGGCTAAGGAGTACACCATGGAGAAGTTCTGATGATGAATTTGTGGAAGAAGGCAGGAGGCAGCGAGATATGAAAGCATGGCGCATCAACCTGCCCTGGAGAGACAGCATGTCTTCTTGTGGCTCTGGTTCTCCCCATTTCATGGACAATCTGTCCTGAATTCTTCACATACTCACCATTCCCAGAGAAACTGTAGCAAAGCCCATCAGTGTTTCTAAAAACAGAACAGTTGGAAATACGCAAAAAACAGAGTTCCTGCTTTTAAAATAAACGCTGACTCGTCTCTAATACAAAGCATGCGGCCAAGGGCCTCCAGAACAAACACTTCACAAAGGAAGAAGGGGACTAGAAAAGAATTTCAGCTTCATTGCTGGCCTGAAGTTTATATCCACACTAATCAGATACTGTAATCCTTGTTATCAATCACTGGTGTTCTTGGAGCAATTCCCAAATACCCATTTTAGGAAAAGGATTTGCTTAGTTAGATATTAAGAATGTTTTGGATAAGGATACTTCTAAAGAATGGTTGCTCCACCTAGGATCTGGTGCTCAAGGCTGGTGGGGAGGCTACCCTGACAGTTTAGTGTCTTAAGTTGATGGAAAGGAATGCACTTTTTGAGCTCAAGATGCACATTTACATCACATATATGTGAAACGGGTAAGGCAAATTGTGTAGTACATCCCATCTGCCTAGCAGGAGATGTGGGCCCAGTTCTGTGGCACTCAGCACAGTGCCTGATAGCTTCATTCCCTAGTGGGATGCTCAGAAATGAAGGGAGGTCAGCTCCCTTTGTCAGATCTGCAAGGTTTCATCTTGACATGCAGGAACTGTATTTTATGCTTTGAAATCAACTGCCTAGTTCTGTCATGTGCCTCAAGTCATAGAACCAAAGGAACCTGTGATGCTGCGGCCCACAATAACTCCATGTGACAGAGCACCTCTAGCCACAGCCCTGGCTGCAGCCCAGCACGTAGGCTTCACACCTGACACTTAAGGCCCCAGAGAGACATCAGAGAGGCCTGCCTAAAAGGCTACTTCACTCCATTATGGAGTTAATGCAGCAGACATCTTTGACAGATTTAGTATCACTGAATGCAACACACAGCTTGGCGAGTGAAATGTAGAGTAACAGATCACACAGACTGTCAATAAAACACTCAAAAGCAAGAACTTCCAGAAGTGGTCCCACTTTGACTGACAGCAGGCCTAGAAACAGACCCTTCCTCCCTATGGGCAAGTCCATATAGGGATGTAAGTTTCACACACAAAACTTTCCATATATATCATGTTAGCAGTTTTCCATGTAATCACATTAGCACTTCATTGTGTTCAAGCCATATCACATTCTATCTGTGGAGTGTGGATGACAGATAGGCACCGATATCATGGGTTTTGTCTATGTAGAGATCCGACTGAGCAGAAGGGACTGCCTTGGACAAGGGGCCAATGCTCCCAAGCATTTCCATCAAGAATATCTGGTTACGCTTGGACTTTCTCCAGAAGCTATTTCACAACATGAACAAGAGCAAAAGGCACAAAAACATGTCTACCTAGTTCCCTCCTGTGGGGTGTAAAGGAGACAGCTGGCCATTACCAGTGACTTCAGATGAAGATGTGGGTGCTCTGCAAAACAGAACACTTGCTTATGAGATTAAACAGCCTTCATGTGCCTACATTTGAGCCTGGGAGCATAAAATGAGGCCTGAATTATCTTTAACATACAAGATGGCAAGCCATGGTAACAACCAGCTTCAAAAAACGCAGGATACCAAAGACAGAAAGAGGGCACTGAGCTTTTAGAAGGAATGCATCTCTCTCCTGCACACCCACCCCATAGGTGCAGGGAACACCTCATCTCTCCAGCTCCATTTCTACCCTTCCTCTCACCTCCTATCACTCAGCTGTGCCCAAGTCCCAGGCAGGTTCCCACCAACAAGCTGGTGTCCCAGCAGAAGTCTAGCAGAACATGCAGCACGGCAAGCAAGGGAGCTGCAGGCTGCACCTCACACCAGAATGAATTTCAGTTTCTCTACTCTAGATGTCCCTGTGGAGGCCCTGTGCCCTACATGAAGTAATCCAAGATCTCTTGATTAAAGAGATATATTAGCTACCTCATATGTGCTTCAGGGTAAGAAACTGCATGTTGGCAGCTGGGCAAATCTAGAGCAATTGGATGGAGACAAGCAGGTTTGGAAAGGCCAGGTCAGCAAGTAACCACAAGGGAGTCTTGAAATCCATGTGAAATCCTCATGCCTTTGGTCCCTTCTGAGCGTACCAGGCAGTGTGTGGGATTGCACCCTGCCACAAACCTCTGGGTAAGTAATTTTACCTCAGGTTTCTTCATCTGTCATGTTGGTATCCTGACAATGACAGCTTTGTAAAAGCCCTTTGGTATCTCCTCATGAGGAACACTATACAAGAATGCTTAAAAAATAATTTCTCATTACAGAAAGGCATGGCAAGAAGACGTTAAATGATTAAGCACTGTTTAAATGTACTGACCTCCGTAACACAGTTATTTGCATTATAAGTATTCTTAATTACATGGAGCTTTGCTGTTAGCAAACACCACTTTATGGAAAGGTCCCACCACCAACAGTTCGCTGCCATGTGTTCTCACAGCACAGCTGCCTGACCAAGTACAATACAAGGCAGAACAAACACAGAGTAACAGTTATCAAGCACGGACCAATCTTGCTCCTTTTGTAGCCAGGTAATGAGGGTGAAAGAAAGCCTGAAGCAGAACAAACTGGAATGACCCAAGGGTCTGCTAATTGTCTTCCCTCCTCCTCTCTGTCTTTCAGAGGACCACAAGACCAAGGCCAATGGATCTGGTGAACTCTGGAAGCAGGGAAAACTTTCAAGGTCTAAACAAAGAGCAGGAGTAAATAAGACCTCTGTAAGATAGGTCAGCACGGAGATGTTATGGAAAGGAAAGCAGAAGATAGAGGATTTGGGCTGGGGTCACACTGACTGTGGACAGAACATTGGTGAGAGAAGAGAGCTTGTTGGGAAACAGAAGGTTGCAGTATCAAGCTGGATGGTTGCCACACTGTGGACTAATGCTTTGGCAGCTGCAAACAGAAGGAAGGAGGAATATAAGAAGCTATGCAAAGAAAAAGCGTCAAGAGACATCTGGGAGTATCAGCTTGTAAGGAAACAGAGCAGTCAAAAGATGATGCTGAGTTTGGCAAAGGGGAGGACAGTGGTGTTCCGGACAGTAAAGAAGAGAGGGAAGGAAACAAGTGCAGAACAGCAGGATGCAGGAAAGATAAGGCACTTCTCCTCCCGGTGAGAAACACCTGGATCCTCATGGTGTCTCAATAAATACAAAACAAAACACAGAGATCATCATTTTCTTTTTTCTTTCTGTTCTGTTTTGTCTTTTTACATAGAGGCAACCATGTCAACTGGGAAATTGTCTCCACTTCAACTGTGTCCTTGTTGTGTCCTTGTCCAGAGGAGCTGAACCTCAAAGAAAACTGCTTGACGGGTCAGAGATGCTGCCATAGTTCTTTCAGAAACCTGCCGCCGGTCCTGTGGAACAATCCGTCCAAAAATCACAGGCATCATTACTCAAAGCTGGGCAGAAAAAAGTTTCACCTGTTTTGTTTTAAATGCATACATATGTTTGTCAGGATCTCGGTCTGGGCTCTGATCCCACAGTCTATTAGATCTAACTCATCCGCAAAAGCACAGTGCAGTTTTCAGCTACTATAATAAATACGCAGAGCCCTAGACTCTTTAATTCACCTCTTCATCTGTAAAATTCCCATGCCATTACCATTCAAACATTATAAAAGAATGTAAGATGGGAAATAATTGGGGATATTTTTGAAAAATTAATTTTATTACGCTGTATTCAGTCTAATGTTTCTTACAACAAATGTTCTCAAAGACAGTAATAGGAAAGCAATGTTTCTCTCGAATTGTCACTGCTATTACTATCTTTTGCTGTTAATGTACAATAACACTAATGATTCCTTATACCAGCCTGCAGCAGGAAACCAGGCAGCCTACCATAACAACTTTCTGTACGTTTTTGCTGTGCTGTTTTCAGCTAAAATATTTATGATATTTTTAATTATTTCTTCCTTGTCCATGTCATTATTATTTTCAACAGGCATACTGCAGAGCACATGGAATCTACGTGTACTTTCACTACATTTTTACCACAAACCATCCAGAGCGTATGTATTTTTTCCCCTTTTGGCTCCCCTTCTTCTGTCGGGTTTCTCTGAAGCAGGGTGCCCCGACAGCTGATGCTGGAGTTACTGTTAGCGAGTATCAGCGCCAGGGATAAATGCTAACTGGTGTTTTGGTTAGAGGTCATTGTAATTAGTAGTCATTGTCCTTTGAATTTAACAATGGAAAAATAAAACTTTATCGAGACAGATTAGCCAGGCCATCAGAATTACAGCACTTTAGCATTCAGCAGAGAGGATTACATGACACCCTATCTGCCAAGCTGATAACAGCCGATAGCTGAGGATTCAAGCTCGAGATGCACAAAGTCTGTAAAAGAATAGAAGGGGAGAAAGGAGGATTAACTGTCCAGATGTTATGTGATACGCTACGCCAACATTTCTGTGCTTCAATTTTAGTGGGTTGGGCCTTGCCTTGTCCCCAGTGAAGGCAGATGGGGTACTGCCACCAGATTGTGTGCAGGAGCTCCCAGTGCTACCCAGTGTCACGCCTCCACCTTCTGTAGGTATGCGGCATACGTGTGCGTGCTCTCAGCCTGGGACAAGTGCACTGATGAAATATTAATGCTTAACTGCTTTGCAAAGTTGGGCAGTTGAGAGCATAGAGCAAACCTTTGTGTGTGTTCAGTTTAGCTCTGCATGTGAATAAAAGCATCCATCCCCAAGTCGTGATAATACACAGATCCTGATCAAGCTGGGATGCATGATAAAATACAACGGACCCTTATTTGATCTGTTTTTGCACTTAGTGTTTATCACTAATACGCCTGTAACAGAGTGAAGAAGAAAACGTTTGTAACTCCATCACAGAGGGCAGACAGGAATAGAAATTACTGCAGAACTCAGAACGTAGAACACACTGCGTGCTTCTTGATATGATTCACTCCAAAAGCACTTTGTGGCACGCTTCTTCTAGCTACCACGTCAAAGTAACTCAATATGTAAAAGAAATGGAAAAAAAAAAATTACACCCAAAGCCTCCACTCTGAAGTATAGCAGGAAACAAACGCAAACCGAGCGGACATGGGCACATATCACATCTGAGGATGGTTGGACTAGATGATCTTGTAGGTCTATGAATCTATGAATCTATGGACAGCGGGAGCTGTCTGCCTGAATGATGTTTGGATGAGCGATGGATGACACTCGTCCTCCTGTGGCTGAGGGGAAGAGTTTTGCAGCATTTTCTTGAGCTTATGCTCTGGGAGCCGAGGAGGGCATCGCCACCGCACATCTGTGCACACGGGAGATGCAAGGCACCGAAACTCGTGCTCTCCGCAGTGTCCTTCCCCAGCAGCCACAAACTTGAACGCGTTCCAGAGACGTGCACATCACTTCCTACTGCTGCCAAGGCACAGCTCATTCACCCACGAGCTGGCCATTCCCGGCTGCGCTTTTTCGTTCCGCTAATCTCTAAAACTCGAGCAATTAACAGCGCGCGCGTTTGCGCGCACGCCCGTGTGTGTGTGTCTCGTTTATTTTTATTCCCACTGGCCAGGATCAAATTAATTCGCCCACCAAATCAAAGCGGGAAAACACAAAGTTGCCACCACGCGATATCGGAATCGATACAAACGATCCGATCGATACAAACGGGCTCGGCCGTGCGTCCCTCCGGACCGGGCGCAGCGGACCGGGCTTTGCTTCGGACGGAGCTGGAACGCGAACCCACATCCCCACATTTCTGCTCTGTTACATTCGGCGGCGGCGTTTCCCGAACAGGAAAAACAAAACAAAACGCCTCTGCGTGGAAAAACTATCGTCTCCGAACGCGTCATGTGGGTTTTGTTTTCCTCCAGGAAAGCAGCCCTCGCAGCGGGAAGGCTTGTCAGCCTCCAGCCACCCACAGCAACGCTCCTTCTCCCCGCGCTCCTCCTTTTCGCTCGCAGCCCCGGCGTCGCCGCGTCTCCCGCATCCCGGCCCCCTCCCGCCCGGGGCACCGTCCCGGGGGATGCCGCCCGCCCCCGGCGCGAAGTTTCGGGGCCGTCCTCCGCGTGCCCCAATCCGCACCGCACTCCGACCCGGGACGCTGCCGTGAGCCCGGCTCTTACCTGCCACCGGCGCGGGCTGGGGTCTCGGCGCGCCGCGGGCGGGAGCGGGGCTGCAGCTGCGCGGCGGCGGCGGCGGCGGGGCCAGGGCGCAGCGGCAGCGGCAGCGGCAGCGGCAGCAGCAGCCCCGGCCGGCGTCAGTCAGGCGGGAGCCGCCAGCCTGTATTAGTGCGCCGGGCTGGAGCGCGGCCAGCAGCGCCGCTGCCGCCGGCCCGCCCCTGCGCTCCCCCCGCCGCCCGCCCCGCGCGTACGCTCTTTCTCTGTCTCTCTCACACACACACACACACACACACGCGTCTCCCCGGGCCGTGCTGAGTAGGGACACCAGCTTTTTTCACGCTCCCCTGCCTGGACGCCACACACCAGGGATGTCAGCCAGGGAGGTGTCGTGCAGCAGTCCCTTCGTCCCGCTGTCACACCAGTACTTGTGTCTGTGGGGGCCGGATGCTGGGCTTCCACCAGCGGAGCAGGCAGAGCTTGGAATTCGCTGCCCGATGGTTTCGTGAGCCAGTCTCGACCTTCCATTTGCCTCCTAACAGTAATTCAAACGTAAATGGTTTCATAAACGAGTATCATACCTGCACAAGTTCGTGTATGGTCGCATTGGTTTGTGGGACTGGCCAGAGAACAGCAAACTGTAACTGGGAAGTGGACGTATGCCTTAGATATTACCTGCTAAACCCTCAAATTACCTGTGAGTAACCATTTCTAACCAAATTCTAGTGTGTTGTATTAGCTGTAACAACCGCAGGCTGAAAGATACGTATCAGGGAACCCTCGTGCAGGCACTGGTACCAGAGGACTCTAGAAGTAAGAGATATCTGGCCGGGAATGTGGGGCTCGAGGCATCTGTACTGCCTGAGCCCGACTGATTGCATAGAGGGTTCCAGTTAAATTGCACCGAGCTCTTGAAGTCAATCAATAAGTATGATTAAAGATACCATCCTGCTGACATTTTCGCCAAAATTCTTTTCCTTGTAAAACATGACAGAAAAGCTAATGTTGTTTGTGCAGACATCAGAAAGCCACAATGGAATTACAGCTCCGCAGTACAAATTCATCAAGGCATGTGTGTGAGGGCTGTGGGGGAGAAGGGGGATGTAATGTAACTCCCTGAATTCCTCTCTTTACCACTTTGGTCCAAAGCATCTTAAAATATTGCTGCTTCCTCACTGCCGTCTCCCTTCTCCTCAAGGAGGCTTCTTGACAGATGAGTGGCAGAGGAGATACTGTTATTTATAAATCACTGTAAACATTTATGAAGTGCCAATCACACGTCCAAACTCGGCACGCCTGGAGATTTTACATCCACAATGCTGTTTATTTTTAACTTAGCCACTTAAAACATCAATCTGTATAAAGATTATGAGGAAAGTAATATAACTACATGAAATACATCACAGTTCTGTGACAGCAGAGTTGCATATTTAGGTCTAAAAGCTATTGGTGAAGCTTTCACCTTAGCCCGCTCTATTAAATCCTGCACTTTTGCCCTGGCAAGTTGCTGTCGTCCCACACTGCATCATATGGATGAGGATGCCCTCCCGCAGCCTGCACATCACACACACTCTTTTTCAAAGTGAATAAATAAAAAAATAAAATAAAATATCCTTCATTTTCTACTCTACCCTGCTTGTCTTAAGTATTGCTAAGACGCATTAGCTCATGTTGGCCATTGAGTCAAGCCAGACACATGGATAGCTACGATGCTGTGGCTGAGGTGTGGGGTAGAACTCTCTGAGACATGACTCCTGCCTTGATCGTTTATCTAAGGCCTTTCATACTCGAGTTCTTCTGGATCTCATTGCTCCTGTTCCAAGTGATAAAATCTCTGGATTCTCATTTCTCTGCTCGCAACTGCTGCTGCCAGCAAGAGGTGGCAGAACAAGGTGATCTGCAGTCCATCATCATTGGTGGTGTGAATCAAAGTGCCAGTTCTGCTACTGGAGCTATCCTGACCAGCAGGGGATAGCAGCAGACAGCTACTGCCTGGATTTGTCATTCAGTCCTTGAATCTTTAATAGTAGCTTAGGGTTAAGTAGACACAGTTACATTTGCAAAACAAGTAGATTGCATTCACGTGTGGTGGTGCCAATTTTAACTGCAACATTTGGAAAAAAAAGTCTAATTAGGTGGTCAAGTGATTATCTAGTATCAAGTGAGATCTCTGGATTTTGATATGCTACAGATGATACTGTAGGGAATACAATGTTCTTCAGGTTATGCTGTTGTCATGGAGTTATCTCTAGATGGATGTGTGCCCATGACAGGGTGACAGCAGGCCCATAGGCCCCCTGTCCTGAAAAAAAAAAAAAAGGGGGAGAGGGGAGGCACTGCTCCTGCTTGCCACTGACCACAAACTTGTTGATGCATGTAAGGTCCACCCAGTAGATCCAGCACTGGTAGAGGTAAATGAAGAAGATCACTTCATCATGCAGGCAGCTGATGCAGTACGTTATGAGTGTCCTGATGATGAGGGCAAACAGGTTGTAGATGAAGGTGTTAAGCTCTTTGTAGCTCTGCGTATGCCATGGCAGCTGTGCTACCAATTGCAGTTTGTAGTTTATGTACAGCTGCAGCATCACTGTGATGAACCCCAAGGTGAGCAGAAAGCTGTAGAGCATGCCCAGCAGCCATGAGTACCAACCCTTATGCTCAAGGCAGAGCAGGCTGTACAGAAGTAGCAGCCCAGCAGCAGGAACAGTAGCCACGACAGGTAGCAGAATATTATGTGATTGTACATTTTGGTGGAGGACTAGATGCAGGTGGACTTGTCAGTGAAGGAGATGCAGGGGAGCAGCCCCAGCACTTTGTTCTCCTGGTCCAACCCCATGTCCATGACTTTGGTGATCTTCCCGAGGAGCCCCATGAAGACACTGAGCTGCACCACAAAGTTAGTTTCCTTGTTCAGGATGTAGAGCAGCACCACCAGTGACTGGAAGACCCTGAAGAAGATGGAGTGCACCAACTGCCCCTCCAGTGACCAGTGGAGGTTCCAGGAAACCAAGAACCTCCTGTCCAGGGAGACAGAGGTGGTGATCAAGAAAACAGAAGACTATGGTCCCATAGAGGTCATCTCACACTGGCACACCAACCTGACCATCGACATGGTGAATGACTATACGCTGTGGGCTGCCTTGGACCAATATGTCAAATTCGATGCCATCAATGGAGACTACTACCCCACTTCAGTGGCTACTGGAACCTGCAGAAGGACTGCTTCCTCAGCAATGAGTTGCTGCAGTGCCTGCCCTTCTGCCTCTCCTTCTGCCCACTGTCCCTCTGGCGCTGGCAGCTCTATGCCATGTAGAGCACCAAATCACCATGGAAAAAAAAAGAGAGGTGGGGGTCAACAGTTTACAGGTCGGTTTGGCCCAGTTCTGTGAGTTAAGGGGGCGGGAGGATCCATGGACACACACCCTGGGAAAGGGGAAAAGGGAAAAGGGGATGGGGTAGGGAGGTGGGAGATGGGCCTAAAAACAAAACGGTGGGAATGATCTGAGGAGGAAAGCTAATTTACTAAGTAAGATATCAGAATGCAAGGTAATACAATGTAACACAATATAATTAGAATTTAGGTTAATAAATCATATAAAATGAGAGAGAGAGAGAGTGTCCAGAACCGACAGCCTTATTCTAAAGCTGAAGACGAGATGGCTAGGGAGCATGCATTGCCAAGACAAGCAGCAAAAAAAAAAAGAGAGTCTTGGGACTTGTGATCAGTTTTATCTTTCCCTCTAAACTGAAAACAGGGGCGCATAGTTGCACTTTTCCTGTAAGAACCAGGTACCTGGAAATTCGGAGTCCACAGAATTGAGCATTAACTCTTGAACTCCCAGTGCCTTACGTGATGTAATGATGTCAAATACCAATAACAAAATCATAAAACCACAACAGCTGTCTTATTACAATGGCTGAGTATGTGCATGCATTACCTTTCATCTGCCAACCTACTGATGAGGAGAGGGGCTCACATATTACACCTCCTCTTTCCCCCTTTCTCTAGCACACACACTAAGTCCCTTCCCTAAAGTCCAAATCTTTGTCAGTGTGGCTTTCAAATCCTCTGCTCTCATGTTCAGGGTTCATTTCTGCTGGCGTGACCACCTGTCAGTCCCTGCACCACTTAGGATCTGCTAATTCCGTTCCTCACATGCTGTTATCCCTGATGACAGCCTGCTTTCCTAGCCTGCCCCTTGTAAGAGAAAATGCCCTACTTTGGCCTGCACACAGTTCCAACTTTCCGTCCCAACTGCCATCCTGTAAAACGTGGATCAGCCTTCTTTACTCAAATACCAAAACTTGGTCTGAGAATATTCTCCTTTCTTTGGTCTGCATTTTGTCTTTTTATGCTGGAAAGCTCTGTAAACAAAAGTGAAGGGATATGTAGAAACTAGTACACTGGATGTAGCTGTGAAAGGGACGGACAGGTTCTAAATTTTTTTTTAGCACACTCTATAAAGTGCATAGGATAACGTGAACTTTCCACTTGGAAGGGACTGCAAGTTCCTCAGAGCAGCAAATATATCTGCTCTGTGTATGTTGCAGGGCTCTGGTGCAGTACTGGCACTATCCACCACCCACCATGAAACAACTGCTGTAACAGCAGTGTCATGCACTGTGTGAGGGAGATACCTCAACCTTCTCAGTGTGCTCTGGCATGGGCAGCATCATGGTTTTACTGTGTGAGTTATGTTTTCCTCTTGGGCTCTCTCTAAGCAAAAACAAAGCAGACACTTGCCTCTGGCAACAGATTCTTGGGAACAGCAAAATAGTTGTAGTTCTGCTGCCTGCTTCTTCGGTGCCAGAGCCCTGGAAAGAGAGGGCTGTTCCTGTAACTGGGAATGTAGCCAGGTGTGCATTGCTGTGGAAAGGAAGGATGCTACGTTAAATAGCAGCAATCACTATCCCTTAGCAGGTGCATGAGGAGGACCAAATCCTGACACAATGTCAACTCCACTCCTTTTGTTCCCCTTCCCCACGTGGGACTGGATCAACACCAGCCCCACATGCTTGGACTTAGCTAAGTCTGATGCTGCATGTGATGTCTAGGAGCTTGGAGATTGCTCACTTTACCTTCTTTTCTTATTCGCAGGTTGGTTGGGTATCTTGGTATCCAGACATAGCTCTGAGCAGTTAGAGCACATCTGTACCAGGTTTTACAATAGACACTTGAACAATCAGAAGGTCCTCTGCCACACATCTTTTCCAGCACACGTCGAATAAAGCATTCTGTACAGGTATGTTTCACAATGCTCACATCATTTTTTTTCACGTTTGTAGCATAAGATACAAGTTCTCAGAAGAAAAACAGGTGGAAAAAGCAGCTGCAATCAGATGCAACACGTTGGTCAATGCAGAGCCTCAGAGACTGTGCTGGGCAACTGGTTTCTTTGTTCTCTCATAGCAAAGAAGTTAGAATTTCTCTTGTCTCACTACTCTTTGCTTCAGACTTCAGAAATGAAGCTATAAATTCAGAGAATCATAGAAGCAGAAGATGGAGTCAGCAGAGAGGTATCTTCAGTACCGTGGATATGTAACAAGAAGCACCCAAGAAAACTATGTAACTGTATAACAGTAGCACAGAAGTTCATGGAGACACCCAGTGAACATACTGAGTGCCTTCAAGTACTGCCACCATGATGTGGATTCTGTCACTTTTGGGGGTGAGACAACTAGTAAGATCCAAAACTTATCATTGATCTTCATGGCATTTGTCATTCAGATTCAGAAAGGGTGTCCAGAGGCAAATGAGCACAATGATAGGGAAAAATGAATACTTACTTTCAGTTGCCAACCAAAAATATCTCAGAAAGGCATTTAAAATGGCTGCAACTAAACTTACTACAGTTTTTAGAACTAGGAAGAATGATTTTTCCAGCCGGTATTGCAATTGAGCTAAAGATATTTGTTCCTGTGTGTACGTAAGTACCTGCTGAAACAGCTGCACAAGAATGAAGTCATATTATCTATGGTTAAAGGGGCAAATTCTACTCTGAGCTACAAGAACATAAATTTGAAGTAATTCCAGTGGAAGTTGTCATCATTCTATTATATCAAAGGTCCATATATTCCCTCGTTTTTTTCTTTTTTTTTCTTTTTTTTTTCTTTTACAAGACCTGACTTTAGACCACCAGAGTTTTTACTGAATTTAGTTCCAGCTCTCCTTCTTTTTATTTGTGCTGAATTTGTTCTCTGCTGCAGAGTACAGCTCTAAGATGCTTAGAAAAATGTGATCATTAGGATATGTTTTTATTCCAAAAGATGTGGCTAGACCCCAAACTAGCTAACATTACTTGGAAGTCTGTGATCTCCTTGTCAACAGCCTTTTTCATTCTCCTCAAAACTATGAGCTCAGATGGAGGAAGAGGACAAAGAGAACCTACTTTTGCATCTGTTGTACTTTTTGCATAACAATGTTGATGACTGAGTAGACCTCAGAAGGTGAACTACAGAAGGATTCTGTTTCCATTTAGCCAGCACTCGCTGAAATGTGTCGCTTCCCTGCAGTTTGTCTGACCTGGCTGAAATATTTATGTGTCTCAGTCTCTGTTGGCATTGGTTCAAGAGCCAGTGTAATTCCTTGCCTTTTTTTCACCTTATGAACTTCATGCCTGTTGTTGGGAAGAATTAGATGAACTGTCAGGCATTTCATCTGATTCCATCCTTTATCCTAATAGTCGGAACAATTTTCTTGTTGAAGATTTGCTTGAATGAAAAGAAACAGCATGTAGAGATTCACATTCAGAGGAAGAGTGAACCCGTCCTCCATACATACCCAGAATTTCCAGAATTTTGGCTTCATAATCAATAGCAATGATTAGAGCAATTCTTCTGGAAGATGTGAAGATTTTGAAGCCTTTGGTGATGGAAAACTCATTGCAGACCTTGATGCTGTACAACTTTCCATGGTTAAGTTTATCCTTCCTGCAAAGTAAAACAGCTACCACAAAATCACAGAATCTCTTGGAGAGACGACACTGAAGACCTCTTTAGATTCCAGCTCAGAGTCCCATTTTCTCATGTGTCTGCCAACACTCCTTGTTTCTGTACATCAGTGCACTTTTTAAGCATGTGGACGCATGCAGTATTTTCTAGCACTAGGCTTACAAACAGATATTAGAATAAATTCCCCATTGATTGGCAGAATTCCTCTCAGTGACGAGCATATTGGCTAACTGACATCTGGTCCTTCCTTGGAAATGGAGTGGTCCTGAAGTCCTCACCTGCCCTATTTACAATCTGACTGTACTGTCCTGATTTTTTTTCTCTTCCTTTTTACCAGTGCCATGATTTGTGTCACTGGCAAAATTCTCAGTAACAACTTCATGGTTTGTTCTGGGTCTTTGTTAAAACCATAGTTAAATAGTGTAAGGTCAAGGAATGATCTCTTCGGGCCCTCGTTAAAAACCCATCAGGTTGATAAAATTTTCCCCATTTATGATGACATTTTCAGATGTAGGAACTAGCCAGTTTTTAATCAGTTTAGAATAATACAAATTCAATACAGCTTACATTAATTTCCTAATTAAAATGTCAGGTAGTATGAAGCTGAATACCTCTGAAAAGTCTGTAATAGCAGACCTATTTCCTTTACCAGCCAAACTTTTAATTCAGTTTTAATTTCAGCAGATACTTTTTTGTTGACCGGTGTTAACTCACATTGTCCTCTCTTAATTCTTAATTGACTAAGACCTGTATGCTGTGTTCCGCTGCTCTACCTGAGATTGTTTTTAGCTCTGAGAGACTGCTGATTACACCACTCATGCTATATATCTCCCTTAATACACTGACATTGTGTTTGCTGTCTTCTGATTTAATGCTACCAGCCTTCCAAAACCCACTGAAACAAAGTGCACGGGTCAGAGAGCTCCTCAGTTTACACCTTTGAAATTCTTGAGATCAAGGTATCAGGACCTGATGATTTCACAGTGTCTTAAGTTGTGCTTTGCTTTTGAACATCATCCTCAATACTGTTAAGATAGAAAATATGTTTTTAACTTGTAGCAAAGATAATGTGTCATTTCACTCCTTTCAGATACTTCATGAAAAGTCTTTGCTTCATTACTCACAGTTCTATAATTTCCACCGAGGATATGAATTGTTGATTAAAGTACTTGAATTTCTGGGATGCTTCGTTCCTTTCTTACTTTTAATTCAAGTAGACATGGATTTCTTTTCTTTTGTTCCTCCTTGTTTGGCATGGTGCTTTTTTCCCTAAAATCTGTACTTCTTTTTTGTCTCCTGTGTTTTATAGATTTGCATGTATTCTATAATCTACTCATTCTATAATCTGCATCTATTCTTCTGAGTCTGTCTGCTCTCTGTTAACTAGAACTGCCTCCATTCTCAGCTGGACTGTGGTTTCCAAAGCATCTTCTAGAATGTTTTAGGCAGTTCCTAATTATTATTCCATTTTCTATTCATGTTCTTTCTCTTCAGCTGATTTAGCTTTTAACTATTTTCAGATTTGTTTCAGACTGGCTTTTTGCTTTGTTTGTTTGTTTGTTAATTTGCCAAGTACATGTATAGCTGTCTGGACTGTGTTATGGGTTACACGTCACAAAAACAACCAAGTCATAACACTTGCACTTAAGTGATCTCTTTAACTTAATGATAGATTTCTCTAATAGTCAAGACTAAGTCTAATCATACTTGTTTCACGTAAGAAACAGAATGTTTGGGGTGAGAAAAGTCATCTTTAGCTCGCAGAACTTTTCACAAGAAGTTATCAACCTCAGAGATCCCCTCCTGAGCCCTCTTGGAAGTACATTTAAAAGTGAGACTTTAGAGACGTTTTTCATTTAGCCGTGTTTTTAATGAAGATTAGTTATGAAGACCGTCAGCATGTTTTGAAAGATATTTTAAGAACATGGTCAGCATAACCTACTAATTCCTTTCCTCTTCTTGTTATATGTATATTTTCTTCATTTAAAACTCATCTGAACAAGTTCTCCCTACATAGCCTTGCTACAAAATAGATACAAAATACTTTTCTTGTTATAATGGTAAAGGAAAGTTATATGGAAGTATCACTAGTATTATTAGTATTGTTAGTAGTCTGTGAACTTCTTAATAGTTCTTACCGTATTTGATCTTCATAAACCAGCCATAGTTGAGCAGTGATCCCTAAAATGTCCTTGCGTGCTGTGTTTATTTAGAAGGTATGATTATTTGGATCCTCAGAAGCTCATGTGGTTTCTTCATATACTTGCTGTAGAAATGGAAAAACAACAGTCAAATCAACAAGTTGGTAACATTCTTTTTTTATTTTTAATCTGTCTTCCTTTTTCCTGGACTTACTACCTCATTAAAAAATGTCTCAAAATAGAAAGGATAATCTCTGTACAGACATGCTACATTTTCTATGAAAGACCATCTTGGAATGTTATTTGAAGCTCTCCTCGCTGAACTGTGTCCTCAGATTTCCCTCTCCAAATGAAAACATGAAAAGATGTTCACAATTAATGTTGATGGCAAACATCTCCTTAATAATGTTTTATTTTAAAACACTCCCATGTTTTAAACAAAGACAGAATATATGCCTTCCAGGGTTAAAAAAGACATTTCTATAAACTAGACTGTTTAGAAATCAAAATATAACGAGAGGAAAAAAAAACCTTAGTGATAGTTGACAGACAAAAACATTGTACTGATAAGCACAGCTTATTTGTTCAGTGCTGGCATTAAAGCAGAATGCAGTGCATAGAAGGGAAAATGCCATTTGTGTTAGCAAACTCACTGTATTTTAATTAAAATCTTGATTTATATGGATCAGACCTATCTGTATTTTCACTATCTGACAGAAGTAAAAAAAGCCTCATAAACTTATAGTTGCTTCAAGCAATAGGGGTCAAGCAATGCACCATTTTACAATGTAGTTGCTTTAAAAACAAGCTGGGGACCGACTGAATATTTTGGTTATAGGCTCCTAGAAGAAAACTGTTGAGCTGCAATCCGCCCCTTGAAAATACATCAACAGCAATTCACTTTGAGATCATGAAATTACTCCTAATTCCATAGGACCAGTAGCAAAGGTCTGTTTTGAGGTCTCTGCCTCTCAAAGGGAAATGCATTTGATAATTTATACCCTGATTTAAAGTTGACTGCTGCTTATGGGAACTATCACCGTTCTTCAATAAGTTATAGATTAAGCAGTTATTAAGTAAAGATTGCAAGACTAAGCATGTGATAAATTCAATCCTCTGGGAATCACCTGGCACCAAATACCAGGCCTCATATTTAATCAAGTTATCAGAGAAGCTGAGTTATATGAAAATCTGTTTTACTGAATATCAGTTCAGTTAATATTTGTTAGACATCCAAAATATACAAACCATAATGAATATTTTATACCTACAAAGATTTTTTAACTCACTCATTACCTAAGACAAAATACTTCGAGGCAGTGCATTAGTCTCACAGCTGAGACTTATTACAGAATAAGTAGTTTTCCATTTTAGTAAAAAAGACCAACATTTAAAGATGCTCCTCTAAAATATATTTCGGCATGTATCACAATTTGGAGGCAGGACAAAATGAATCTTTCCCTTAATTTGTGAAATAGTTGCTTATTTTCTAGAATCTGACTGTTTTTGCATCACAGAGATATACATAGCTGTGGGTACAATGTTGCCTTTTTTTTTCTCACTCCTTCTACAGGGACTTTTGGTCAAATGTGTATGAAATGAAGCTTTTTTGTTAGTTTGTTTTGTGGCTTTTGAAGTTTTATTTCCCTCCCTCACAAGACTTAAAGGCACCATATTCTACAAACTATCGCATTTAGATGCAGTGAAACCCCAGGTTACTGTGCACTAATGCAATAATGAGAAATGTAATTAAAGTCACTGCTATAATAACATCTTATCGGAATGCACAATGAAGATAAACTTGCTCATTCCAGAGACAGAGGGCTTATTGCATAGGAAGCAGTGTGTTCTGATGGATTCTTTGATCTACAACCAGTATCTCTGTTAACTGCAAGGGTGGAGAAGGGCTTGGTGTATATTGCTACATTTTCCTTCAGCTGCCAAGGGAGGAATTATTAAAAATAAGGGGGGACTTCGGAATCAAAGAAAGGGAAAAAGTTAGGCTGCCTAGTGAGCAGGCTGAGGGGAAGAGTTTTTTAAAAGACCTTCATTAGTAAATATTTAGAAAGCACAGATGCTGAATAAACACCTAATTTAGCTGGACTTCAGCAGGACAATTGCTGTATGAAGAAAATCAAAAGACTCAAAAAATAAAACAATGTTGGTGGCGAGTCTGTAAGCTGTATAGAAATAATGCACAAGGTATCAGGTTTTCGTCATAAAGGACAAGAAATTACTCCAACTCATCTCTCTGTATTTTGTATACAAATGAGACTGAATGGCAACTGAGGGCCTCAGAGACACTTCAGGAGTCATTCCTGGGTGTGGGGTGAAATGGTGTCAGCATACTGCCCTGTGGCACTGCCTATCCCCAATGGGTAGGGTCAGCTAGCTCCAGTCTTTCCCGAAGGAGCCACTAATGAGCTGGGGGAAATAAAGAAGAATAGGACCGATTTCTTTTTCTCTGCTGAAGGCTTGCCAAAGCTAGAGTTTATTCAGAATGCTTAAACACTCAGTGCGTGGTTCCATCTTTGCAGAGTCCAAGTGGAAATGACTCAGCATGAAAAAAAAAAAAAAAAAAAGAGCAAGCCGCCCTGTTGTAATTCATGTAATTAAAATATTCTGCTTAAATGCATTACATCTCCCCCCACACACATCAAAGCCTTGTGTTTCCTCAGACTCTCCATTTACATTTAGGGAAGGCAGCGTTCTTAAGCTCTTAAGAGAGAGTAAATGTGATGTGGCCCGGGCATCTCTGCCTAGGTGTGGATAACAAATCACAGCTCTGTGTGAAAACACAAGGTCTCAAGCAAACACCTCGTGTTTAGTACGTCCTGCGGCAGTGCCACAACTCTGTTACCTTTTGCTGTGCTAATGGCTGTATGGCTAATCTAGTTGACATGGGCCTGCAATAGAGCGCCTAGGGCCATTAATGATCTGCACCGCCATCAGCCCAGCTGTGTAGGAAAGCTAAGCTGCAGGTGTTAAGGAATCAGCATGAGAATTTACATCCCAGCTGGAGGTGAGTGAGTTTTGTTGTATTTGGCATTTCTGTTATGGATGGTGTGCTACTGCTGTGCTACTGTTGGTATTTGAATAGCAATGGGATAAAATGAAGCCTTTCTTCGCTGTCTTACCTAGAAGCCACTGTGTGGCAGAGAATGCAGCCTCTCAGCCATCATTCTAGGGGAACAAGGACTTGGAATCCTGATGTGGGAAGAGCAATAGCTGTGGGTTTTGGACCAGAAAAGGGAGTTAGAGTTCCACTGAAAGCCATGCACAGCCAGCAGTAATTCATATTTGGGCTGCTTGAACTGAGTGACAGGCAGCAGGGCAGGTGCTGCCTTGTGGGGCTTTGCTGGAGAGAGAAGCAGGTAGGAAAGATGAAGGAAGGCTCTTCCTGCTCTCACAACAGGTCCAAGAGGCCAACCCATGTAAACAAGGAGAACAGGTCAAAGGGTGGCAGGCTTGGGAAAGGAGATGGATGTTGCCCTCCCCTCCAATAGTTAGCTGGGCTCAGTTTGGAGTGGCACCAGGCCAGGGATGCTGGGGCACAAAAGAAGTGAGAGCAGGTGTCAGGCTGTGGTGGAGATAATCTTGTATCTAGGTGTCAGGACAGATCTTTGCCTTTGGGGACTATATCCTGGCTCACTGACAGTATCAGAGACTTTCCCAGTGGAGTCAGCCACCCCATGAGCTGGAATCTGCCACCCAGCCCTTGGCTGATGCCACTCCTCTCTCCAGGTTGCCTTGTTGTTATTTGGAAGTTCCAATGGACTGGCACCATGTCCTGGGGTATTGCACTGTGTGTCTTGCTAAGGCAAGACCTAACAGCGTGTATCACTGACTGATAAAAGCTGCCCCACAGTGATTCTTCTGGGGATGCAGAAATGAGATCATGTTTGGGAAAAATTTCCTCGCTCAACTTGTTTGTTTTTTCCTTGAATCTTCTAATCTAGTTTTCTGTATCAGAAATAACTGAACGGTCTGTTGCTTACAAAACAGTGGTTTCCAAATTAATTACTCCTTAATGAAGAGTTTGGGAATGGGGCTCATCTCTACAGCAAGGGTGCATGATCCCCTTCTGGTAAAATTTAGATGGCAGCTGACATGATTTTCCCTGCATGCCCTAGCCCTTCTGATGAAAGCCACTGACTGTAGGCATGTGGTCACAGACAGGGCGATCTCACAGCTTGAGATAGGTTGTTGGGCTCTTCGTACTGAACAAGACTGAGTGCTCCCGTAATGGAGTCAGTGTGGTGTGTGTACAGCTCCGTGATGGTCTTTAGCTGATCAAAACAGGGCTATGATCAGCAGGAACTGTCCTTCCTTCCCTGGCTATGCATTCCCTTCCCTTGTGCAGGCATTTATAACTGGGTCTGAATGTGGGGAGTTTGATGGATAACAGGCACAGCTGAAAACAAAGCACTCTTCACATGCATTAGTGTTCAGCTGGATAACGTGCTGATACATGTGTGGTTGTGCAGTAGTGACATGAGGGAAGAGATGAGGATGTATAAGAAGACCGAGATCACACTTTTTATCAGGGCAGTCTCACAGTGATGTCTCTCTATACTGATGGTAGAGAAGTTCTGTATGCTTTTCTATGGCAATTTCTGGTTTCATTTTTATGCAGGGAAAGCAAAGCCATTTGGAATCAGCTGCTAGAAAACAGAATAAAAAGATGTGTTGTAAAAGGCATTTGATTGACAGGAGGGCTTCACAAAGGACTTACAACACTCTTTTGGAGAATGAGTACCACAGTGTCTGAAGAGGAAGGTAGGAAGCGAGGGCATGTGTTTGCACAGTAATATAATGGTTATAGCAAAATGAAGCAGAGAGGCTCTGGATCCTCCTTAACTTAAAATTTTAAACTGAGCTATGGAAAGGTGTAGCATCAGGTCCCTGAACTCTTGTCGAAATCGGGCAGTTGTTCAGTAAGGGGTGCGAAGCTCTTGAAGACATAGACTAAGTGAAGAAGTACACAGCTCCTTTGTTACAGAGGGATGTGTCTGAGAATGGGAATTCTTGGTTCTCATCCATGTGCTGGTAACTGCTTCACAACTCTTGCCTGTCAAGTAATTGAATAAAATGAATCTGCGGGACTGGAAACAAGACCCAGGACTCCTTCCCAAGAGGATATTTAAAGTTTTCATTGGAAAAGATTTAAACTTTTCATTGGATGTATTTTGTCAGCAATGATTTTATTACTCAGTGGCTATTAATCACATGCCTTGCTGTGGCATTCATATTTCACGTCGTTAGCCTTTTACTTTCTGGCAAAAATGTAGTAGATCTGTAAGACTGACTGTTCCCTGCTGTTGAAAAATCCAAGGCATCATAAAACTTGAGAAGCCTTACACTAATACAATCAATCTGCTAAATGATGTCTATATCTGAAATGTAGCGTGCATGAATAATGCTGCACAACAGAAACCAAAATGCTGGTAGCAGAGATTCTCTGGCATTTGATGAGTTTCTTCTAGGTGAAGGTCTGTACACTCTGATTTAGTGACACAACAAACACAATGGAGTGTTGTTATACAACATTTTGATGCCAGGTTTGTGTCATTAAAATAATGATTACGTCTTTGATTTTTTTTTCTTTTATTATTTTTTGGCTATGAAATATAATGTTTGCCATGGAGTTTACATCCAGTGAATGTTTTCTATAAGCTTGTTTGCTGTGCAAAGCAAAGCCCTTGGAACTGCGGGTCGGTTCCTTTTGAAGCTCTTGACTCTCTTACTGTCTACAGAGGCAGCAAGCACCATAGGTGCATTGCTCATTTTGGTCTGATCTTCTCCTTGAGAATAAAGAATTCACCTATACTGGATGCAGTCTTGCCTGGAAGGACTGCATGGGGTTAAACTGTAAGAGAATGTAAATGCAGTTCAAATGATGGGCAAAATGTTGACAAGTCCACAGCAGAACATGGAGTCCTATAAGCAAAAATGAAGCTTTTGCCGAGCTAGGAATGTGTAGTTCCTGAGAAACTTTTTGGTTCCTTGTGCATTACTACGTAGGTACAGCTGAGAATGCCAATCCATATGCTTGGTAACTTTTCCTAGATCTGAAGTTACAGGATTGAGTGAGATAGCTTTATGAATGATCACTCTGCAGATGTTTTCCCAAAACATCTTGCTTGATGGAAAAATAAAAGCTCTTGCTCGTTGTTCAATCACATGCAACTTTAGTATGCATTAGATTTGCACTTAGTAGCAGAAGTATTCTCCCCAAAGTAATCACCACATAATGATACGTCCTTAAAGTGGGGAATGTAATTGATTGATGTTGACTGTACACCTACAGCGCTATATGCATAATGCTTATATTAATAGAGAAGAAAGGAGCTAAACCCCCAGGATTTTTAGTGCAGCCTGCTGAAAGGGTAAACAGGGTCAATGAAATCACTTCATATCCCCCTGTGAATGCTTGATATTCACTATGAGGAGCTTTTATTCCAACATATTTAAATCTTTTGCCCTCACACTGGAAAATTTAGTAGTTGGGTGGTTTTTTTTTGAGTGTAAATAAATTATCATGCCCATCTTCCAGTAGGGATAGATGGATGTACTATATAATCTTACATAAATCCCAGGTTGCCAGGAATAGAAACAATGCTTCATTATTTTACAACCCAGAGAAATCAGTACATGTAAAATTAGATTCCTTTAAGCATGCAGGTCTGTTCAAGCCACTCCTGAAATACTTCTTTTATAGGGAGGGTGATGCAGCAAGATCAACCTTCTCTCACTGTTTTATCTGAGACTCTTTCAGTATTGGAGGTGCAGCATCCATGCTTTTGGGGAATGGAGTGGACCTTGTACTGAATTTTATTTCATTCCTTCCAGTCTTTTCAGTTTTCTGAATGTAAGATGCAACCATGTTTTCTCTCCTTTGAGCAGTTGTTCAGGTCTAACTCATTTCTAGGGCACCTGAGCAGTGACCCTGTATTTGGGACTTTATCATGATCCTCATCACTTATCTAGAGTAGGCAATGTACAGGATATGAAGTTAGCTCTTCTTTGTGTAGTGTGAGGCTTAGGACGGCACTGGTGAAAGACAAACATCACACACATAGGCAAAATGCTGGGTTACATCTCCATTCTGCATTGTTTTTGTAGGGTCTGACAACTCATAGCATTGCATATTTTTTTGTTTACCACTTAGAGAAGAGAATGGCTATAGTAAGTAATGGCTAGTGAAACAATAAGTAATGTCCACAGTAAGTAGTAGTAAAGGCTATAGATGGGAGGCTGTAACAGGTTGTCTAGCTGTATATATTGATTTTGGTAAACAATTTCCCAATAATTGATTCCTTTGGTAAATGAAAAGGTCTGTATATTTTTGCTATGGGATCGCTTGCTCTATGTGCAGGTAGAGGCATGGGTATAAGAATTTCAGATGTATCATAGAAGTTGAGGCAATACCTGAATAAATAAATAGTGCACACTAAAGTTACTTAAATCTAATACATTCCCGTGTAGCCAAAAATTCCTTCTGTAGCTTTCTAGCAAATACTTGAGTGAAGTTACTTGCTGTCTCCTTTATGAGAATAACTGGTACTTATCTGCAGTCCTGTTGCAACACTTCTGCTGAGTACTGGTGATTTTTAATTCTGTTCCTGTTCTTCTGAAGCATTTTATTGAGAAAATAAATCATCGAGAGCAATAGAATTAGACATAACATCAGAAAACATTTTTTTTTTCTGAGACCAGAATTTTATTGTTTGATTAAAAAACAGTAAAGTCTGTCCTAGCCTCATCTGTTCTTCAGCTATCATTATCACGAAAGCTCCTACCAGGCTGAATCTAGCCAGACTTGTAAAACTACCAAAGGAAGAGCTGACACAGTGGATTAGCACTTCCAAAACTTATGACTTGGCTTAAAGATTGGAAGACGGCCATGGATATGGTGTTGGTTTTTTGTTTTTTGGCAGCAAGATAGAAAAGTTATCAGCAGTTCTGTTGTTGAGACCTCAAATGGCATCAGACACAGCCAGCCAAAAAGAGTTAGAAATTCCTTGTGGTTTTGACCTAGTTCCTGGTTTGACAGCAGATGATTTAGAGTATGCAGAAGGATAGCTCATGACAGTCCGTGCAACTGAGCTTGCAATGTGGCTACAGGATGAAGCCTGTCCTTGACATAACTGAATGACTTCCACAGTTAAACCTCTCTCCACTTAACAAAGATAGGAAGATAAAGATTTGTCCCACATGTGGGAGGCTGCTTTCCAGAGACCATGCAAAGTGGATTTGCCAGAACTGTTTGCAGAACTGAATGACTCTTCATCATTCTGTGGTTCAAACAGCTCTTCTGATCTCCAGTCCAAAAGCTGACACTCAGTATTTCTCTTTGTTTTGTAGCAGGATCTTTACACAGATTCAGAATAACCCAGATGAAACATTAGAACATGGCAAAAAACAGATGGGAATTCCAGAGTTAATGTCACCTCATTCTTAAAGACTATTGCATAGAACATGCCAGCAGCAAAGGCTGGGATTCAGTCTAGATTTGAAGCTCACTCTACTAAAACAATAAACTACTGATAATTCAAAGGAGGACAGGGATCTCAATAGCAGAACATGAAGCCACAAGGAAATCAGGGCCTGGCTGATGGAAAGTCATGGACCTGAGAGGGACTTGAAGCCGAGCAGCTAAGAAGGATCACCTGTGGCTAAGCCACTTCTGGAGGATGCTTGTTTCTGGTCTGCTGCTGTTTCTTGTATACTGAGCAAACACACTGAAAAAGGTTGTGAGCTTGAGGAAGTTGTTTGTATAATTTGCTGCTTGTATGGCAATGCATTGCAGAGTGCATATAGACAAAGATAACCACTTGCAGCCTGTGAGAGAGCTTATGACTGAGTACTGTAAAGTGATGGTAGAACATGTCCTTGGAAAAGGTATGAGTGAGTAGGAGCTGATGCTGCAAGGGGTCCCAGGAGGAGCACTCACAATTAGTGGCTTTCCTCATGGGCAGTTTGAGGCATTCCCTATGGGACTGCTGTAGGAGTGCTTACACTGCAGCTGGCAGCACACCGTGCTGCTGCAAACCCTGTGCTGCTGCAGCTTGGCTGCTCCCATTTGCCTGAAGTACGTCAAATTATTTCTAATGACTGCCATCGTGCATTTACAGAGCTTCTGTGCTGACCAGACTGGGCTGGCTGCTTCTTTCTTCTAAAATGGGTGTCCTGCATTTGCCAGCTATGGAGTGCTCCTACAAGTGGATTACATGCACTGAGAGCTCACCTCCTTCAGCGGGAAGGGAGATGTGGAGCATATTGCTTTAGCAAAATAAGGTCTACCCATGGTACTAATGAATGTGCATACACTAAGGCTGTGTGTGTGTGTATCCAGTATAAGAATCTGGCAGATAGACAGACAACTTATGAACTAATTTACTGTTACCTGCAGAAGTGTGCTACTATCTGGAAGACTTCTCCAAACATGAGGGAACTGGAAAAAAGTGTTTTTTATTTTCTTTAAGCCAGGGAAATCTCTATTTAAGTAATTAGAGCAATTGAACAAATTTATGAAATGGATGGATCTATGAAAATCTTACATATTATTCTGGAGGCTAGTTAGCTCTTTCTCTACTGATAGATCTTTTAAATGAAATCATATTTAACCCACTCCTCTCAGCTATGATCTCACAACTATTATTTAAGCACAGTCATATAAAAATACCATCTCTTTTTCCAGCAAGAAACAAAAGGTTTGTCTGTAGCTTCTCCCCTGAGCCTTGGTGACCCCCTGGGCTGGTGTGGTTGAGACTCCCTTATGTGCTGTTGGCTAACGCAATAGGCACGACATAGCAGCATCCAATTCCTAACCTCTGAATCCCTATCCCGAAGAGGTAGATAACTTATGGTTCAGTTGGCAGGGTGCAGTCTTCAGCAGTGCTGGAACACTGCTTTAATTCATGCCCCTTGAGCTATAACAGACGTGCCACTGCATCCCTAAGAAACATACACGGATCATAAATAAGGTTAGATGCTATTTTAAGCAATAAACATTGAGATACAGAAACTTCATCGCAGCCTCCTATCTTTGCCTGTCTCTTCATTTGGACTATTTTTAGTTTGCAGTAAGCATGATGGCTATGAACCTAAGGAACACTTGGACAATAGGTACATAAATAATTATGGATACATCTCCAGAGTCTTCAACAGCAGCAGAGGGACAGCTTATATACTGGCTGGGACTAGCCAGTGCCTTGGAGTTACTGGTATGTATGCTGATACACATGCATATGACGTGGTGCAGCGCTTACCTGTGCTTCTCTGTGTTGGTGGTGGTTGAGAGGTCTGCTCAGGAGCTCTGAGATTTGCAAACTGATACATTACTATTGATACAGAATGAACTGGAGCTGTTCTCTGCACTTGGCTCTTCATGATCCACAGTATAGATTTCTGTTTACTTTATATGGCTGAAAACTGCTTACAGCTAAGTTAACTATTCATTTCAGAGTTATCCTGCTTTGTGATAACGCTGGAGAGTTACCAGAACTAGTTAATCATAGAATCATAGAATGGCTTGGGTTGGAAGGGACCTCAAGGATCATAGAATCATAGAATCAATCATAGAATCATAGAATCATAAAATGGTTTGGGTTGGAAAGGACCCCCAAGGATCATCAAGTTCCAATCCCCCTGCCACAGGCAGGGTAACCAACTGCTGTATCAAGTAGTAGATCAGGTTGTCCTGGGCCCCATCCAACCTGGCCTTGAACACCTCCAGAGATGGGGCATGCACAACCTCTATGGACAGCCTGTTCCAGTGTCTCACCATCTTGTCAGTGAAAAACTTCCCCCTGATATGTAATCTAAATCTTCTCTATGATTCTCCTTTAGTTAAAACTATTCCCCCTGTCCTATCATTATCTACCCATGTGAAAAGTTGATTTCCCTCCTGTTTATAATCATAAAATCATAGAGTCCTTAGAGTTGGAAGGGACCTTTAAAGGTCATTGATCTCCCTTTAAGTATTGGAAGGCTGTATTGAGGTCTCCCCACAGCCTTGTCTTCAGACTGAATAAGCCCAGCTCTCTCAGCCTGGAGAGGTGCTCCATCCTCCTGATCATCCTCACGGCCCTCCGCTGGATCCTCTCCAACACTCAACATCTTTCCTGTGCTGGGGGCCCCAGGCCTGGACGCAGTACTCCAGATGGGGCCTTATGAAAGAGAGGGACAATTCCTTCCCTCTCCCTGCTGGCTATCCCTGTTCTGATGCAGCCCAGGACACTGTTGGCCTTCTGGGCTGCAAGCACACATTGCTGGCTCATGTTAAGTTTTTCATCTACCAATATCCCTAAGTCTTACTTGGCAGGGCTACTCTCAAGGAATTCTTCTCCCAGTCTGTATACATATCTGGGATTATTGCAACTCACGTACCAAACCTTGCACTTTGCTTGGTTGAACCTCATTAGGTTCCCAAGGGTCCGCCTTTCAAGTTTATCAAGGTCCCTCTACATGGCATCCCTTTCTTTTTGTCATATCAACTGCACCACTCAGCTTGGTGTCATCAGTGAACTTCCTGAGGGTGCACTCGATCCCATCATCTGTATCACTGATAAAGTGATGTTAGAGTACCAGTCCCAGGACAGACCCCGCTTGTCACTTGTCCAGCAATGCCATCACTCCATCACAGAAGGCCATCTGATTGGTCATGCAAGACCTTCCCTTGGTGAAGCCATGCTGGCTGCCTCAGATCACCTGCTCATCCCTCACGTGCCTTAACATGTCTTCCAGAATCTGCTCCATGATCTTCCCTGGCACAGAGGTTAGGCTCACCAACCCGTAGTAACCTAGATCTTCCTTTCTCCCCTTCTTGTAAATGGGAGTGATATTTCCCTTTTTATACTCCCCAGGGACTTCATCTGACAGCCATGACTTTTCAAATATGATGGAAAGCAGTTGTGCAAACACATCAGCCAGTCCCTTAGGAACCTGGGGTGCATGTTGTCTGGCCCCTTTTACTTGTACACATTCAGTCTGATGAGACAGACTCACACTTGCTCTGCCCTTGCAGTGGAAGAGAGTTTGCTCCCCCAGTTCCTACCAAGAGGTTCAGGGATGTGAGAAATATTAGTCGGAGCTGCCAGCGTCTGAGGCAAAGAACTCATTGAGTACCTCAGCCTTCTCCATATCTGCTGTAGTCATTTCTCCTCTCTCACTTATCGGAGGAGGCACAGTCTCTCTGGCCTGTCTCTTCTGACCAATGAACCTATAGAACCACTTCCTGTGGTTTTTGACATCCCTTGCCAAGTTCAGTTCAATCTGTGCCTTGGCTTTCCTAATCATAGAATCACAGAATGATTTGGGTTGGAAAGGGCCTTTAAGATCATGTGGTTCCAACCCCCTGCTATAGGCAGGGTCACCTCCCTCTAGACCAGGTTGCTCACAGCCCCATCCAGCCTGGCCTTAAATGCTTCCAGGGATGGGGCATCCACAACCTCTCTGGGCAACCTCTTCCAGTGTCTCGCCACCCTCACAGTAAAGAATTTCTTCCTAATGTCTATTCTAAATCTACCCTCTTCCTGTTTAAAGCCATTTCCCTTTGTCTTGTCCCTGCATGCCTTTATAAAAAGTCCCTCTCCAGCTTTCCTGCAGGCCCCCTTCAGGTGCTGGTAGGGCTGCAGATACTGGAAGGTAATAATCAGGTACTGGATGGTACTAATCCCATCTCTGTATGTCCAGACAGCATCTCTGCATTCTTCCCAGATGACGTGTCCTTGTTTCCACTGCCTGCATGTGCCCTTCTTTTCCCTCAGTTTGACCCTTGGTCCTTGTCAAACTGTGCTGGCTTCCTCCCTCCTGTGCCCGCTTTCTTATTCTGAGGGATGGAGAACTTTTGTGCTCCTGACCCCACTCTTTGCCAGGCCCACATTCCTTGAGATCATGAACTCAATTAGGGTGTGGTCTCTGCGGCCTAAGCTGCCTCCAGTCTTAATACCTTTAATGATATCCTCTGCATGAGTGAGCACCAGGTCCAGTAATGCTTCACCTCTGATCGGTCTGTCCAAGACCTGGACCAGGAAGTTATCATCAGCGGACTCCAGGAATCTTCTGGATTATTTGCAGCTCATTGTGTTGTTTTCCCTGCAGATATTCAAGACATTGGATTCCCTATCAGGATGAGAGCCTGTCATCACCACACTTCCTGCACTGAAGTAAGAAGGTTTTGTCAACAGTAACCCTTGATCAGGTGGCCTGTATTAGACTCCAGCCACCCGCCATCCTTTATTGGTCTGGTCCCTAGTCTTAACCCACATGTTCTCATCTTGTTCCTCACGGTTTCTCAGAGGGAGCTCCATTCAGTCTATCCACTTTTTAACAAAGAGGGCAACTCTCCCACCCCTTCTATCTTGCCTATCCCTTCCAAAAATCTTATAACCTAAATGGCGTTATTCCAGTTTAGAATTGTCCCATCATGTTTCCCTGATAGCAGTAAGATCATAGTTTTCCAAGTACATCATGGTTTCCAGCTCTTCCTGCTTATTTCCCTCACAGCACGCATTGGTACAGAGGCACCTCAGCTGAGCTTTCAGATGCATTACCCTCCTAGAGGAGCCCTCCCTTGAATCTCTGGGACGAATATGAAGTTTTGCCCGGCTGCTTCCCAAAGTTCCCTTTTTTGTCTTTTTTGATGTTTTTTTAATTTCCTGGTCACAGCCTCGTGTGACACAACTTGAAAGACAGGAGGGGATCGTAATCATCCAGCTTTATCATACCCAATATCACAGAATCACAGGCATCCAGGTAGGCGTCCAGGCAGGTCTGGAACATCTCTGGAGAAGGAGACTCCACCACCTCTCTGTGCAGCCTGTGCCAGTGCTCCGTCACTGCACTGGGAAGAAGTTCCCACACACATTTGTGCAGAACTTACTATGCTTCAGTTTGTGGCCATTTCCCCTCGTCCTATCACCACACACTGCTGAGAAGAGTTCTGCCTCATCCCTTTGCCTCCTGCTCCTTAGATATTTATAGATGTGGATCAGATCCCCTCTGAGTCTTCTTTTTTCCAGGCTGAAAATCCTCCTCCTGATGTCCTGAATGCGAGCCCCCAGCAGGCAGCAAACTTATCTAGAGAGGTTATCCCAGCAGCAGATAGGCACCTCAGTGCCCTTCAGCAAGGAGTCCCCAATTACCAAGATGCTTTTCCTTTTTCACTTGTTTTTCTAAAACAATTAAAACACAAGCTAAATAATGGCTTGTAAGGATAAAAACTAAGCTTGTATCATGAGATTTTGTTACTGTTGCTTTGGGTTGTGATAAAAAACAGTAGTAGTAGAGAAATCTTGTGTAAATTTTTAAAATAACTTGGATTTCTCAGTATGTTTTTCAAAGAGAACTCACTGATATGAAGTAAACTATTGAGAAACTCTCCTGTGTAGTGTCAGTAAGAGGAGAAAAGTTTTTTTTTTATGGAGACACATCAAGATCATTTTTTAAAAATCGAAATTAAGTTTTTGAAGTCACAAAGCATGGGAGGATTGGCACTGATACAAACGTTGCAGAATTACCATTGTAGGTATACTCCTAATTTCCATTTGAAGTCTGGGTCATTGGTTTGTTCTGATGTTTCTCTGGGTGGCTGGATCGTGCTGGAGCCCGTGTGTAATCTGAAAGTATTGTTTTTGCATTGGTCACCCCTGAAAGAGCAAGGATGGGAGGAAATAATAAAGGTTAACATTCAGTTGAGACACAAACAGATTGTTTGCATCTCTGCAAGTCCATACAGCGGGGAATGAAGACAAACTAGCCATAGCCCTTGTTTGGATGAGAGGCTTTGTGATCAGGGAAGCAACTCACATTCAAATCCGGCTCCCTACAGAATCTCTGCGGCTAAGCAGGACTATATCGACCTGAATCAATCAGTCTTTCTCCCACTAGAACCTCCCATTCTGTGCTGTGGTGTTGCATAAAACCAAGTGGTGGCTTTGGACTACAATGACAGACAGCGCCAGGACATTCTTGCTGGAGGTCCATATCTTCAGCTCTTGTCTCAGCTTGAAAGAGGAAAGAAGAAATTTAAACATGCATTTCCTACTTTAGTCCACAGATGACAAAAGTCATTCTGTGAGCTTGTGGTGAGTTCATGACTGTCAAAAGGGGAAGTCCTCCTTTTATTGCTTTTTACTTTGTGCCTGCTGGAGCACTCAGTGAGTCATTTAAGATCACTAAAATGGCAGAAAATTATCTCAGAAGAAAATAAAAATGGAAAATGGCATCCTGCCACTCTGGTAAGAACTGGCTTGGGAGAGACTCCAAGCAGCCCCAGAACTGGTGTAAAGGGAATGCTCCTTGTTATGGTTGTGTGCAATTAAGGCAGACAGCTGCTTCTGAAATGGTACTTAGGAGCATCTTCTGCCGCTTCTGGGATTGCTGTGCAACAATTTGAACTGAGTTATGCTGGAAAGAACACGCCTGGACACATACCTGTGCAACCTGGGCTAGGGAGCTGCTTTGGCAGGGGTTGGACTCAGTGGTCCCTTCCAACCCCTACGGTTCTGTGATTCTGTGGTTCTGTGAAGGAGAGTAGTACTTTGAAGAAATGTATCCCTGATTTTGATGTACAAGAGTAAATATCCCAAAGAGAAGGGCTGGCTTCTAAGTCTTCCTCACCCTCAGCTAAGTGCTGTGATGAATGAGGTATTTAGACAACATCCCAGGGGACAAATGGGTTTGGCCTCCCTCCAGCGTGGGAGTTTGCTCTTCGTCTCCCACTTCTTAGGTACTGAGCTGAATTGTAAGCAGGCTCCTGCTCTGTTGAGTGAAGGCTTAGACCTGTTTTTCTGAAAGGCTTCTATTCCTTCCTGCCCTCAGAAAAGAATTCTGGGCTGTGCAGTGGGCAGATAGGCCTCTCTGCCTGCTGAAGAGGCTGATGTCACACAATGCTCAGTAAAGCCAACAGGACGGTCTGGGACAAGTCGTACTTCACATGGGTAAAAGTGCCTCGTTCAGGATTCTGGATTCCAGTAACCACAAGGTCAGGCACCCAGGAACCTGATGGTTAACTTCTGAAGTCATGTACTGGATCAGGTCCAAAAGCTGTCACCCGACGTGATCTTCACGGCAAGATCAAGATACATGATCCCAAGCTTCCCATTGGCTCAGACAGCTGCACACAGATATTGGAAGTACGCTAAACTGAGTCATCAGG
The DNA here is from genome assembly GCA_023055505.1 of Callipepla californica brunnescens. Lineage (NCBI taxonomy): Eukaryota > Metazoa > Chordata > Aves > Galliformes > Odontophoridae > Callipepla > Callipepla californica. The sequence continues at coordinate 101,348,558 of JALIRH010000001.1, read as the reverse complement.
AAGTGTCCAAAAATGTACGGATTTCACAAGAAAACCTCCTCCTTTTAAGGTAAAAGCTTGGAGACTACCGGGATATGAACGACTTTGTGTGCACATCTCATGCAAACACACAGCATCTCTGGCAGCTCCAGATTTTTATAAGATGTCATTAACTTCTAAAGGATCTGACAGTTTCAAACAAATTGATTACATTTCCCTTCAGTCCGTGTCTGACATTTCTATAAAACATTCTGGTTTGTGTAAAATGTTTCGGTGTCAGCCTGCTGCTTGCTTGGGTGTTAGAACTGTCAGGTGCTGAAATTTGGGTCTCTTGCACATGGCCACTGTGTATCTCAAAACATCTTATCCTTTCTATTTGCTTGATAGTTTTCAGTCCATACTTGCCATTGTGCTTCCCTTTCTCTCCATTCAGTAAATACATGGATTAAGTTATGAATACGTCATTAAGTACTGACGTGGGTCTCAAGACACAAGTGCACTTCAGACTTCTGACCCAAACTGGAATCGGTGTTCAAAATCTGTGCTCTGCAGTGGATGGATATGGATAAGCCACGGTCTGTAGGATCTCTTGAAGTTGCTCATACACACTATATTTCACTGTGGACAAGCTCCTATGCACCACTTTTATAGTGTAAAGGCACTTTTTGCTAATCTAATGTGCTCCTGTGCCTGGTGGAGCTCTGCTCACCTGTGATGATGCTTCTTTCATCGTCTGCAAATACAAGGAGTTGAAGACTAATGGGTATTAACACTGTAAAACCTTAAGTATTGTCATTGATGAATCTGTGTGAAGCAACCTCAAGACATTACTGCCTGTAGATCTCCCCATTCACTCCAGCTCCGCAGCAAAGCCATCCATTCTTCTCAGCTGAAGGATGTATCCTTTGCTGCCTCTGCTTCGCCAATGGAGAGGCAGCAAAGAAAGCTTCAACAAGTGTGGGAAACTGCTCTGAGAACAAGGCACACAAAGTACTATTAGAAAAGCAGCTCTCGTGCTTCAACCCCAGAAGATGTTATAGCAAACTTGGAACTCCATTTTTTCAAGTCAGAACCGCTGGAAGATAGAGATATTGCCACATATACATCACTGAACTGTCCACACAGCCCCTTGAAATGGTTTTCAGTATGGTCTGGGAATCCTTTCACCGTTTTAAGAACTGTGGGCTTGGATTCCCTAAACATCCCTTTGAATGCAGTGAGCATTTCACCAGAAGGGAAAAAGAACTGTCTGCGTGTGCTGCCGTAACCTTAAGCTGATGAAGGAGAGTACACTGCCCCTCTTTTATCACTGTCTCATGAATACGCTAGCCAAGCTTCCAATTTATAAACAAGTCAATCAATCAGATCGCCTTTGCCGCACAACTTATTAATTCTCTGATCAGTCCAAAGTGCTAGAAATACGACTACAGGAAAGGCTGTCCTTATTCAGGCAAATATTTCCTCCTGTAGCACATATACACAACGTGGGAAAATGTCAGAAAGGCTCCTTTTGTTTCCTGTGTTCTTCGTACCTGGATTTCTAGTTTGGAAAAGTCATCTTGTACTGAAGCCTGGTTTGTGGAGACTCCTGCATCTTTGTTAAAGATTCCATTGCTCCTTAATGCTGTTCAGAACTGGAGCAGACTGCAGCGACCAGGGCTGGAAGCATAACTGATACTGGCAGCCAGTTAAGGACTGGCACAGAAAGATGAGATATGATTTGCCAAAGGATTTTGTGAAGGTTAAATAACAACCGAGAAACACTTTAAAAGGGATCCTGGGTTCCAGCCCAGGCTCTGAATATCGCCGTATCCACAGTCCCAACTTGCTTTAAACCATGCCATTTTTGTCCAAACCTTATTCTTGTGCAGGACTTGGCTTAGCGAGCCCCGTCAGCTTCCCCTTCCCTCATTAGCAACGTTTCTTTTTCCATCCCTAATTGATCTGTCTTCTTAGCCATTCCCTTGCTCTTGCATTTTTTTGCTGAGTCCAGTGCTGTTCCACCCCATTCCTCATGCAGCCTCAGTGCCCCGTCTCCCATTTCACTCACTGCCTTCCCATCTCAGCCCCAGATCAGCCTCCTTCCCAGCTTCTCCCCACGCTCTTTTTGTCTCAGTTTGTTCTTTCTTTTTTTTTGCATCCCATTAAAACTTTATCCTCTCTGCAAGGGAATGTGTCAGGCTACACCTGTACAAGTAACCTAACTGTGCCAGGTGTCCCACAGCTGCCAATGCCTGTCAGCATGCTCTTCAGGCCCACTTTGGCAGTGAGTGCAGGCTCAGAACTACCTCCAACACACAGCGTGGACACAGCAAACGTGCTCTGAAAGCAGCTGGGAGGACACGGGTGTACAGCTGTGAGGTGTGCCATGTGTACAGACCTCGGAGTCACAGAACAGATTCTGGACCACTTAGACATGCAGTGACCTTTATCCGTGCCTGGAATTCACTCAGAAAATCCCCACTGACCTCAGAAGACAATTTCCTGCCAACAAGTTCCAGCATCCAATCCCCAGCAGCTCAGAAATGCAGCCTTACCTCCACATCTCTGAGGTGGAAGTTTTTTTTTGTTGGAATGATCTATGCACAGTTGATAAAGGAGGTAGCTCAATACAGAGACTCACTGGAGACTCCTATCTGCAAGGTTTGATAAAATCTTTCTAGAAAATTAAAAACAATTGAATATACATGTATATATATAAAGTCAAAAACTCAGCACACCCCTTTCCAAGCTCTGACATCCAATAAGAAAGCAGAATTTCTTAAAGAAGAGCTCGCCAGACTTTTAGTGATCACACAGAAAACAATGCATGACCCAGGTCTCATTGTTTGAAAAAGACGAACTATGTTGGTTAGATATGAAATGAATTCAATTCTAAGGTAAGACATGAGGAAAAATTTAGGAATCTGCAAGCTGAATTAATCACAGCCAGAGCTCCAATTACCCAGGTTTGATCAGGGCAATCTCTTTCACCAAAACCGAGAAGCTGGTGCTTTACTTCAGCAGGGAATCACGTGGCTGATTCTGCAGGATGAGAGATATATGAGGAATAGACAGGAGAATAAAATCTGCAAAATCAAATATCTTTTTGAGAATTTATTGCAACAGTTTATTATACAGAAAACTGAGGTAATCCTTACAAGAAGCAAAACTCAATACTGGAGTATACCACTGCAGAAGGAATAAGAAAAATCATCAGTCGAAAAGCATGTGAAAGTACAACCATAGACCCTTCGTTCTTTAGATCTGTTCATGTTCGTATTTGGCCTCGTTTGTTGGCAGTCCACAACTGTTCTGACAGCACTGGAGTTGTGCACTGTAATAAGGCATGGCACTGTAAGAAAGGCTCAAGGTCCCTTCCTTCCCCTCTGATTGCAATTCAAAGAGTGAGAGCTTCATATTGGCACGGCTAACCGCAGCCCCTGAGTGTGCACGGGGTCTCATTTCTGTATCTCTGCATCACTTTTCCATACTCTTTTCACTGCAGATTCGGAGGTGCCAAGGACTCCTAGCCTTGAGCATGCAGTATTAATTAGTACATATGAACAAACCATTTATAAATGACAACGGCTGGAAATGAAATGTGCTTTCTTTCTCTTGGAACTTCTGCAGTCTGGAGGCGATCTGCAGTTTGATCTCAGACAAACTGTTTCAGCTTCAGACGGCTTTAGAACATTTGGAATGTCAAGAGACTACTGAAAGTTCTCAGAACAGCCTCACCAACACTGCTTTTATAAATCAGTAAAACCCATTAATGTTTCCCATAACATCGAATCTGAATACACACTAGTGCAAATCAAGACTCATCATTCAAGTTGCCATACGGACACATATATGTTTCCAGATACTACAGAGAAAAGTGGCTGTGCTCATTCACAACCCAGTACTGCACCCTGTACAAAAGAGTGCCTCTCTTTAATTCATTTAAATTTTACTAGCAGAAATTCTGAATGTACGATGAGACAAAGGCAGATCTATTTATGTGAGTGAGCTTATACGACACGGCAAAGCAACTGCTTCATAAAAAAAAAGACCCGACAACCGGACAAGAAAATCTTTGGAAATTCTTTCTCTTTACAGAACATTGTTCAGATTCCCTGTTGAGAGTCTTACAAAACACATACATGCTGCAAAAATGAAACATACAGCAGGAGCAGTGAAGAATTACCTCAGCTTTCAACACCATTCCCCTTGATTGAAACTGTTCTCATGTTCCATTAAGTATAATAATACATTTGGAAAATGTAAATAACCTAATTACATTTTCTTGTTTCGAGCTGCCAGGCACCAGTCATATATCGCAGTCGTATAAAAAGAAGATCCCTGCCCATCTGCAGCCAGCTCCAAAAGGGAACTAACTTAGAACCTGTGATTAATGAAGGAGAGAATTGGAAGGGCATGGTTAGAAAAGATGAGGAATGGCAAAACATACTTTTACTAGTGGTGAACCTCTGTGTTCTCAGCACGTTCCGCCCCACAACATGGACTTGAATGAAGAAATAGTACAAATACTGTGAAAATACATATTAAAAATGTATCGCCCTGCAGTGATCACATTATGAGCAGGGAGATACAGTTTGGAAGCAGCACAGCAATTCAACGTATGCCACAGGATACAGACTGCTCTGCAGCAGGGCTTTATTTAAGTCAATAGGAACCTGAGCACCAAAGGTTAAGTAAAGGATTTCTGAGTGGCTTTGTAGAAGAGGATCACCTCCTGCTCTCTTACAGCAATAACATGAGCACGCTGATATTCAGGCAAGGTAAGGAATACACACCATAGAACTAATTCCTCTTCCATCTCTGCTACCGTTTGTGGTAGGTGCAATACACCTGGAACTGCACTCTTTTATAGTGAAGTTGGCCTAGGATGTTCTCTGCTTGCCTGCATCCCTTATCACCATCACAGCTCATCACACATTTTGTAGTTCGGGGTTGTGCTGAGGAGAAAAGATTCAGGTTCAAAGGAAGGAGCTGGATTTGGCAGGAGGGAAGCAAGCAAGCAGAAACAAGCAGCACCTCTTGGTACGTGTATGGAGCTCTTCTTTCTAGCAGCCCAGTAGGAGACCTCTGTTCATGTCTCAGAGAATCAAACCAAATCTTAACCGAGGTTGCTCTACGGATGGGCCTGATAGGTGAGATGAGAATTTTGGAAGGAAAGATACAGAAAAAGAGATCCGAATTGATAAAAAATGACAGTCAGGCTTTCTGCATAGCATTTCACATAAGCAATATTTTTACTAACACATTATAGCACAAGGACGTGCTGAAGTAGTGCTTTGTCCCAGCAGTATAACTATCTACTTTGTCTCCAGTGAGAGTTTCTCTCCCCTGTTGTCCACCCACCCGCTCTTTCTGTGCGTGCATTACCATGCCATGACAGAATCTGGCAAGGACATGGAATTCTGAAGTTGTATAGAAAGAAGGCTGTGTGCTATCCAAACTGGGCAAAACATGATTCACTTTCAAAAGATCCTCAGCTATTTTATTCTGGATTGATACTTAAGGAATCTTAACAAAAAACAAAGTGCTTCCTTACCTTCGATTTCAGTCCAGTTGACAGCAACTTCTGCTATAGGTATTCTCAAGTGCTGAGCTATATAAAGGAGTTCCACATCAAACGCCCTGCAGTAGAACAGCAAATAGCAAATTCAGTGGTATTTATATCCAGGAGGAAGATGGTGGCACTGTTAATTTAAGAGAGGATGGCATTCAGTTATGAAGTTAATACCAATTCTCTACAGATGCAATGCATGTGCATTTCCTGACTGAACGACTCAGAAAACAGCCAACATACAGATAACAGCACTTCACTGCACTCTGTCTCTGAAGGTGTATGTCATGCTGTGTGCCGAACACTGCTCACTTTCCATTCTGTCACAACCATGATTTGGAAAATTTGGAAGACCAAGGAGTCAAATGGGCAGTGTCAGTCTACAACAACAAAGCCCAGTGATCATTTTTCACCCAAATCCTCCTGTGACCGGCTTCTTCCTTGCTGGCAGTGCAGCAAAATGAACTGGGGAAGACATCCTACCCTTATTAAGTCAGTAGCCCCACGCCCAGTTTGTCCAAAGCACACTTTAATCCTCTGTTCTCTGCACAGAAAGCTATGCATTTCTTTCTTGCAAGCAAATGCATAGGTGGGCCCTCTGAACCAAGACACCAAGGGTTCTGGTCTTACAAAATGCTTCAGCAAGCACAGCTTGCAATGCTTATGTAGAAGTCAGTATAGGAAACTACTGGCAGCTGCTATTGACACTGACATCGTTAACTCCAAAACAATTTTTGGAATTGAAAAAAAACCTGTTCCCATTGGAGAAAATGTATGCCAAAAAAACCAACCCAAAACAACAAAAGAACAGCATTATTCCTTCATGCTTCTAGTGCTGCTTGAATTCAAGCTCTCAGTAACCCCATCTGACTCTACAGCTGTGGGACAGAAAGGAGATCAAGAGCAAGAAAAACGCACACGTAAGGCAGTAGCCAGCCACATCCGGACACCACTTCCTCATACTACTGATGAGTCCAACAATAGAAGAGACTTTAAACATTTACTCAGGTGTGACACATACGTGTATGTGCCATGGAAGTGCAGACTGCAGCACACGGCCCTGAAGGTGAGGTCAGCCCCAAACACGCATCAGCCCGGCCCTGCACTGCGTGTGTGTGTGTGACAGGGCTGCTGCCCGCAGCCTGCGCAGCATTAAGAGGGGGCATGAGCAGAAGTTATCAGCAGAGACCACGGTTACTTTGTTTAGAGAACTCAGAACCCGTCTGTAAATCTGATTTTGATTAGGACACGGGCCTTTTAATTGCCATGAAAACAGTTACAGGAATAAATTAACATGGGTTGTTTTTTTCTTTTCCCCTCAGTCAACTTAAGCAGCCTTGCCACTTTGCCGTTTTCTTTAAATTAGGGCTGAATATTATTTTATTAATTATGCCATGCTCTCTTACTGAAATTGTATTATTTGACATTTTGCTGACATTTTACATTAGTAAGCCAAAAAAAACCCCATGTGTTCACCTCTGAATGTTTATGAGTCATGTGTATTACCAGTAAATCTAATTTTGTAATATTTACTACTAAACTGACTAAAAAACTTAAGAGACAGAATAATTGTCTGATAAATTATCCTGTATGAACTGCTCTAAAAATATTACTCCATAAAGTATTAGCCCAGTGAATTTGCAACAATTCCTATGGACAACCAATTACCCAAACGTCAGCCATATACATCGGAGCATGGCAACGTTAAATAGTTTTGGAGAACTACTGTGCTCAAAGGAAAAGACTGAAAGGATGGGAATTAATCAGGCTGAACACTAATACTGCTCCATGGGATTGCCATTACAGCAACAGTGAATGTATCCTGAAATATAAAGAGTGTTGTTCAAGGCTGGAAGGAGAACGACTTCTGTGCATGCTGCTGGGTACAGCTCTTCCTCTGCTCACCACCACCCTTCATGCACTTCAGTGCATGCTAGAGTATTTAATCAGGGAACACAGCTTGCAGTGTATTCAATACATGATAACATTACCCTCACACTGCAGAGCACCACATCCAGGTGGTACAGGGGTACAGGATGGGAGTGTAGGTATTTTAGCTGGAGCCAACAGCAGAGATCAAAGCAATGCTAGCGGATGAGTGGGTGAATGCAATACATGCATTTCGACATGAAGCAGCACGTCAGCCATTTGCAACTAGTTACTGTGTGACAGAAGCGCTGTCAGGAATTGCAGGGTATTATTCACACCATATACTTCAGTGTGGTGGAAGTAAGAGCCTCCAGGCAGGGGAACACAGCTCACAGTACCAAAGCGTGGCTCCAGCTTGAACGAGTTCCTAGAAAAGCTTAACGCTGCCTTGATCATGTAGGAACTTCAGCCTCTAATTGAAGTACCTCAGCTCAGACATCCAGAAACACAGTGTGAAGTTTGCCCATCTATTTCTACTAGCAGCTCCATTCTGTGTTAATTAACACAAGCACACAGTGTACAACACTGGGAAACCTTTCCATGTGGCTCTACTTACTCTAAATGCTTTTGTCTAAGTCACGAGTTGTGACTGTGTAACACCAAGATGGAGGGTGTTCAACTGAAATTAAATCCCTTCCAAACTGAACGCGTTGCAGCTTGTAAAAGGCCTGCTCCGAAAGTAATGCCTCACACTTTATTATGTCATCCCACAACTTCAAAGGCAGACGTTGGTAGTGGGGCGGTAGAAACTGAACCTTCCCAACAAGAACCATGTTGTATTTCGTTGCTGCGTGACAGAAGGAAGCAGAGGGGCAGCCTGACAGGATGGCTTCCGACCTGGGAGTGGGTCTGAAGAAAAGGGGTGGCACTGAATTCCTCCATGTGGAAAACATGGCACCCACCGACATTCATCGACGCTTGCTGAACTCTATGGAGACCAAACAGTGGATGTGAGCACAGTGAGGCGGTGCGTGCTGTGCTTCAGCAGTGGCAACAGCAGGTAGCATGCTGTTCACTGCAGAGCTAACTGTGGTGACTGTGTTGAAAAACAGGCTTCTGTAGCTGAGTTTTCTCTACCAGAGTTTTTCTACTCTTTGTTGTAGTTTCCATGGAAACAAATATGAGACATTACTTTTGGAGCAAACAACCCTGAGAATTTAACAGTTACTTTGAAATTGTTGTTAGGCTCTTCCTCGCTGGTCTAATATTAAATGTATCAAACACCAAAATCTGGCCTTCTGTTATACCATTAGAAATGGAATTTATAACGTCTCTTTGATGATATGTTGTTCCAGTCTTAAGAGGGCAGACATAACTTTCAGTGGCCAAAGTATGAACTATGCTGTCAAGCTCCAGCTGTAAGCAGGCTTTTGAAAGCCCACGTGCACCTGCCAGGAGCAGGATATTTTACTTTTACAAGACAAAACAGAGATAGTTTTAACAGCAAAATATTTTTGTGTTGATTAGAAGTTCATAAACAATTCTACTTGTCACGCACAAAAACAGGATAAAACAATTCATTCCACTGCTTGTGTTGCTCTACCATGCCAAAGCAATGGAAAAATGTCCCTGTAACAAATATTTATCTGTTTATCTAAGCAATACTTATTTTTCTGTGATTTTTAGAGACTCACACAGCTCAGTGATAGAAGAAACAATCATATGATGTCTTTTATACCAGACTTGTGAGTTTTAAATGTGAAACAAATGGCTTGTTCAGTGCACAAGGCCATTTTTATAGACTAAAATAATACAATTTGTTCTATCAATTTTACTCTATAAACATTTTAAGCTAACCAATCTATCGAATCAATGATCTGCTAAGTTGCTTAATATCATTACAAACTGCTGCTTTACAAACTGTCAATCAACTCAAGGAAAGAATTATGCTTTGAAATCCTACTCATTTTATCCCTGCTCCAGGTAGAAAAGTGACTGCTGCCACCTCCAGTTCTTCTGGGTGAGGAAATAATTATTCTGTCTGGAAAAAATGGTTATGATTGTTCTGTAGTAAGAAAGAAAAGATAATAACCAACCAAATTCTGCATAGGAAAATTCTGTCAGTTGGGCAACCCGATTTTCTTCCTGTGCTTTACCATTTAACATAAGAATTACACTTCTCCAGGACAAGACTGGATGCAGAAACATTGCTTCTTTTAGGGCCTGAAAGTGAGCAATTCCAACCGTCCCTATTATGTTTTATAAAATACCTCTTTTAATTTTCTTTTAAGTCTTAATTTAAAAAACGTGCTCCGTCCATTTCTGAAAAACAGATTAGTGGTGTAATCAGATTCAGGACATTAAACACGAAGCATATGCTCTCTATTCAAAAGGTTGCTCTTTTTTCAAACTAATGTCAAAACTTTGCTATGTAGAAAGTAAATTTCAAGATTGTTTGGGTTTTGCTCATGTATATACAGCCAGCTCTCTGAGGAACAGTCACACCAAAAAGTAAATAAGAACGTGAACGGAAAAAGAAGAACTCGCTTAGGATACAAGCATGACTTTTTAGTATCAAAAATATAAACAATATCCACTACCTATTAATGTTAGGAATGCTTTCTAAGCTTCAGTGTAATAAAATATTCCGAGAAGCAGCTCGGCCTCTCTTGAAAAACTGCTGCATGACTCTCATCGCCATAAAGACAGGACAGTATCTTTCTCTGTGTATTTCAGTTTGCTTTTAAGGTTTACTAAAAATAAGCATCTAGAAATCTTTCTCTGTGTATTTCAGTTTGCTTTTAAGGTTTACTAAAAATAAGCATCTAGAAATCAAACGCAGCACAGCGAGACGAGGAGTGTGGTTTCAGTTTTCTAGAAGCAGCATAATAAAAGCTGAAAAACCTGGAGGTCTGAGCAACTACTTCTTCATTTCTACTGCAGCTGAAATTGAGTCATTTCCTTGTATTTAAATTTCAGAAGCTGCCAGAAAGGATCACGTAGAAGAAGCTCTCGATGCCACGTCCCACTGCTCCCACTCCCACTTTAGTCTACAAAGCGAACATGGGAACACAATGCTCCATTTATAGGTGGTGCTAGTGAAATATTAAAAAGGCATGAGCGTTTAATTGTGGTCTCTCTGATAACAGTGTGAGTATGGAAACTCAGCAGTCTTTCGCTCTCTCTGACCTAGCAGCAGGATAGCTATGATGCTTACGTGGATGTATCTACAGCCACAACATGAGATGTTTAGCTTCCAAGAAAGCCACTGTGCTTCTAACACTGCTGAAGTATGCTATCGTCCTGCTGAGTGACACACAGACAAAGCCCATGTTATTTACTGGGTATGTACTGCTCTGCATTTGACACCACCCAGCACTTCAGCGCAGCCTCCTGCAATTCAGTGCTAATTCAACACTCGTGCTGTCAGCTGTACAGCCACTTCTGAATTCCTTTAGCAAAAAGGAAGAACTGTCTTAGCTTTTAGTCCACGAAGAACACTGACATTGCCTACATGGACCAGAAACTGAGCTGCTGTGGATACAGCTTTGGGTTCACAGACTGAATGGCTTTTACTGAATGGTTTTATCCCTCAGATGCAACAAGCAACTGACATATTTTTTTCCTACATATTACTACACTGAGTGGAATGCACCCTGCTGAACTTCAGCCATCTACGATGGAGATAATTCCTGTACAAGTTGTCCAGAGTCTCTCTGCAGTTGATGGCAGGAAATGAACACTTGCTGGCCATGCTTCACTTGGCATACATTAGAGCCCTGAATCAGGATGAAATGAATTAAATCCTGAAATTATCCCTTCTTCTGTCACCCACAATGACAAGCAGATACACTCTAGATGTGATGGAAGGAAATCTTATCCTTTGTGTGTGTATATTTATATTCTGAATAATAAGAATTCAGGACAGGGATTACTAGATAACCAATTTTATAGGCATTTTATATAAGCATCAAGGGTAAATATATACCAGTGTTCAGGCTAAATGTTATCACAGGATGGCTTGGGGTGGAAGGGACCCCAAGGATCATCCGTTTCTAACCTTCCTACCACAGGCAGGGCCACCAACCTCCAGATCTGGTACTAGACCAGGATGCCCAGGGCCCCATCCAACCTTGTCCTGAACACCTCCAGGGTCAGAGCATCCACAGCCTGTCTGGGCACCTCACCACTCTCTCTAGAACTACAGAATGAAATCATATTTTCACATACAAATTCACTCAACTCTGTAGCACCTCAAGAAACCAGAGCCCGACAAAACCTGTGCAGAAAAGATGCCAAGGCTTCTACAGAACCTCTATCTGTTCTCTTGACAGCTCACCACACTGGCTGAGCAGCAGGGGAGCCCATGACAGACTCAATGACCGTGCTGCTGGTTCCCAGATGGCCACAGCTCTGTTAAATGCTGCTTGTTTGCTGCACGTTCCCCATTACTACTAGACTGTTTTTTTTTTACAAACAAGTAATGCAAGGGAAATGTATCAGGGGCCAGCTTTATTTTTAAAAAAGGAGTTTTTATTACTGGACTATTTCTGATTACTATACTATAAAATACAAAGAAATCCAATATGTGGTTCTATGAGATAAGTGGCTGATGTCTCCGTATCAGTTCCTACTGCAGCCATCCCAACTGCCTGTACACCACAGATATTTCACTTAGAAATACCATTCCTTTACCATACTCACTTCCCCCCATGATAATTCCTCCTGGTCTCCCAGTTTACTTCCAGATCTTGCCAATACTAACTGGAAAGGGTACAGTAATCTGTTCTGTGCACTGAAGCATTAGCTTCCACTTGCACAAGTTGAATTTCAGCTGTGAAGTGGCAAAGCTTTCCATCTTGAATTCTCTACTGTTCTGTCAGATTTGGTTGAAATCAGCCATTAGATATGAAAATAAGGGGAGGGAAGCACAGGGACCGCCTGAAAGACAGATGAGGAAAGAAGCAAATAGTATATTGCCTGCTTTGGCAGGTAATTAAAAATAATAATAATAAAAAAGGACTATTACTTCTAGCAAATTTGTGACTTGGAAGTATCTAAAGAGCTGTTCTATGGAAGAATTTGAGTTTTTTTGTTTTTTTTTTTGACTAACAAAACAAACATCCTTCATTGCTCACCAGTAAGTTTCAGATAAAAAGGATTACTTTATGGGTTGTTGTAAATAATCTACAAGCAAGTACAGAAGGCTTAATTTATAGCACCACATAAAAGCACAGTGACTTAGCATACTGAGGCCTGAAGTGATACACACTGGCAACAGAATTATTAACAAAATAAATGAGCAATAGCCCTTTATCACTGCCTCTCTTCCTATACGGTGAGATGCAGATGACAATGTACAGCACAATTGTTTTTACTCTTTTGTATTTTCTAGCAACAAAGGAACAAATAGGAGAACAAGAAGTAGAGCTTATATATATTATATATAATATATATTATATATATATATATAAAGCTCTTTATAAAAGCTCTTTATATATGTATAAAAGCTGAATGCTTTACATGTGTCCGACCAATAAGTACCATTATATTCGAAGTCTTCTATTTAAAACAGATTAAAATTGATGACTGAGGTTTCTAAGATTAAGTTGATTGTCTTTCCTTATTTCTTTCAATATTATTTCTTGAAACATTTAAAAAGTCAAGTCAAATTGGAAAATTTTCAGATGCATGGCACGCATTTACGGAACTCCTGACAATGAAATTTACACCACCTTACAGATCAGCTTTGGCTTTGGAGGTAGCAGCACAAATCACACTTCTGGCTCAGCTGTAGTTTTTTCTGTCTGGAAATAAGAAATCCACTCAGCCAGGAAAGTGATTCTGTCAGTTCCAGAAGCCCACAGTTCCAGATTCAGCTTAACAGAAGCTATACATTACACATCAGTGTTTGGGCACACAGATCTATCTTTGCAACTCCATTCTTGAGGAGTGACATGATTTGACTACTGATAAAAGCTCCAGCCTAACACCAGATGGGACGGATTTGACTAGGACTGTGACATTACACGCATTTTTGTAGGGAACACATGCAGTAATCTTCCCCTCCAGCTGTAAGCAGTACTCTGTGAGATTTTCTTGGATGAAGAGAATAGTTTGAAAAGATTTGATAATAATTAAGTTTGGGGACTGTCACCATCCTTTTCAACAATAGCTGTGGCACAGGAAATTTGGAAAATCTGTAGTACTTACATGGAAACAGTGTTTCAGCCTCAACAACAGTAATGATCCTTACTCTCTTCAGTAAGAAAAACAGCTTTAAGTAACTCAACAACTACACATCATTTTCTAGCATCTTCAATTAATGAGGACATCTTCAAAATGAAACAGAATTCCCAGCAAATACCAAGATACTTTAACATAACAAGAAAACTAATTTGCTTTACAAGTAGTACTAAAATTCACTAAAGAACCGGACAGTTAGGAGTCATCCACAGACATCACGTTTCATAGAAGCTGCAATGCTGAAACTGCTTTTCCAAAAATCAAGAAAAAAAAGCAACAACAACAAAGAAAATTTACCAGCGTTCTACATGGAGGGTTGAGAACGTCCTTAAAGCAGCTTCTCTGGTTAAAAGTTTGAACCCACACTGCGTATCCCTGATCTTCTGGACACAGAGAAACCACACAAGGAAATGGAAGCCGTACATAAGAAGAGTTCGAAAGTAAGAGCGCTGTGAACAAAAGGAGAGAAGTTAGATGGTTTCCTTCAGATGATGAACGCAGCACGAGAACCCTGTTTCTTGACAGCTTTCAAAATGCATGAAGCAGAAGCCCAAACCTGGATTTCAACTCATGAGTGTGACAGTCTGCGATTCTCCCCATCTGCTCCTTGGTTACATTTGTGCCCTTGACATCATGTCATAGGGATATGTTTGTCAGTGGAACTCAGAGGGCGATTCTGTGTTTGCAGAGATCACTTCCAGCCTTGCATTTGAGACAGCTCCTAAACAACTGTAACTCAGATCCATCACTTCTGAACTCACTCCTGAATTCGGTGAATTAAGCTGAATTTAAGATGACTGTACCTAAGACCACAAGTAAAATACCACGCAAAAATCCTTCAGAGACAGCAGTTTACCCATTACACATCTCTGGGTGATAAGAGATGCTTTTAAAGCAAATAATTTCAAACCTTGATTGCAAAATGAGATGATGTTCAGCTTATTATGTAACAGTCTTTGGCTTAAGGAAATTCACAGCTCTCAGAAAAGTACTCAGGCCCCAGCTGAATGCTGGGTCTGGTGGGGATTCCTCACCATTCTGGTGAAGGTGAGTTACTGTGTGACAGGGAATACACTGTGTGTGACTGCCACTCAGTAACATTGAACCATCAAAAAGTACGAAATACAGGGAGAATGGGAAAGCAAAGATGGAATATGCTCATCCTGCAAACTGTATTACTGTAGTTTGCACCCAGTAAGATCCTCCAAAGAGAATAAGAAAGATGAATGCACTAAAGAAAATGTATGTATTCTCCATGCCTCAACACAGCATAAAGGATTTCTGTGGGCTGTGTGGTGTCCACTTAGCTTTACGGAGACAATGTTCCATCACCTCCAGGACTCACTGGCTGTACAACTAACAAGTAACAGTGAATGGTGTACTCAGTCACACAAGAATGCAGATTCCGAGTCAAAGATTTATCCTTGTTTCTGAAAATTATGTTTTTAGTTCCTTTTTTGTTTGAGGACATTAACATATACATACATATGTATATATAATATACATTTATACACTTATATATACACTTATATACACACTTATATATATGTATATATATATATATATATATAGGAACTCTTCCCAGTGAACTGTTCCAATACCATCTGATAAACCAGAAAAAAAAAATCTGAATGTCTTCCAGTGGCTGAACAGTACTAATGTCACTTCTTTTGGACTTCTGCAACCATTTGATAATTTGTGTATATTTATCATCATATTTTCAAGTGCTAAAAAAAGCTCACTCGAGAACATTCAAAATGATAAACACATCCAACGATGCTGAAAGAATCAGTCCAGCAACGTGTCTGTTGCAATACAAGCTCCATGCCTGCACTTTGTCAACTGCTGTCTGCCAAGACATCAGAACACCAGATGCAAGATAAGACTGTGCCTATGCAGCACTGTTTATTTTACAAGAGCCACATAGTGAACAGTACCCATCTGTGTGCTCAAAACTCAAAAATTTCACTATGAGTAATCCAGAAAAATTACAGTACTTTCCCACTGATTAAGACACCCTTCAAACAGCTTATTGCTAATTATCCCTAACTTGCTTTGAACAGGTCTCAAGATTTGTAGATCATCGAGCTCCTGCACTGGAAGAGGATCAATAAAAATGAGCTCATCAGTCGCCTCCCACTCCAGTCCTGGTACTGGCACAAGATGCGCACTTGCAGAGACAACTCCTGTAGAAGTTTTAACTCACCAGTCACAAAATGTTAGCTTCTACCGACTGTGTCTAAAACCTTACCTCCTAATAACAGCAAACCTAAGCTGCCTCTAGCTATTAACCATCAAGAATTTGAAGTTGGGCTTCTAAGATGCTCTCAACAAGGAAAATGAAATCCTTCAACTGGAACACCAACTGAAACCAGTTCAAAGTTGGTGGCATTTGAAATGCAGAACACATCCTTTGTAGTGTGATGGAGTGTAAGATCCACTCATGGCATTTCTTATTTTTTAAACTCCCATTCTTCTACAGATGTTTATTTAACTGCAAAATCTGTAAGGCAGAATCAAATAAAGGAAATGTTCTGAGTATTAGTACACAGCAGAAAGGGAAACAAACCTTTGCTATTGAGTCCTTTTCCAGATGAGCTCTAGAACCACAGGAAATAGCCATCTGGTTCTGCACAAGAATACACATTAAAGGCTTATTAGTCAAACTAACATTTTCTGAATCACTGGAATCTTCTGTTGAGACTCCATATGAAACCTTTAAGAGTGATAAGAATGGTACAATAAAAACTTCAAAGCCATATACTTTCCTGCTCTCTGTAGCTACACTTTATCTACTGCTGGATTCCAGGGTTAAATATCTTCTACAGTTAACAGATCATCTAAAGGCCAATACACTTTGTATACTGTGCTTGTAAATTGCTGCAGTTTATTCATACCTAATATCTGTAGGCAATTTAGTTTATAGTGCTCCTCTGAAACACACATACAATAAATATGCAAGGTTCCACGCTTGGGTTGGGGCAATCTAAAATACAGATGATACAGGTTGTGCAGAGAATAGTTGAAAGGAACCTTGTGGAGAAGGATTTGGGCGTGTTGGTTGATGAAAGATTCAACATGAGCTGGCAGTGTGCTCTTGCAGCCCAGAGCGCCAACAGTACCCTGGGCTGCATCAAGAGAAGTGTGACCAGCGCGTCAAGGGAGGTGATTCTGCCACTCTGTTCTGCTCTTGTGAGACCCCACCTGCAGTACTGCGTGCAGTTCTGGGGCCCCAACACAAGGAGGACATGGAGCTGCTGGAGTGGGTCCAGAGGAGGACCACGAAGATGATCAGAGGGCTGGAGCACCTCCCCTAAACCTGCTGTATTTGGGCGCGGGATTGATGTTGGGGATCCGGCAGCCGCTGCGCTGGAGAGTGAAGGAAACACTGCCACCCTGCGGCCCCTGCGTGCTTACACACAGAGCGACAGCGGGAGCTGCCCCTGGAAGGCCACCCATCACTTCTGCTTTCAGGAGCCTCACCAGACCTACCTCTGTTCTGGGTAAAGCATTGGGCTAATGAGGAAAGAACTCAGTTCTTTCAGATCACGAAAAGACAGTGATTATCCAGGGAGGAGATCTTGTTCCGTAGTTTGACTGAATTCATATTTACAATAAAAGTTCTTCCAAATTCTGTCATTACGCTAACAACTCTGAGAAGAGTTAAAAAGTAGGGTGAAATTAGGATGCAACCTTAGCTATACAAGATGACATCAGATAATACTGCAGTTCCTAAGCAAAAAAGGTTATTTTTCAAGTGAGTAGGGAACACATGCTATTTATAGTGACTGCAACAACTTCATAGGAAGAATGATGAGTAGAACATTATGTGCTGCATATTCCATAGGCACGGCGAGCACAAAGGAGGTAAGAGCTCCATGGAAGCTACCACCTCACAGACCACTCTCACAACTTCAGAGCATAATGTTTTCACACCTAGAACTTCACCTGGACTTCAAACAACTCAAAATGAATTATATATAAAAAAAAAAAAAAAAAAAAATCAATCAATCTGTATGCACTTGTATTGAACTAAAAAGAAACAACAGAATTTATACTCACGGGCCACGGTTGGAGACTTTTTAGACCTTCTTCCACTTTTTCAATATCTGCAAATTTTGTAGCTCCATCTGCATCAGCCATGAGAATTTTTTTCCCCCGAGAGCTAAGAACACCCTGCAATCACAACAGCCAATTAGAATCGACACTTTCCAACGCAGTGTTTGTATTCATACTGTAAAAACATCCAGAAGCTTCACACACTGCACATCATCCCTAACGACCAGCAGGAGATGAACATGGGACCTTAAGGATCCCTATCCACAGGTTACAAACTAAAAGCTTTACAACTAAAATGGTGAGAGATGTTGGCCACAGGCAGCTATGTGTGGGAGAACAAAGCACTCATTAGTGGTTACTACTGCACTGGGCAGCCTTCCTGTGTCATCTGAGCTATGGAAAGGAGGATGCAGTGCTATGTTTTCTAACATATTTCCAAGAGAATTGAAGAAAGAATCCTAAATCAATTCTGAGAAACAATAGGTCTTAAGTCTCAGTATCACTGCAAAACATACGTGATGCAGCAGTTATCATAGCTTGCTTTACCATGTTCTTGGTAATGAGGTCTTTGATCATTATTGAAGGGCAAGAAAACAAATAGCAGAGGGTTTGCCAAATCATAACTGAGCATGTGGGACTGAATTAAAGGACCCCACTTTACACTCTGAAGTGCAAAACAGTATCATGTACACAATCAGCCTCCTTCTGGAACAGCTAAGAAATAACATCCCTTACAAAAATTCAATGACTCAACATCATGCTTCCTCCATTTGCTGATATAAAACACTAGTGTTCCCTAAAAAATAAAATAACAGCTGGACATGCTAAAGATACAGCTTAAAATTTACATACATAGTATACACGAATAAAGTATTTTTGGAATCATAACCTAACTTCACATTGTACAGTTTCCCATTAGGCTCATAAAGGCTCTGACAGATCTGATGCCACCATCCTTTTCCGTAAGAGTACAGTATCATTTATCCTAGGAAAAAAACATTCCCCTCAAATGTGTAACAGCTATTTAATGTTAAAGGATATGGTGATTTTATAACAGAATCTATGTGCAAATATGAATATGTGAAAGCACAAATTCTGCCTGTTCTACTGTGAAGTAAGGGGGATTAAGCAGTGGGTTTAAGGTACAAACTTTGTTGTACTTCTTTCTTTTTTAATAAAAAAGAGTGATAAGCTGCAAAACAATATTTGCAAACTTTCTATTTCCTCTACAAAACCTTTAATCTGTGAGGTTGATCTTTTTTAAACTGCAAAGTTGTGTCTGAGCTGAACAAGAACATGAATGTCAAGCCAATCTTTTCTTTTTTAATCTTTTGAATTTTGATATAAAAACAATTCTTTGCCACCAACCTTCCCAGGAATAAAACCCCATTTCCAGGATCTAAAATAAATCCACTCAGTCAAGAGTTTTTGCTTTAGTTCATGGAATCTGTATTCAGTTTTCTGGTAGCCATTTTGTTACTCTATTGAATTCAAAACATGTATCAGCACAGCCCTACTCCCTGCATGTTCGGGCACGGGTAGTTCAGACAGAGAAGGAGATGAAAGTATGAATTACCATCCTGACAGCTCCTCCTTTCCCTCGATTTTTCATCAAAGAAAGCACTCGCACTTTGTCGCTTCCATATTTCTCACAGTACCTCATTGCAACCTGATGGACATACAAAAAAAAAAAAGGGCATAAAACAGACAAAAAGGCTCAAGGTAGAAGTTTACACTTGCTCACCCTTTCCTTTTTGTCATTTAATAGCACAAAGCTATAATCACTTCAGTCTCAATAAATACACTGCCAGTGTTTGCTGGAGTCTGTTTGGAAAAATAAGAAGTGGTTCACAGTCAACACAAGAAGTCTGAAGGAGGCACGCATATTCAGGAAGCACAGGATATCCCACCAAGCAATTCTAAACCCCATCCACTCGAGACCCGAAGACTCAGAATCTTAAAACAATTTACACCACATTGTTTCAGACTTTTAATACTAACAGAAACATTTAATAAAAGTAGTTTTCCACCTATTTCTTGCATGACTTTGCCAAATTCTCACTTGTCTTGCTGCTCTCCGTGCTCTTAAACGGAAATTCAGTGATGCAGGAGCAGGGAGGTGATCATCCCCCTGTACTCAGCACTGGTGAGGCCGCACCTTGAGTACTGTGTTCAGTTTTGGGCCCCTCACTGCAAGAAAGACACTGAGGCCCTGGAACGTGCCCAGAGAAGGGCAACAAAACTGGTGAAGGGTCTGGAGCACAAATCTTACAAGGAGTGACTGAGGAAGCTGGGATTGTTTAGTGTGGAGAAGAGGAGGCTCAGGGGAGACCTTACTGCACTCTACAACAACCTGAAGAGAGGTTGTGACGAGGACGGGATTGGCCTCTTCTCCCAGGCATGAAACAGGACCTGAGGAAATGGCCACAAGTTGTACCAGAGGAAGTTTAGACTGAACAGCAAGAAAAACTTTTTCTCTCAGAGAGTCGTCAGGCACTGGAATGGCCTGCCCAGGGAGGTGCTGGAGTTGCCATCCCTGGCAGCGTTCAAGAGATGTCTGAATCAGGAGCTAAGAGATACGGTTTAGTGCTTGTGGTAGCAATGGTCATGGGTGGATGGTTGGACTAGATGAACCTGTAGGTCCTTTCCAATCTTGTGGTTCTATGATTTTTCTCTCATCTTTTCTAACAGTTGCCACAAGTCAGCAGTCATTGAAGGAGAAGAACATAGAACTATTTGGAAAACAGTGCTACTGGCACTGGGATTTTTAAATGATTTTCAATGATGCCATTAAAGATAAGGCAGACAGATTGCCATCTGTCAGCTGTCCTGTCCATCACTGTATGAATCAGGTATTTTACAAGGCTTCCTACACTTCCACATTCCCAACACTTTACACTGTTGCTCACTGAAGCTAGAACTTTCAGAATTTCAGCAGTAGGAAAACATCTGACACATCAGCCAATTAAGAATAATTGTTTTTAAAATGCCAGTATATGTGTATGCTTATGTTTATGTGATATTCATAATGTGTGTAGGACAATAGCAGAAAACATTCAGAAATATGAATTTGAATCAAGAATTTCAAGTGCCAAAACACATTATATTTCACAAGTGCAAAGTAAGAACCCCTCCCTCTGATTACTTCCTTACCTCCGTGGTTTGATCTTTACTACCATCATTAACCACTATGACTTCATAAGTGAAGGAAGGGTCTCGTTTCTAAAAAATAAAAACAGAAATAACTCACTGCATGCCATTTCTGAAGTACACAGTAGGCCTTTCAAACATCAGCATTCTTTATCTCTGGCACTTTTCAGATTATCCACGTGTGAGTCAGGATCCAATATGATGTAGTAAATTTGCTAATGCAGCTGTTTTATTGAAATAACTTTGCCATATTTGATACCTCTTCATTAGACTGCCATGTTCTTCCTCAACTACAACTTAGAACTGAGCAATCAATTTAATTTATAAAAAGATGAAAACTCAAAGAAATATTATTGCTAAAACAGACAAAACAAAACACCTAGTGTGTTTCTCAACCCAAATAACCAACCCTAAGAAGGAACAAATGTTTAAAAACTGGTTGGGACCATCCAACATATAGTTTAGAAAGTTAAATAGATTGTTCATCCTCACCTCTGTCTTGGAGAGATATCATGCACATTCAATTTAATTAAGAAAAAATGCCTTACAGCATTCTATCCAAAAGTAACTGAACAGATAAGACAGATGTTTTACTTCCAAGAGGAAGTTATACTGCTTTAACATACACCAAAATAACAAAGTTAATAGACCACATACTTCTTACACATAACTCATAGAAAGATAATGTGTTTTGAACACAAAATTAAAATACCTGTCTTTTTTCTAGATAATCCAAAGCTTCATCCATCATAAGAGGTACTAGAGGAAAAAAAGAAAAGATGAATTGAGTAGATTATAACAGGCTAAACACCAAAGGCACCAAAAAGCATTTGCACAAGCAAGCTGTCAACTACCAGAAGGGTAAGACAAGCAAATTACCTCATTCATACAACACTAGCTTCAGTGAACATGTTTAGGACCTGCAATTTAAAGCCCTGTCCTGTTTGAATGCAAAAAAGGCAATGGAAAAAAAAATTATACATGCATGACAACATAAAAACATTTCTTTTAAAGATAAGAACCGACATAGCATTTTGAATTAGGTGATTATTTAAGAAGTATTAAAAAAAATGACACTCTTGAGGATGGACCTTGTAAATCAGCACTGGTTTCTGTTCAAACAAGGCGACAGAGACCAAGAGAAGTTCCCAATGGCAGTTAGTACCATGTCCTCTCTTACTAAGGCTGTTGGCCATGATGCATCAGCTAAAGAGTAGGCACTGATTTATTTATCTGCTGGTTAGACAAACATTCAGGCTCACGGCTGCCATTGTTTCAAGTGATTATTCTGTTTCCAGAGAGACAACTAAATGAAAAGCACACGGAATGTGTTAAGGCCTTGCTTACTGGAAGTACATATGGAGAACCAGGACTGAGGAATACACTCTTCCCTTGAAAGGGTCAGGTATACCTTGTGTCCGTGTCTCTTAATGGAATCCTGAACAGCCAGCTATTTTCACTCACCAAGAAGAGGAATAAATGTCAGCTAGCACACCAACAAGTGCAGCTCTAGAGCTTAATGATTTCTAACAGATGGGAAAGAACTCACTTTTTAGTATTTTGTCCTCATAACTATGGTAAACACCAAACAGCAGAGTCAGACCAGGAGATCACACTTTTCCCGCCTGTCTGAAACTGCAGCTGTTCTTAGAGAATGGGAGGCTCTGAAATCAATTTTAGAAGTCTTTTTCTACATCCCGCCTCAGGGCAACAAGCAGCTTTCTGGTGCATTGTATTAAAATCAAGCAGACTGCTACAAGTGCACCATGCTATTTTTAGCAGAAGAAATCAAATTACACAATATCTTAGTTTTGAAATTCAAAAACGTTGGACTGTTTTCTGCAAATGATGTACAGAACCACACTCTGGCCTGCTAAAGACGACAGCTGGCATAAAGCAACCTCTGCATTACCACAGTAACAGCAGATAGAACTGACTTCTTTTTCCTCAAAACAAGGAAAATCTTACACCGGTCTTCCTCATTGTATGAAGGCACAACAACAGAGAGCTCCTTGCTCGGGGGGTCATGGATGCTCGGCACAGGTTCTTTCCTGCCTTCAGCACTAAGGAAGTATTTTTCTTCTGCGTGTCGGTGAAGGGTGGGCATTTTTACTGCAGTAACGTGAGCGATCACACAAACCTGTGACGAAAGAGAAGAAAAGAGAAAACCCTTGAGCTCTGTTTACCTGTTTTAAAGGTTTACATAGCTGCTGAATATGCTACAAGTGGCAAGCAAAGGGATTTCCCAAGATGCATCAACAGCACAGGATTTTACCACAGAGTTGGAAGCATCATGTAGTCCAACCCCACAGTACCACAGCAGACCCTTGCAACCCCTACCTCTCCGTGACTGTGAATGACACGAGAGGCTTCAGCTGCCCCGGCCACACAGCACTCCCAGCTGCCTCCCCTCAGCTCGGCAGCCCAAAGCTCGCCTCGCCTCCTCCCAGCGATCCGCTCCCTCGCCATACTTCATCCTCCACAACCGGAACGCGCCCCAGCTGCACCCACCGAGCCGGGCTTCCCCCTTCCCCCACACAGCACAGCCGCTGCCAGCGGGACCCTCAGCCCGCGCAGGGCCGGGCCCTCACCCCGCGGCTCTCACCACGAGCAGGAGGAGCACGGCCGTAGCCGCCAGCACCGCGCCGAGCTCGGGCAGGGACACGGGTAGCGACAGAGGCAGCGCCATAGTGCGGCGGCCGCAGGAGCCGCGTCGGCAGCGGTGCGGAAGCGGCCGTTTCCCCGCCCCGCAGTGCAGGGCCGGGCACCGCGCAGGGCCGGAACCGCTCCCTCACAGAGCAGCGGGACCGCCATGGCGACGGCTTTCAAGTGAGTGCGGCCGCTCCTCCTCTTGGGGGTCGGTTGCTGGGCTGTGTGCGGGGCAGCGGGCTCGGGGTCGTGCTCGTGCTGTTTCGTTGGGAGCTCGCACGTAACCCCCCCCCCCGTTTTCTGTCTGTTTTAGAACAGTGGAACCGTTGGAGTATTACAGAAGGTTTCTGGTGAGTAAATGATGCGCGCGTGTATGCACTGATGTTCGCAGGTTTCTTCCCCTCAGTGCCTTGCATGCGTCCGCGCGTTTCTTGAACTCCGCTAGGGGATGGTGGTGCACCGCCTCCCTGGGCAGCCCCGGCCCGGCACCCCGCTGCTCTAATGAGGAGGAATTTGTGCCTGCTACCCAACCCAAACCTCCCCTGGAGCACCTTAACGCCGTCCCCCACCTTCCCATGACCTCCCCACAGGCAGCCGTAGAGAGGAGTAAGATCTCCCTTGAGCCTCCTCTTCTCCAGACTGAACACCCCCAGTTCCCTCAGCTGCTCCCCATCAGATTTGTGCTCCCGACTCCTCACAGCTTTATTGCCCTTCTCTGGATGCACTCCAGGGTCTCAGTGTCTTTCTTGTCTTCTTGGAAACCTGAGGCTGTGAGTGCAAAACAATAAACCTCAACAGACTGAGAAAAAAAGTACTTCTGAATCTTCAGAAGTTGTTTTTCCTCCTGCTTGTGGCATTGATGCCATCTCAGGTTGTTCCTCTCTAACTGCAGGTGTATAAATGCTTTTGGTGGCCTCAAAAAGAATGTGAGGTAAATTTTACTGAGGTGGTGATGCAGGTTTGTGACTCTCATAGAAAGGTTGGACTCTCAGATGCTGCTAACCGCTAACACAAGATGCTCCTGATTAAAATAAACACACCCAAAATGGTGATCTATAAGCCCAAACTGGCTATCAGTTGATGGAAAAACAAGTTAGAGTAAGATCGAGCTTTCCATAGCAATTTTGTAACTATATTTCTATTAAAAGGGTTTTTTTTTTTTTTTTCCCTTTAGTAAGCATATTGTTTTGTTGTTTGATACAGTATCGTATATTTGGTGTGTTAGTTGATAGACCTTTGTAAATTCTGTTTAGAAAGAGAACTGTCGACCTGATGGGAGGGAGTTAGGTGAATTCCGAGCAACCACTGTCAACATAGGTAGGTACTTTTTGTGAATGATTTTAATGATTCTGTGATTATTTAGGGGCATGGTTTAGTGGGCATGGTGGTGATGGGTTGATAGTTGGACTAGATGATCTTAGTCATCTCCAACTTTAACGGCTCTATGAGTGATAATACTAATGGGGGTGGTATTAATCTGGCTAGTATGCTTGATGACTTGCTGCTCAGTCTTCATAGTGGTCACTGTGAAGATAGCTAGTAACTGAGTATTTTGACTGTTTGATAGAGAGGGGACTGCTTTCCCTATCCTGGGTACATCAAGACTTTGCTGAGACTGTGCTTGGTTTAAAATGATGGAGAGAAAACACTGTGAAGGTGCATGTTGATTAAGGCCCCTTTGGATAGGAAAAAACATTTTACTGGACAGCACTTTCTCTCTTCAGGTTCAATTACAACTGCGGATGGTTCTGCCTTGGTGAAGCTGGGAAATACTACAGTAATTTGTGGAGTGAAAGCGGTATGGTTGGGTTTTGTTTTAACCTGTCTGTTAGCTGAGTGTGGACATTCATCTGGAGAATGCCTCTCCCACAGAGTTACAATAAAACACCAGTCAGACAGAATTAGGCTTTCACTTGAGTTACTTCAGGCCTCAAAGATAATAATTAATTGTCCAGTGCTCCTTGTACATTCTGAGAACGCGTATTTTGGTAATGTGTGTAGGGGAGGATACGCACAAGGATGTAAGGGTTTTTAGCCAGAAGTAACAAACAGAATCATCGATGAGTTTCTTAGGAATGATCAGTAAGTGGGTTGGTGATTAGCTGGCTGAGCTGCTGAGTGCCCTACCACCTCAGCTCTTCTGGTGTCCTGCCACAAACCTTGAGACAGATGGCTCCCCACCCCTGCCGTGAGAAGTTTTCCCATAGGTAAATAAGAGACAGTTTGCTGCCTTGCAAACAACTCATTAAAAATAGATATTGTAAATCTACTTGAGAAAATAATACTTCATAAATAGAATAGCAGGAGAATCTCCTGGAACAAAATCCTGCTCTTCATTTTCACCTTTCTTATTCCAGGAACTTGCTGCACCTGCAGTAGACTCTGCTAATAAGGGATATATCGGTAAGATTTTTGGCGTCGTTCTTACTTGGATCTTTTTTGCTTCAGCTGTAATCCTAGGACACATGGAGTGTGCTGTGAAGTCCTTTTGAAAGAAAATTGATAGAACTGTTTTATTTTCCCTGAAATCAGTTTCCAAACTGACATTCAGGAGGTGGTGCTTCAGGAATTTCAGAGTTCCCCTGCTTTGCTTGTGAGTTTTCCATGCAAAGTGGTATTTTCATTCCTGGTTCCAGCCCAGGTTGAAAACAAACTTCCACTGGGGGAAAGGTATGTATGTGATGAGGAAGAAGGTAGCTCATCTCTGAAATACTGCACTGTGCAGCGTTGTGCAAAGGCATGTCATCTTTATTTTCTTGAAGTCTCAACAGAGAAAAAGTGCTTCTTGTGAAAAGAGTGAACTAAAAACTACTTATATCTCAGGGAACTGCAGAAATCTGTATGGCTTCATTCCTGTGTGATTTTTAACTCTGTGGAACTGGGATCTACTGCAAAGTATGTTGTTGGCAGTGCTCAGGTTTTCCCCTCCATCCCCAATAAATATTTCTGTGTTTTTGCTTTCAATTGAATGCATCAAGTTTTAACAGTTGAAGAAAAGCAGACAGCGTACCAGTAAAGCCAGGCAGTGGGATGGTGTTATTTCTTAACCTAATTAAGAATGGTTAACAATTATGGAATAGTGTGTATGTGGTCATGGTATTCATGGCAGGAATGCAAATGGAAAATGGTACATGTAAGTATTGGCTTTTCAATGGAGTATATATTTCTATTTCTAAGTACAGACTTGTGGAAGTCCTTTAGTACAAAGTCACCTGGTGTAGGGAACCTGCTTTGGCAGGGGGTTGGACTCGATGATCTCCTGAGGTCCCTTCCAACCCCTATGATTCTATGAAAGTCATACTGAATTTCTTTTCTGAAGGGAGGGGTAGGAAGGCTTGACTGAGAAGTCTTGGTCTTGCCTTTTGTTTGAAGTATATAAATGCTATTAGAAGTACATATTGACCTATTTCTGTTTGTGATTTCCCATTAGTTTCTAACTAACGACCTTTGCTCCCTAGTTCCAAATGTAGAATTGCCATCTCTCTGCTCAACGAGGTTTCGCTCTGGACCTCCTGGTGAAGAGGCTCAAGCAGCAAGCCAGTTCATTGCAGATGTGATTGAAAAGTAAGAGCCATTTTACTGTATTTAAAGTACAAAAAACTGCAGGATGAATTTCTGTTCCCTGTTTTACTCTTTGTTTTATTTTAGTTCACAGATAATAGCAAAAGAAGATCTGTGTATTGCGGATGGCAAGGTAAGTTCTGTCTCCAAATGAAGAGGGTCACAGTAGCAAGATCAGTTTTACAGCTTCAAAGAAAATATGGGGGGGAGTATAGATTTTGTTGGTTTTGTTTTTTAGTCAGCATAGCTTAGCTTAGGTATAAAGTGTAAAAATTTCCTTCTCATGTAAGAAATAAGTTTCTTTGTTCATGTGGCCAGTGTTTTCTTAGATATTGCACCATTTACTTAACTGCTGCAGTCCCTCACATGTGCAAACCTTCTTTGGTAGCTTGCTTGGGTGTTGTACTGTGATATCATATGTCTGGACTACGATGGGAACATGCTGGATGCCAGTACCTTTGCTTTGTTAGCAGCACTGAAAAATGGTAAGTCTTCTCAGGAGTAAAACACACTGACTACTGCTGCTTGCAGGAACAGTCCTTAATTAAATGTCTTACCTTGTTCATCGGTTGTGTGTAGGCAGAATAAGCTGGGGGCTTTCTCATTTAGCAGAATGGAGTATTCCATGCTTAATGCATTATGGTGTGAAATAAATGCAGTATGTGGACTGTGGGCTGATTCTTCACAGGATGTAGGAAACAGAGCAGCTTACAGTAAGGCTTTTTCTTAGTGTGACCAGTATGCCTTTTGAGTCCCTGTCTCCAATACTGTATGGGTTGTCAAAGAATTATCTGAAGATCAAGTTGTATTTTTTCTACAGATTTATGAAATATCTGCATGTCCAGTGGGCTTTTTGGGTTGGAAAAAATGCTTTTTGTTGAAGATATCGTAATTGCATGGTAATTGGAAGCAGAAAATGCTTCTGTGATAGGAAGAATGTTATATAGATACTTGAACAGGTAGTTCTAAGCTAAATACTTTCCTTGCATTCAGGAACACCACTAACCTAGCCAACAACTCTGTTCTCATCTGTTTTCAGTGGTTTATCCATGTGCTAAAAGAACAGCTGAAATATTTCAATAGTCCTGGGTATCTCTAGGCCTCCTGAAAACAGCAATACTTAATACTGCACCAGTGCAATGTTTTCATTTCTTCAGTACAGTTACCGTCTGTTACTATAAATGAAGAAACTGGTTTGTCCGAAGTTAATTTAAAGCAGAAGAATCCCTTGGCTATCAGAAAGCATCCCGTCGCCACATCCTTTGCTATATTTGATGAGTAAGTCTGTAACTGTCTTGTACTTTAAAAGAAAAAACCAAACAGCTGAGTATTTAAAAGTAGTGAAAACCAAAAGATGCTAAGGATGACATTTCTGCACGTCTCATCCACTTCTGCTAGTGAAGAACATTTGGGCAGCACTGTTTGCCTTGCTCTTGCTCCCAAGGCCTGTCCTGCTGACCTGCAGCTCAGCATTATGAGTGAGTTATGCAGCAGAACTAAACTAAGTCTGTCCAACTTCTTTCTGTGACATAAAGCAGAATGGCTGCCCAGCCTAAGAGAGGCCTGAAAGTAGGACTGAAGTTTCTGCAGTAGCAATTGCATGTTTATGCAGTATTTTTGAGGGAAAAGAATGCTAGGAACACTGATAATCTTTTAAAAGTGTATGTATGTTACAGATACAAAAGATGGTAGTTTTTGAACAGCTTTTGTTAAGTATTTGTCAACACAGGAAGTAAAAACTGGTGCAATTAGAACAAAACCTGAAAACTTATTTACCCAATGTGAAATATGAGCAGCACTCGTAAGTCCTTGTTCCTGTACGTAAAGAATGTGAGAGTTCAGAATAATCACATCTGATAACTCGATTGCTCACCTGAAACTGTTTATTGGCTCTTCATTAGTCTGTTAAGCATGTGTTGCTCCACGGAATAAAAGCAGGAAATGACAATCATTATTTACTGTGCTACAAAACCAGTTAAGTATTTGAGAGGTCACGGGTTTACGGCACGTGGGATGTAACGGGGGTAAACCTGAAAAATCAACCAGGTGATTACCAAACTTGAAGTAGAAAGCTATCAAGAACTTAGAACGCTTTTATTAATGGCTTAATTATTGCTTCTTAAACCTGAAGTTTGACATGGACAGAAAATGAGGGAATTTGGATAACGTGACAGGGAGACAGCTGTCAGGGTATTATTTCCCAGTTGAGCAAAAACTGCCTTTGGAAGAAAGTTTCCAGTCAGTCTGCTCTTTGTTCCCTTTGCTAAAACTGAGTGTTGCATCAAGTTGCTTAACAAGTCTCACTTTCTCTCTTAAATAAGTGTGTATATGTTTCTGCATTCTGGCTTAACTTTTCTGTGGATGTTTGTGGGATGATCATAGAATGGTTTGGGTTGGAAAGGACCTTAAAGGCCGCACAGTCCCAGCCCTGTGCAATGGGGAGTGCCACCCAGCAGCTCAGGCTGCCCAGGGCCCAACAACCTGGCCTTGAGTGCCTCCAGGGCTGGGGCACCCACAGCTCCTCTGGGCAGCTGTGCCCATGCATGAGACTTTATGAAAACTTCAGATACTGTCTTCCTTGTTGAGATGCGTGCATTCCAGTTGTTTTGGGTTCTGTGCTATGGATGCAGCTAAATGTTAGTAATGCTGGGCCCATGGTGGATTTTATGGGTTTTTCTTGTTTGTTATTTTTCTAAAGGAAAAAAACTTAATGCTGAACTGTGGTTGCTGAGCTTTTCAAGCTCTTGCTGTACAAAGTTGGCTTGTGATGAATATCCTCTTCTTCATTGGTTTGCTCTTTTTAACATAAAAACTAACAATTTCTCTTTCAGTGACCTGCACTGTACAGTGTCTGATATCTTGGTTTCCTTAAGGAACTCATTAAATCCATTTTTGAACTACTGGAGGTGCTGGCAGGAAATTAGTAACTACTTTGATGAATTGGAAATGTATTTTGCCTTAAGGACTGGTAGCAATTAGCACAGCCTGCACCTAAAAACACTGTGTAGCTATGGAATAAGTGGCTGTATTTCAAACAGCAGCTCACTGGTGTTTTCTTGAAACACTGTACCTATGAAACCTGCACAAAGATGCACTCTAACAGTTAATATTTTAGCAGAGATACATACATTATTGGCTTATTTTAGTTCATACAGTATAATGAGAAAATAGATAAGCTTCAGCACCACATCAGCCTGGAAGTATTTCTTGAGACTGCATTAGAATTAATGAGCAGTGTGTACTTTGCGGTGGTATTTATGGTACATCATATACTAATGCATGTTTTTCTTTCAAAAGCACACTACTCATTGTTGATCCAACTGCTGAAGAGGAAGACTTAGCAACTGGAACAGTGACCATTGTCACAGACGAAGATGACAGACTCTGTTCTGTCCACAAACCAGGTACTTCCCAGCTCACCACACAAGAAAGCATGAAGAGGATGGTCTTCTCTTGGCTTATGTGTTATGTACCTGCATTTCTTTGTAAAACGGGGGCCCTTTGTGATGACAGATTGCTCAAGTACTGATTAAACCACTTACTGTTAAAATTCATCTTGAAGGAGGCAGCATGACTGATGGTAAAAAGTCATCACTGCTCCTACGCATAGCAAAAAACAGGTTTTGAGATGTCTGCATTTTAAGCCCTAGTGTTTCTTCCCTGTGCCTGAGATTGTATATGGGGAACCTGCTTTAACTCCCCAGCTGAAAAACTGCTGGTTGTGAGAATTACTGTATTAATACTTTGACTTGGAAAATACAACCGTAATACAACTGGAATACCAATTCTTTTCCCCCTCCTCCCCCAACTCTTAGGTGGAAGTCCTCTGACAGGAGCCAAGCTTCAGGACTGCATCACCAGAGCCATTACAAGACAGAAAGAAGTAAAGAAGCTGATAGACAAAGTAATAAAAAGTATAAAGCCCAAGTGAACAAAAAGATCTTTTCAAAAGCGGATTTATAAAAATTGTATTTGTTATGGTGTTCACAAACCTTTTTATACTAAATAAACTAATACTACATTTACAAAGTTCATTTTCTTCTAAAATGCTTTTCACCCTTTAACTATGTACAGTGCTGCTGAACGGTAAAAAATACAAGATAGAACATTCTGTTAAAAAATTAAGTGACTTAAGGAAGCCAGACCCCAGCTGCTGTGCTGATGGAGTTGCTGTTTCGTAGGGTTGGCTTCCAAGAAGTTCATTTATTTTTCTTTCAGTGTAATGTCAAAAGTTCAGTTTCCCAACAGTAGTAGAAAACACTGATTGGTTTTTAAGCTTTATCCTTTTTAAACGGGAAAATAAGAAATCACCTCTAAATCATTTTTATACTGAGGAAAACAAAAAAGCAAGTCTCAGGATTTTGGAGGGGCGGGTGCACCTCTTTTCCTTTTACTTTTTGAGTGGCTGCCTGAATGCAGTTGGTGCTGCAGATGAGCTGCTTGTGCTGCTGCTGCTGCTGCCATAGCCATTTGATGCTGCAAGAATCGCAACTGCTGCCACAAAGGAGGAGGAGAAAAAGCTTGTTAGTGTTAGCTACAAATCTATGGTTCACATCAGAAAGAATGACAGGAAAGGGGGGGATGGAACAAAAACGGAGGAAGCACTAGGTTAACAAAAGAAATACATCACGTACAGGGGCAGTGAGTACAGTCAAGCAGCACCAGTGGCACAGAAGCCTGAGGGCACCTCCAATGTCTGGCACATTTTCTCAGTTAATTCTTTGCCCTTTGGATCCATTGCAGTAACTCAGCAACTTCAGCAAACATTTGGTGATGTAACACATTTCTAGCATAATGTCTTTGCCACGAAGGTATTACTTTCTATGTGCATCACAAGGAGACTGTGGGGTAAAGCATTTTAATGTTTTCCATAAATCACATGTATGATAATACTGAAGGAATGCTTGGCCATAGCTGTTTCTGTTTCTGCCTATAGCTGCACTACACCAGAACTTGCAGGTGCTTACAGTTCTGTCATTTTGGAATCCCAATGGCACCTGGCAGGTTATTTAGTAATGTGCCACAAGCACTCCTTGAATGTTATCAAATTGGGAAGGTGGATGGCTTAAATGAATAAAAACAAATTCAGTGCTCCAAGCTGAGAGAATCACAGATTTCAAGTCTTAGCTCAACCATTTGCCAAAACTCACAGGTCTGTTTCTCTGTGAGACCACGAGGACAGTTAAAACCAGAAAACTAGGTTTTGGCGTTTGGAGCTAAGAACTGCACTGCTATTTTCTTTCTTTTTAAACAGTCAGAGTGAAGTTGCTGGATTACTTGTATCTGTTGCTGCTGCTGCTGCAAGGCTTGCTGTTGCTGCTGTTGTAAGGCAGAAGAGAGCTGGAGTCTCTGCTGAGGAAGGCTTTGCCCAGGTCTGTTCATGGCAGAGCCAAGCTGAGACAACACTAAGAAAGGAGAAGGGGAAAGCAGGCAGGTCAAAGAGGTCAGGACAAGTTAATCAAGGTAGGGAAAGGAAGGCACAGGAAGAGTGTAACAGAAAAGGAGTCAGTAGAATTAGTCTGAATAAAACTGGAAACGGTACAGAATAAAATACACGTGATATACATACTTGGTTAGTTAGAACATAATTAGATTATGAAGTGCTTGTGGAGACACAAAGAGGTTTATTATACTGGATGTTCAGCACACAGTTAAGCATTCCTCAATGAAGTCTGGCATGGAATTTTCCTGTATCTTGTTTTCGTATCAAGTGAGACAGTGATAATAATAAATTTCCTACACTTCACTGCCAAACGAAGCAGAGAAGTGCGTGCTTTGAAAGTCAAATATTTCTTGTATAATTCATATGCTGATAATACATAATGTGTTGTTCCGATCTTCTTAAATCATAAAGACCAAACTTCATTTCAGTGTGAATTCATCAGCGTACACACTCAGATACAAAAGAGGCTCAGCAAGCACATACCTGTGGCTTGAGGTTGCATGAAATTCCCTACTCCCGTCAGGTTAATGACAGCAGCTTGTTGGGCAGACAATGCCTGATCTTGATTTGATGGACCTTGGTCAGACCCCTAGCAAAAATGAAAAGCTTGATCCTTATTACCAAACTTTTTTAGTACAAGTAAGTAAATAAAGCCAGTGTGAACACAACCTTTTGAGGTGCTACTTGAAAACATTGCATTCTACCTATCACAGTGCAGACTATTCTGGAGTCACTACTGAAGTACAACAAACAGATGCTAATGCCCCCAGACAGCTGTGTGGGAGAAATGGTATTACACTCATTACTCAGAAGTCGTCCCACACAGTCAGCAGCTAACAACAGGGACTGCAATTTATGGTTGTAATGGTAACACGTCTCCTCTCCAGCTTCCCACCCCAAAGCCTTCAGGGAACACCTGAAGCCATCTACAAGCAAAAGATCCTAGTCATAATCAAAACAAGCTAAGTATGAGCGCATGAAATTATGACACGTGCCCTAACTTCATGATAAACACAAATACTGCTTTTAAAGTTTTGCTTTCTGAACAAAGCAGCTCTGACATTAATCACACAAATGGGATTACTGGAACCCGATTTAGTGTCTACTGATGTGAAGCAGTGCTGAATCACAAGCTTTTTTCTAGAACTTCCATTATGCATTTATTCAAAAGGTGGGAAAATAAAGTAAACATTACACATGTGACTTAAAGAAACTGCATGGCTGATGTCTTAAGGAGAAAAAAAAAACACTAGTTTTTGAGCTGAAGCATTTCCAGCCACTGTGATGCTTCTTCTGAATAACCATATGAAATAATGCCAGAAAGGTCCAAAAGACTGAACATTCAGACACGAATCATCACCTCAATAAAGACAACCAAGAAGACTCCAGCAGTCATAGGACCAACACCATGACTAAAAAACCCTAAGTACAAAAGAAGTGTGTATACATTCTGTTGGCAGCACAGAAAATTTCTGGTCTTCCCAGGCTGAAGTATTTTTTCCAGTAAGCGACTGCTTTACAGCGCTGTGACCACAGGCATTCCTGTCCTTAGTAAAATCTGAGGGATTTAATATAGGAAGCAGCTCATTCTAGCCTCATGACCCTAAGCCCTGAACTGTAAGGTGCGGTAAAGAAAACAAACAGTTCCTCATGGCAGTTAGCCAATGCAGAGAGATTGACTTTCTACAAAAGAACTTTCTGTCACAAGAAGGTCTCGGCTCAAATCGGCCTTTGTGTAAATGCCCTTCATGTCTAACATCTAGAAAATAAAACTGACGAGAACGAGCTTGTGCGATGAAAAAGTAACTGACATTTGGATTCTGAGAGTAAATCTCCAAGTCTCTGATTACACTCTCACACATTCCAGAACGAGGTCTGAGATGCAGGAGGTTATACACCGTGAAACCATTTTTGAGGGTCATTTCTGAACAGCCTACGGCAGCACAATGAACATCACACAAAACTAAGCTGTGTCGACACAGAGAATTTTGTTTACAGAAGTTGTGCATATGTGGGAAGACAAATGTAAAAGCAGAGCAGCTGGTCTTCCCAAATTGCTGTACTAGTGCTTGTGTAGTTTCTAGGTACAAGCAGTACCAACCACTCAGAATCTGCCATTCTGAAGACAGATGGATCAGTTTCCACTGCAACTTTAGACTTAGGTAACTCAATCAGACTGCTGAGTTTCTCCCATCCTAGGATGAATGTGACATGGGCAACGATGAACTCCATTGAGAATTAAACAAATAATCATCTTTTAAAATTGATTGGTTGACTATTGTTGTTTGTGAGGAAGCCTTGTGCTCAAAAGAAACCTGCAGCCAGACAGTTTTAAGATCACTAAAATATATCCTAATTATTCTAATTAGTGTAGTAGAGATTATACCAATACTGACAAAAGTAAAGGCTGGTCTTCAGGAGCACTGTAAATTAATTTCACATTCAGAATATTCCACTGCATTTTAGCAGACCTGCAAGGTCTGATGTAAAATCTGCTAACAGAGTCTTCACCGCTCTCCCTTAACCCATTTTAATTGCACTGATTTCAGCCAAATTATTCCTGGCTTATGAGTGCCAGAGGTAGACTGAAAGGGTATACTTTAATTCGGAGTCACAGAAGTACAAACATTTGATTTTATACAAGCTCTCTATGCTGGCATATCTGCCTCCTGTGCTGTCCTTTTTCCACACTTCTGGAGCTCGTATTCCTATGTTTGCTTAAAGGAAACAGAATATTTACAGACCTTCCAACACCCTATCCCACATCAAATCTTCCTGTCCTTACCAGCAACTCTTTAAAGTTAATACTGCACCTACCTGTATGTGTCAGGTCCACTTTCAGGCCTTATATGCATAACCCTGAGTGGTTCTACTGAACTGTTTTGTGCTTCTCATGTAATCACAACATTACTATTTAAATAATGATTTGCGATAAGAACTCGAACACGGTGTTTTGGGATTAATCTCTTGAATTCAAATGTCAGCATTTTCACATTGACATTGAAAATTAGCTGCTCTGTAGCGAGTTGAGAACATCACTTTCACCTGACATCGTTAAGGAAATACCTTTTTCCTCTCACTTTGAATGTCTTAAAAGAAAAAAACTAAAAAATGCAGCACGTGCTTTATCCAACCAACTGGGTTCAAAGACTGCTGTGGGCTAAGTACAGTAAAACAGAGCTAAGCAACTCTAAAGAAATGTAAGAAATGATTGTGTCCGTGTGTATCAATTACCTGTAGAAGATTTAAGGGCCGAAGATTTGATGCATTTTTCAAACCGAAAGGGCTGCCTGTTAAAGAAAACACCTTTTTATTAGTACAAAGTCTTTACTCATATGTGTATTGCAATCAATGCACCCTCCACTGGAAGTATCTGTAAATACTTGGAAGTTGGAAAACTGGCAAGCTTAAATTTTGCATTTAAACAAAAATGTTGCGTTTTCCATTAAGATGAAATGTTCACAGTTATCCAGATTTAAAGAGTTGGCTGAACAGAATAAACTTCTGAAAATCATACACCACAGCCTGTAACTTGTTTATGCTTTTAAGACAAAGATGATCGTGGTGAATATTATAGCAGTTCTTTTCCAGAGACTCTCCTTCTAGCTTTGAAACATTTTATTGTTTGTACGATAAACTCAGTAATGGCCAAAGGCTGAAGGAAGCAGCAAGTCCCCAGGTTCTCAGTCATTAAAACCACACAACTCTGATCAAAATCTTAGCAGCTGTCCTCCCTCTCCTGCTGTGATGATGCATCTGACTTGTAGGGCTTTTGGCATTATTCCACAAGGGACGCTTCAAAGCTATGCTAAAAAGGTTTATATGTAGTTATCTGTGAGGCAGGTAGCAAATTGACTTGAAGAGTCCAGTAAAAGTCAAACAGAATCCCCACTGAGGTCTGCCGTGGACTTAGATAACCTCACTACTGTCATTTGTTATGTGAATGGCAGCATACAGTGTAAAAATCTGTGACAAAAGCTGGCAACAAGGGTTGACGATGTTTAAAAGGACAGGATTAGAATTAGAAGTGATCCTAATGAGCTGGAAAATAAAGTCCAAAATCAGTGACACTATAGTCAAAAAGGACAAACAAACAAGTACAAAATTGAGTAACCGGCTTTGCACAAAGAAATGAGAAATTACAGAAGTTACAAGCATATCTGAATAACCCCTATCACAAATTACAGAACAAGTTATAGAAGCAAAGAACTTTGTCACACAGTTTACATTTATAAAACTGTCACAAAATGCCATAGGTAACAAAAATACAAATGGGTTTCAAAGACCAATCAGCTAAGTTCCCAGAATAAAATCTGTCACTTTCAGCTGAGAAAGTCTCAAAGTTGGAGACTGGCAGAAGATGTACAGTCACAGACCAAAGGACGTATTGCTTTACAGCTCCCTCACCTTAAACTCTTCCCTTAAGCATCCTCTAATGGCCACTGTCAGGGACAGAATATAAATTGGGTGGATTTCTGGCCTAAGCCATGACAGCCAATTGTGGGTTAACGCAATGCTGTTGCAAAAAAATGCAAATAAAAACAGGCAGACCTCGCTTGGGGAAACGTTAACAGGAATGCTGTGGAAGAGATGAGATGCAGTTATTCTGCTGTGCTCCACAGTGGTAAATCAGCCAAGCTCAAGCTTGTGTCCAGTTTTGGGTATCACATTTTAAGGATGTGAGCAAATTGGACAGTCTAGAAAAGAGGGACAGGATTATGAAAGGTTTGAGAAATACAACTGATCAGAAAGACAAGACAAATGTGGGACTCAACAGCGTGTTTCTGACAGAAGGACAAATAGTGAACAACTACATTCCACGTCTGCACAGAATAGGAGAAGTCATTTATCTTACAGTTAAGGGGATGCTCTGTGATTAGAATATTTTATACAGCTAATGAAGTACTCTAAAGCAGTGTACTGTGGGAGACCGGGGTCAGCAGAGGTGTTTATGGACAGTTTAGATACAGACAGCACAGTATAAGTTTAGACAGATCTGACATTGTCAGTGTAAGAGATGTATGCCTTGACATCCTCTCTATCCTCTTGATTTAGTAATCATACTTGAAGGTTCTTTGTCTTATTATTTTTATTTTTTTAAGAATTTAAATACTGCTTTAATAAATACTGAAGTGCACTGATTTATATATATAGCCACATTTGAAAGCGATAAGGAACAAATTCATTGCCCATCTAGAATTAAGTGGTGACAGAATAAAATACCCTGCACATTTACAAAGGGAGTCCTCCTTCTACATCCAGTCATATCTGTTTCCATGCAGTTGTTATTAAAGTTGCACCTGAATTCAGATATGACCTTAAACTTCCTGCTAAGCATAACAAGTATCATCTGGATGTAGAGTGTACTTCCCCAGCCCAGCTTCTTGCAGTCAAATAATCTGTCATTTGCCTACAACTCAGAATGTAATCCATTCACAAACAGCCACTTCGGTGCCCTGTTCTCACCAGATGTTCTCACACCGTCCCTCTCTGAAGGGTGGCTTTTCAAGTTATTCACACTAACCTGCTTGAGAGGCAGACTGCATTGCAGCAGGCAGTGCACTTGGTACCAGACCTCCTGATGGTAAAATGCCACTCAGATTTATACCCGCAGGGGCTATGGCACCAGTGTTGCACCCCAACATTGGATTTGAACCACTCATCAATGTCTGCGCTCCACTGTAGAAGAGGAAAGACAACACATCAAATCCAAGCGGTACAAGCAAATCCGAGCAACTGAGGCTTTGCCCTCTGTCTTGTGGTAATTTAATTGTTTGCTGTAAATGAGATTATGAATAAAGCATTGAGGCAGCTTAAAAAAATAATTACGCCCAGGGTACAACAAATATGTAAATCCATATTCCAGCAAACAATTTTTTTTTTTTAATTTAGTTTGATCCATGGAAAACATAAAACATAAGTGCTGAAAAGATCAGTCTTCAAAACGGTTGTGGTATCGTAACAAAAAGCTGATGTTGGCTCATGCTTTCCTCCAGCTCCATAATGAAGTCTCCTCAACTCATCAGCAGTGATCGACTGCCAACAGCTCAGAGAAGTATCTCCAGTGCCTCACACCTGCACTGAAGAACACCGTGTATCTTATGCTGTCCGTCCTACACTGACCATGCCATTCTCATTCCGTCTAAAAGCAGCTCACTTCATAGCGTGTGATCTTCTCTCACCAGCAGCATTATTTGTTAAAACTGCAAAATGAGCTCTACAGATCAAAGAGCTTCTAACCTCAGTATTTGATGAAACTGTTCGAAAACAGTATTTGCTCTCAAGTTCTACACGCTTTTCACTCCTAGGCATGTCAATAATGAATTTCTTTCCATTTCTCATACAGAGTGGTCTTAAATCAAGGCACAGCTCATGGAATTCAATTACAGGCATCTGGAAAAGCTGGAAGTAAAATTTTCTTAATAGAATTCTTTCAATATTTTGAGAGCAAATGCCCTAAATTTCAGAAATATAGATAAGTTTTTAGTGGGTTTTAACTTCACATTTACGTGAACTAAGTGAATTTTCTTTCTGCATAGCAGATTCTGAGAAACACCTCACCTAATGGATGCCGAACAGCTTTGTAAAAAAGAACAAAAAACAAAACCAAAACGAAAATAAAAGAAACAAGAAAAAAACCCAAAGCCATCCCCCACCAACCAACCCGCCCAGGACAGATTAAGAAATCGTCGTAACAAAGAACTTACCACACAGAGCCCACTACATTGATGAAGTTAAGTCCTGCAGGGTTTGCCATGACCTGGGTGGAGGTTGTTCCTGTAGTAATGGATGTTACCATGGTGGAAAGAGGAATGGTCATTACAGGCAGTGCCTGGCTCAGAGACATTTGCTGCTGAGCAAACGGGGTTAACAAAGTGGGCTGAGGGGTGAAGCCTGATTCTTGGGGAGTAGGGGTGGCAGAAGGGGTAATAGGAGTTGAGCTCTGAGCATCAGAAGGGTGTGGGGTCGATGAAGGGGTGTTGGTTGGAGTAGGAGTAGATGGTTTAGGAGTTCCAGACCCTGCTCATTGAGAAAAATAAAAAGTGCTAGTTTGTTATAAAAGGCCTGTCCTTTTTGTATAATAAGGTTAATGGAATCTTATTTAGCACTGAAATTTGTCCCGTTTCTTACATGGCAAAGTGTTAATTTCTACACGGCACGAGTGTTGCAGCACGCGCTCATTGTTAAGGATGCAGTATAATCACACAGAAAGCCCATTCTCCATCCTTAATTCTTTAAGGCAAACACTGTTTTGTATCCTACGTTAAGAACCTCCCAGAATTCATCATATGTTAAGGCATAACTCTATTTAGAAGTACCCAAACAAAACCAATTTCTCAGTGACCAGTTTCACCTAATTAATGTTTTTGTCCTAAGATGCTAAACACACAGCCTATATGCACTGCCTGCATAATAGCACCATGTTTAAGAACATACCATGGAAAACAACAGATTCAACAAAGAACAGATACTGCCACTAAATCATCACGGGGGTCACTCTGAATTTCATCAGACAGCTAAACTCCCCCATCTGCCAGCTTCTGATCAAATAAAACAAATAACTTCTTATTAAAATAAGAACCAGATGATAATACTGCATCTTTACAAGTTACTGTTTAGTGCCTTTACTTGAGTGTAGTTCACACATAGCACTATTTGTTGTGGATACCGTATCAAAAGAAAAATGAAACAAAACCAAAAAGCAAAGATCTCGGTGTTTTTCTCCCTTTCTCTATAAATAAATAAATAAACAAAGCTTTCATGTCCTGCAGAAAGAAAGGAAAGCAGTGTGAATGTCCAGCTGCTGTCATCAGGGCCTTACTTCTTAAGGTAACAACTGCGAGCAGTAGATTTACACAATCCATAGCACTAAAATAAGCACTGAGTAAATCTGTTAGAAGAAAACTCAGACAAGTTTTCTAGTTTTTCTTTGTGCAAAACAAGAAGGCAGAAAAGTTACACCTTTTGAGCTATTGAGATTTTAAATTATTTAATGAAAAAAAAAATGCATATTATAACACTGTGCAGGATACTGGAATGTGCAGTACACCATTACTCGTTAAAACTGAAACTGCAGCTCTGGTTTCTTTGTACAGATCTCTTCACAAAATGTCTCAAGTCACATACATGGTTTAAAAATTGTGTTCGATCTATAGCTATGATTACAACGATCCTGTCAGTGTTACTGAAAATAACTGAACTAGGATGTCATTTATTATTGAAATTGACATTTTAACACCTGAGAGTACGGTGCTATCATCATCAGCATCACCACCACACTTGCAATCAGCAATGATTTGTAAAACAGTGTAGGAGTGTTTTAAAAAATCATCTTAGAGTTTATTGTATCACCACCTTGGGACTGATCAGATTATATACATACACAGAGATACAACTGCATCGGCTCCTATAACATTTAAAAAAAATCAGATGCTTAAATTATGTCAAGGCAAACTGATCTAACATACTGTTTTTACACTGGAGGAAAAGTCTACACTTTGGAATTTTATCTCATCACATCATCTACCAGCCTTTCATAGAAGAGGAGATCATACTAATTGCATAAAAGGTATTAAAACGTATACACAAAGGGTGCATACATATATACAGAAAGAACGAACACAGTTACAATAAACATAAAAATACATACAGTGAACAAGAGACCTGCCTAAGGCTGCATAACTTATACAATTTAGGGTACACTGTACACTTAACTTTGATCATTCCACAGGTTAAGAAGTTTTATCTCAGGAAGCATTTATGCAAAAGCCTAAGATTTAATGGAGAATTTAGGTCGTGACTCACTTTGTGAAGAGCTCGCAGGAGACATGGCAGCTGGAGAGAGCATGCTAACTTGACTAAGATCCATAGATTGTTTCCGAGAAAGACCAGGTGGTTTAGAAGAAGGTGGAGGAGGTGGAGGAGTTGGGGATTTTAGATGGCCACTTGACTGCTGTGGACTAAAGATATTACCTAAAAACGAGGAAACAAGCAAAATTAAATCTTTTTGCTTTACAGGACAGCTCAAGTATCTTTTAGGATACCTGTCTGCAAATGACACAAGCAGAAATTAAGAAAGTGGTACACAAAAACCTCTTTCCACAGAGAAGATACTGACTTTTAAAACACAAAACTTTGCTGAAGAGACAGTGTTATCACTTTACAATAAGCAGAACACATGGAAAGGAAATGCTCAAGTGGATAAATAATTACCTGAAGAGCTACTTCCTGAACTTGAAGGCAATTTGATGGGAGGAGGTCGGTGTTTTACACCTTTCCCCAATACTGAAGACTGAACAGAGCCTGATATACTTTCTGGCTGCTAGGAGGAAAGAGAAATTAACACTACCAGAGAAATAATGTGAGCTTGCACGTATTTGACAGATAACCAAAAAAATCAACCAACCAGTATTATAATTCTCAAAACAAAGACAAAATATCCTTGAAACATTTCAGGTCTCTACTGATTCAAAAAATAAACTATGAAAAACCCTTTTTAGATAAAGTGCTTACCATCAAGAAGAAAATCTAAGGTTTCAGTAAAAATTAAACTGAGAAAAAAAAAGCGGAGTTTGTTTTTGCCATATCTGGAGTCTTTCTTTGTAACTTTTTACAAATGCAAGTGACAGATGCACTTTAAATAAAAAGACAAATCAGTCTTACTTGAAAAATTACATTACTTCATTCATTCACCAACGGTAAATATCTGCTATTCCAACCAATAAAAATCTCTGCTCCTTGGAACAGGAATCTGAATGCATTCAGGAAAATCCTGAACGTGTACAAATCAATACATTTTCTCACTGACTGCAGTGGGATCAGAATTTATCTAACCCTGTTTACATTAAATGTGCTAGGTTTCTGTTTCTTAAGGTGCTTATCTGGGTGTTTAAAAGCAATTCAACTTCTGCTAATCAAATCTACAGCTCTTAGTCACTCACAACAGACCCTAAATCCATAATTTCAATAGCTGACATCATGAAGACTCAGTGAAAGAGGTTTACTTATATAGACCGTATATAAAGCATGCATCCAGAAATTGAAAATGGCATCTAAACAAGCCTACTATCCACAAACAATTTAAAACTAGAAAAATCAAGCTCAGTATAGCAAACAGAATATTTCTGTGCTGGAGACCTAACTTAGATTAACATGGGCTAAGAAATCAAAGCACCCACTACTGTGCAGAATTAACTCTTCTGGAGAGTTTAGCCTCCACAGACTTCCAGCAATAAGAGACATCTCCCCATTTCTAATTGTTTTCAAAACAAAAAAGGATGAGTATTTTGAGGAACATTCTGAGCATTCTTCTGTTCTACTACTGAAGACTCCTTTCTCCATTTTGAAAACAAAGACTAAAGCCCCATTCAAAATAAACTAAATCATTAAATAAAGCAAACTAAGTAACTTTGGTCCGGCCCTTAGTGGAAGCTTGGGCAGCTGGACAAGATGGCTTTAGGAAGGACTCTTCCAACCTAAGTTACTCCATGACTTTGCAGGGTGTGAGTTGTATACAGATGCTATGTTATACATTGTACAAGTGCATTGTGCTGTACTGCTCTGAGAAAGGTTCATCTGAATACAGAAAAATGCCATAACAAAACACTGGAGCTAACTCCGATACAGATAGTCACAAAAAAAGTCATGGCTAAAAGATAGAATTACTGAGCAGTGATAACAAATGTGCTTTCCTCTAACTTTCCCAATATTCACCATGAATAATTATGACAACATGTTTAAAATTAATTCAGCTCGAATTTTTACATTATTTTACTTTCAAATGTGAACGATGAGGAATATTATAATAATTCAATAACCAAGTGTGAATAAAAAATATACAGCTCAATAAACTCACTTCCATTTCCTTCCCTGGAGAAAGGTGACTAAGATTGATTGATCCACCTGAATTATGAAACATTTTCACAGGACATTTAGCTTCACTTTTTACCAACTCGTGATACTGGTTCACCACTCTGAAACAAACAAGCACATAAAAACATTTAAAAAGATTAACGATTTGAACTACTAAAATATATACAGGTGATACATTTATATACATAATATATACATAGGTGATACATAAACACAAAACTACACATAAAAGGGACTTTTAAATAGACAGCTAGGCAAAATGCACATACAGAAAGACATGTGCTCCTGGGTTGTGCTCTTATTATTCTGCTTTGAATTGTTATTTGCTTTGGTTTTTTTAGATTTTTTTAACCTCTTGTTTTTCTAATGCCAACTACAACTCCTCAGATAAAATATTACTGTAACGACCAACAAGCAGTGATATACCCAGGAATTTGAAGCATCAACAGTGTCAGGTAATCAGTGGTGGAACTGCTCTACCAAATCCAATGCTGAAAAGTTACTAATTTGAGGAAGCCATCACAAACATTATCAAGTATAGAAAGAAACACTCTAGACTTGAAATGGAAGACCTGTGAAGTCTAACTTATGTTCCAGTAGTCTGAACCTCCATGAGCTTACACAATTCCATTAGCTTACGCCTCAGTACAATGAACTACATCAGGCATGTCCAAGCCATGGCCCACAGGGCACATGAAGACCAGCCCTGCTCATACTGCAGCCACACATTTCCTCCCCAAGTGGCCCAGTCTGGTTGTGTGTGCACATCTATCGTTCAGCAACAACCAAGTCAGCGTGCTATTAACGCTGTTTGAGCTGAAACCAGGACATGGGAGGGAACAGTGCAGTGCTGACTCAAGTTATGACAAAGAATTTTATGCATTTTGACACCTTAGCTAAACACAGTTTAGTGAAGAATGAAAAATACACAGTTATGCTTTCTGTTTTGATGAAGGAATCTGAGAACAGGTTTCAAAATTGCTGAAAAAAAAAAATCATCAATTTTCAGCATATTTGTGACTCCAGTGTATTTTCAGTTGACATAAATACACGACCTGCACATTTTCAAGTGGAACGTATAGAGTTGCAGTCAGATATTTAGCTCTA
Source organism: Callipepla californica brunnescens (assembly GCA_023055505.1). Taxonomy (NCBI): domain Eukaryota; kingdom Metazoa; phylum Chordata; class Aves; order Galliformes; family Odontophoridae; genus Callipepla; species Callipepla californica. The sequence goes on along the minus strand of JALIRH010000001.1, from coordinate 101,304,069 downwards.
AGAAAACATCTGATCACTCTTCTTTACTAGACTCCAGTGAGCCCTATCTTACCAGAGATACATATTCCATCCTTCACAATCATGCCACTTTCATGTCATCCCTTTTTGTCAGCATGAACATTTGTAAACAACTGTTTTCAAAGATGAAGCAGAGGAAAATTTCAAAGGTCTCTGATGAACACCCTGAGAATTCACTAAGAAGGACAACTGCTTACATTGAACCAGACTGATACATAAGTCTTACAAACATCCCACTAGTTTTGTTTTTGTTTCTCTTTTATGTTCTAGTAAAAATATTAAAGATTAACATAAGTTTTATTACTTATATACATTAACTATCTTCAACATTTTACAGGGGCTGCTCCAAAAGTAATGCTTCTACTGTTGGCCCATGACACCAGAGGCAGATGTTGGTGGTATGGCAGTAGAGGCTCAACCTTCCCATCAATACTCCATTACGTTTTGTTGCTGTGTGACAGATGACAGCAGAAGGGCAGTCTGACAGAATGCCATCTGACATGGGAGTGTGTGTGAAGCAAAAGTCTGGAACTGAATTCCTCCACACAAAAAACAATTTCAGCCATTAACATTCACCAGTGCTTGTTGAGCATTTCTGGAGACCAAACAGTGGATGAGAATGCAATGAGGGGGTGGGTGGTGCGTTTTAGCTGTGGTGATAGCAGGTCAACTCCACAGGTGCAGATTTTCCCAAGTGTGACATGCAGGCTCTTGTTCAAGGCTGGAAAAATGCACAGCTAACAGTGATGACTCTGTTGAAAAACAGTGTCTTGAAGCTGATAATTTGCTGTGTTAAATACTGTTATTGTGCTCTCTGTATCTGTCAATAGTTTCCATGGAAATAAACAGGAGGCATTACTTTTCAGAGCAACCTATGTTTATGGGGCCCAAGAAAACTCCTTTTCACTCAATGCAGGCCAGGCAAGCCAAAAGACTGGACAGCCTTGAACAACATTTTAATTTGGTACAGTGCTGATGTAATATCCTGCTGAAAGCAGGGGCCTGAGGTAAACAACAGAAAAAAAAGGAGGCAGAGTACCTTTTCAGCAATTAGGACCTAGACAACTTAAAACTGAAGTGGAACAAGTAATGAAAAGCTATGTACCCAAAAGGTGGCCCTGCTCTCTTCCATCTCTGTTATTTCCTGTTCTACCCCTGAAACCCAACTGCTTATTCTGATAGAAGGATTTCAGCAGAGCAGTAAATGTCATCAGGAAATCAATCCTAGGAGTGATCAGAACTAAACCCATGTATTATTACTACTGTGATGGTTTTCAGCCAACCAATTCCTCAATTCACCTTGCAGCACCAGCAATAAAAGCCCTTATCAGCACAGAGGAACCAGGAAAGCAAACAGATACTTTAGATCTATAAGTTATTTCCTTGATCATTACATGTAGGAACTGCATGCTATCTCCTACTTATTATCATAGCAATTAACTCCCCTTATTCTGCTTATCTGTTCTTCACGTTTCCAGAAACACAACATTCACAGTCATAATGGCAAAAAGGAATTAAACTAATTATTTGGCATCAAGTCTGCTGGTCATACATACAATATCTGTGGAATATATGATTTACCTTTCAGCATCAGTCTTGGAACCAATGAGGAACCTGAAACGTAAAAAAGTGAAAAACATCTTCAGGGATGAATTATATTAAAATAGTATGCTTTTTATAATTATAAACTTTGAAGGAATATCAATGCTATTCTCTTTCTAGACTCACTCAGTGACTAGAGGTGCTTTATTCATTTGATGGGCTGGGTATTGTTTAATACCTGAAGTCAAAACTTAGCTTTGTAACCACGGGTACAATACACACGTCTAATACAGACCTCTTTAAATTACTAACAAGGTACAAGGTAGAATATGGAATTTTTTTATTAAAAAAATAAAAAAAAAATGGAAGCAGTTAACTACTACAGCATTGCTACTGTGAAAAGTAGCAAGGGTAAACGTAAGAATAAATCAACATACCAACCTGCAAACACAAAGCACTTATGCCTGTATGTCAAAATCAGCCCTATCTGCAGGGCTTCAACATTTAGTTTCCACTGTTTGATTTCACATGTCCAAATTCCAGTTTCTCACCATTTTCCAAACTCAAGCATTTTTCTTTTGCTTAATGCTTATAGTTTGCAAACTGTCTTACTACTTCCATTAATGTTTTAAGGAAAAAAACAACTCCTCCACACTCCTAGGGTCATTACACAACTCTAAACTAGACCTGTTGTTCTAAGCAGAACAGTTTTATGTATGGAAAGAGAAGAACCTTAGAATGTAACAAAAAAAAACAAACAAAAAACCAACAGCATATAAGAATTATATATCAGACAATGATACAAATCCTTTTTTTTTTTTAAATAGACCTAAAGTCTGCTCAGCCTACTCTGCTGCACAGGTTTCTCTATGCAAAGAAGTGGCACACGTACCACGAGAAGAGGCAAGAATTGAGAATCTTTGCAAGAACTAAAGTCAACAACAGCAGATGCAAAACAATATTACAGATAAACTTCTTTGGGAGCCCACGTTTACTGACTTCATTTGTTCAGCCTTAAGTTCTCTATGTAAGGGTAAATGTAATATAATCAAGCCTAATGTTTTCACAGTGCCCGGCAGATATCATCACAATGACCAGAACTGTGAGAACCACTGCAAAACACCAAAACACATGCTAACCACTTCTGGCAGCATGACATGAAAGATTTTCTCAATAGGAGATTCTTCTTAAAACACAGCGCTAACATCCAAAAGCATTCAGACTTCCTATGACAGAACATTTAAGATATGATGTTGGTAGAACATGTCTTTTTTCTCATCAGTTTTTTTTTTAAAGTGATGTTTATTAGCTGAAATTTTCAAAACAAAAAATCTCTTGAATCAGATTTCTAGCTCCTGAATGCTCTCATGCCAGAAAATGTTAAATAGCATTTCTTGCCTTTCATTTATTAGACCATACCACAGATTAAAAGAACACAACTTACTGTGGTGGAACTAATAAGTTGTCACTTTCATCATCCCCTTTGAGTGTCTGAATTCTACCGTAGTACAAAGGATTGCCAAGAGACTGAAAAATGGTCAACTTGGTTTTTTGCAGCTGATTACCAACTTCATATTCAAACACATAATCATCTTTTACTTCCTAGAAGACAGGAAAAAATGACCAAAAAAATCTTACAAAAACAGTAGCAAAAAAGCCAGTAATATAAGCCAGTCCTATGCAGCACGAGAGATAAATAAACAGATTATAAGATGGGATGCATTTGTTAAAGCAAAAATTAGGAGGAAAAGGAAAAGTTTATCATCTCTTACTAAATATCATAACATTGCAAACCTTAAAGCAATGATGTTAGATGCTGAAAAGAAGACTGGGTAAACGTAAGTACACAGTATTATAAAAACAGCTGCAGTACAAAAAAAAAGTTCTAAATGAAATGCCAGAGATGCAAATGAAAGTTTTTTTTTCCTAACATGAGACTGCAAAGACATTTGATAGACACCGTTATTAAAATGCTGTTAATAATTCCTCAGAAATTACAAAGAATTAAAGAACTGATTTATGACTAATTATGTAAAAATGACCTTTCCTCATCAAATCATGCCATTTGCATCAATTCTGAAAGCTCAACTTCAGCACTGCAGAAAGAGCTTTCTGTAAGATACATTTTATATTATATAATCTCTTTTGAAACAGAAGGGTTTTTTCAGCCAATCTTCATAGGAGCTTCTGCATGGAGAAAGCAATTGGTTGGCTGGAGTACTGTTCCCTGTAAATTCTTATATTTTATTTACTATATAGTGCATATACAGCACATTACTTGGAAGATTAAAACTGCTTTTTGGTAAACCTGAGGAAATTACAACACTAACCATATACGTGAGGCTATGTATGAAATCACAAGTTTCTGTAATAATCTTTCCAAATACGTGTAACACATGTAAGGTTTATCACATTGGATGAGGGAAGATTATTCCCACTTTTCTTCAGATTTTATAGAAATTTACAGAATTTTTTTTAGACATTTTAGCTAGGTACAGTAGAGCTTGGCCAAAGGTCTAAATCACTCACGTGTGCTGGCCAAACAGTTGGTTGTGAGTCATCAGGCTTGATAGAGCTTTCCACTTTGGCATACTTTTCCACCTTAAAATGGAGATAGAAAAAAAAAGAAACAGAAACAAAAAAAACTCAAAATCAATGATCATATTGGGGCTGAGTTAATGTCAGCCTAGCACAGCTGCTTCTTTTAGAGTAGATAACACTAAGTAGATAACCTTCAAAAGTGACTACAACCCTCATATTTAGTACTCTGAAAAGTTAAATTGAAGAGCTTTATATTTTATTGTTACATCATACTTGCTATGTTAACAAAAGTGTGGCTTAACACTACAGCATCATGTGACAAGTGATGTGCACTGCCACCTTTACTAAGCCCAAAGCTACAATGCTGGCTACTCTACCAACTCCTTCTGTACGCCAGTACTACGCAGTGCCAAAAGCCAGGAATGGGCACGTCCCTGAGGTCAGAATGCACACAGACTGGTGAAAAGAATTTCCAATTAATATTTTCAATATTTTTTTCTGTTATTTTTTAACAGATAATTCTACGTATAATATACATAATAATATCGTATAATATACATGACAAAAAAAAAATTCTACCAGGCTGAGAAGCAACTCCTTTTAAAATACTTTCCTTATATTTTTTAATACATTATCAAGACAGTTTCAAGTTGTCTTTGAAGACAATACCACGGATGAACAATATTAAAGATCAGTTTGCACTGTTGATCTTATCCAAACTATCACACTGCAGTTGCAAATTATTCCAATGTAGCTTACCTTGGTTTTTTTCCTAAACTAAAGAAAATTCCACTTCAACTGGCAACGTTTTCAAAATGTATTGGTATTTGATACTGGATAATATCTATCCACTTCCTTTTCCTCCCTCACGTAATACAACTGAATACAATTGCTAATATTATTGCAAAAGATAACAACCAAACTTACATCCACTTCAGAAGGTGCAGTCAAGTAGCAAGGGTTCTGTTTCCACATATCTACACACTAGAAGATGAACGAAGTGGCATTAGTGTACTAATTTTTAAAAGAAATAGCTAAGAAGTTTACCCACGTACATCTTAGAACACTCACATTTCCAGCTTTAGAAATTTTGAGGTCATACTGCTGGGCTCCTTTCTTCTCCTTCTTCTTCTGTAAGTAGTCAACTAATCTGAGCTGAGGCGGAGTTGAATAGTGAGCTACTTCCTGCTGCCTGTTCAGAGATGACTTTGAGTACCTTTTGAAGCACCTGTGGTAAGATGACACATAAGTCTGTAAATCCATCACATGAAATTCCCCACTGTCAATGTATGAGCACAAAAACATGGAGGGAACTAGAAACTAGACTAGAAAACAGGTTTTGAAATAGTCATTTGATTATACAGCATAATTTGAACTCAATCTCAAATTTTTAAGAATACCAGTATTCTGTACATGTCTTTTGGAGCTAAGAATAGGATTACTTTTGAAACACATAATTAAATTGTCAAAACAAGTTATCAAACTTATAAGATTAATATATTATCAAAGATTTCAATTCTGTCAAAATATCCTTGTGCTGATTGTGTGTTTAGAAAGTTACAGGCACAGGAACTACCCTTCTTTCAGCACACCCAATCTTTCAGCACATTAATACTATCCTGAACATTCATCTAACACCTGTGTACTCTTCTGATAGAATGTTTATTGAGCATCGTGCCCTAATTTTAAGAGCAGCCTGTCTGATTTCTCTATTTACACCTCTAGTCGTTTTAAATATATTTCAGTAAATTGAAATGATCATTAGTATGTTTTAGTTCTACACAGTGAATCCATCTCTTTCACTAAAAAATAACACACTATTTTGAGTCCTTATGGAAATACATGAATCACCAGCACACAAGTGAAAGAATATCAAGATTTTGTAAGCAGTAGACTCCACATTATTTATAATGAGTTTTGTCAAAACAGTCTAAATAGTTCTCATGTGTAAAAAAAAAAACATATTGCAGTACCTATTGCTGAAACACTCTACAAAAAGTACAAAATAAGATTCAATTTCACAACTGTTCTCTATACTCTAAATAGTTTGAGCTCTGCATAAAAGGCTGAGTTTTTGTATAAACCACAACCCGTTTTTCTTTGATACACCCCATAAATCTCTAAAAAGTCTTAACATACTTCCCACTGAAAAAATACCGTTTCATGGGGCGAGTATTCATCTTCTGCTTGTTGTACAGGAGTCTGTTTGTAGTACACGTCACTGCTATTGATGGATCAAGACACAAAGGCTCGGCTGTAGCCAAAATAAGTTGGCTCTCAAGTAGGAGTTTGTCTTCCTGTAATACACACAGCTATTAATAAATGTAAAAATGAAGATTTTCTCATTAAGTCAACAGAGACCTATACTGAAGGAGAGAAAACACTTAACGCTTATCTTCGTAGTCATTAAGAGTTACAGAGTTTTGGCTGGGGTTTCTAAAAGGAAAAGTGAATGTACTGTAATGTAGCATGGTTTCTTTCCCTTTTTATTTTTAAATCACAGTAGTGGTAATGTAATCAATTTTCTCTTAGTGATTTGTTGTGATGGACTGGCGATCAGTGACATAAAGACTAGAGAATCATAGAATGGTTTGGGTTGGTTTACCTTTAAGATCATCTAGTTCCAACTCCCCTGCTACAGGCAGGGACACCACCCACTAGACCAGCTTGCTCAAGGCCCCATCCAACCTGGCCTTAAAGGCTTCCAGGGCTCCAACCTCACTGGGCTACCTGGGACTTTGGATTACAATTTCAAATGCAGTTTAGCACAATTGTGGCTTTGAAAAACAAATGAGTCGTTGCTTGCTCTTCAACATTTAACTAACTTTAACTGTACAATCATAATTACTTAGGATTCTCTTTACGGCAACAACATCAATTGCAATGTGCTGCTGAAGGAGCAATTGTGTTATTAGACTACAATTACTGCTCCTGATTGTATGCTGAAGATTACTGAAGTAAGGTAAACTAGTTAGAGTAATTCCAATAACGTCATTCTGCATTACCAAAATATAAGACCTGATTCTATTAGCAATTCCTACTGTTTTCTGTGATATCATAGGGGAAGATACTATTAACAAGTTAATTCAACAGTTCTCAGGAGCACGTTGCATGCACCAAGTAAATCCAAAATATCATAAATTATGGTTATGAGATTTTTTTTAAGCTAAGTATATTCATCACATCATTAACAAAGTTTTGAAACAACTGCTGACTCACCTGTGTCCATTTGTGGTTGTCACTTGTTATTGAATGAACATCACAAATTAAAGTCTGATGAGAAAGGTATAATTATAGTTAGCTTTGTGAGTTATGAATACATGTTCAGTAATAGCTGTAACTACCATTACTGAGAAATGGCTTGAAAGATTTCTTACCTGCATTGTAGGACGCAAAAGAATGTGCTTGCTTTGGTATGTTGGAGATTTCATGTTACCAGACTGCCGATAGTCACGTATTTCTGCTATGACACATCCACAGTGAAAAATATTAACCTGGTAAAAACAAAGAACAACTTGAAAATACCCAAGTATTTACTAAAGTGCCCCAGTCTGTACAGTGTTTACTGATACCATGGATAAAATTACCAATTTTGTCAAGATCAGTGATGTTACCACAAATCTCACGTATAAGCTTCAAATGTTTCCTCTCACATGCGAGGAATGTGGGTTTAAGAAATTCTTATGTCAAATACTTAATGACAATAAAGAACAAAGGACATTTTGCTGAGCACAAAGTCCAACTTGCCTGTCAGCCTAAACAACTGCAAAACCTTCACCCCATTCTTCCCCACTGTTATGACTTTTTTTTTAGTTATCAAAAATTACTTGAGGCATTCAATATTTTAGCTTCAAATGCATGAGCATTTTTCATCTTCGTTTTGGAATCACCCATGTGAAGCATTCACAGTTCCAAATCTATCCAGGTACAAAGCAGATTTATTTTTGAAAACAAAACTTTCAAACCTGAGATTTTTCTAAGAGATCAACCAAAATAGGTGGTAGCTCCTCTGCATCCAAATATTCAAGCAGTTCTCCTTCCTCATAAGGCAGTCGTATGGTCTCAGAATCTGAATTTAAACAAAACAATGTTAAAGTCTGAACATGAAAAGAAAAGCAAAGTGAAATCTAAAACAAGTTTGTCACAGGAAAAAAGCAGGGTTGGTGGAAGTTTATCAAAATAACCATTTTTTTTTTTCCATTACATTGATTTTTATATCCATTTCTGTTCCCAGAGCATGATTTTGCTCTTACTGTGCTAGAAAACAATGCTCCGTCATATCTCTATGCAATCGAATTTTTGCTACCAAATGACACACTGTATGTTCTTATTGCAGGCCACAGTACCAGGTGGCATGAAGATGCAATCAAAACGGAAAGCAGACGACTTTTACCAGGTGCAGATATAGGTGGCAGCGCAATAAATTATTTAAGAGAAGGAACCTGAAGTGAGAAAACTTAAATAAGGAACCCAGGAAGAGAAGGGAACAGTTACGAAGTTATGGGGAAATAACAGAGTGGAAGGCTATCAGAAAGATCATTGCCTTCAATTTATGCTATTATAGAAAATTAAGATTTGAAGTAAGTTTTTTTACATTAGACGCAAAACAGTTAAATATAAGCAACAGAAATGCATTATAACTATTTACAGAACATTCTGAATTGTTTTAAGGATTAAGTAGCAAAAAAATTACCTGAACCATTTTTTCCCCTGAGCATAAGTGAATAACCCTCATTTCCCGGATAGAGGTTCACTACCAGACATGACAATGTCTCCTGCATAACCAGCTTCTCAAGTAAATTCACATTTCGCCTCAGCTTCTGCTTTAAAAGTAAACATTGCTCATGAACATAATACCATCAAGTAATTAGTAGCATTAAAAACAATTGCCAGAATCAGAATACTATTAAGATACATGTTTCAACATTAATCTAAATAAGCTCAGTTAAATTTAATTTGAACATATTCAGTAGATTATATTCACTATGGTTTGGTGTTTTTTTTTTTTTTTTACATACTTGCACACAAATTTTTTAATCACTCATTTCAACAATTACAAAAAAAAAACAAAAAACAAAATCCAACCTTAAGCCCACAGACATCAGTTAGCAAGAATGGCCCAAGGCTAAAACTTACAATATTGTAAAGCCACAGCATGCCTTTTCTTGGTAACAATACCATGTGTACTTTTAAAATATAATTTACTCTGCTTGATACCAACAACAAAGTATTTACTACTCTGAAACATTCCTACCAGAGTGTCCATTTCCCAGATTAAAATATTGAATTACAGTATTTGGAAGCTTTGTTAATTGCATTGCTTTGCCTGTATTTGCTGAAGTCAGATACAACAGCTACAGAGACTACTGCCCTATTAAGTGTAAGAAAGATCTTTTTCCTGAAAAACATTTAAGCACACACACACACATACATATATAAATATATGTATTCAAATGAATGGATGCCTCAAAGACCCCAGATATATCTTAAAGTGTAAACATTTTTAATACCCCTTTAAAAATTAAAACAGTGATTTCTGAACTTAAGTGATTTTACATCTTCTGGCTGGAGGCTAGAATTCATACTGAATACTAGGAGCAGGTGAAGATATTCACTGGAAGGGTAATCTTAATGCTCTGAAAGTCTGCCCAGCTGCTTATTTCGCCTACACCCACTACATGGTAGTGGGATGGCTCTTTTTGAACAAATCTAGCCTTCCGGAGATAACCGTGAAGACTTCAAAAGGTATAAAGAAAGAAAAAAAGGAGGAAAATCTTTCATCACTTTCTAAGTAGTTTTGGCACAAACAGCCCAGTTAACTCTCTCCATGCATCATGAATGACAGTGACTTCATTCTACTTCTTTTTACAGTTTAGAAATTGTGGAAGCTAACACAAAGGAAAAGTGTGAAGTAGGAAAAACTCTAGAGAACGGATGGGGAAAGAACTGGAGGAATGAAGCAGAAGAGAATATGTATTGATAACAATAAAAGTAAAGATAGATAAAGAATGCCACTGCTCTGGAGGTGTAGTTTGTTAGGTAAAATCTTCAGTCATGACTCCAACTAGACTTCTGTAACACACCTACCCAAAAGAAGAGACCACGCAGACACTGCTTCAATAGACACAGCATGAAGTACTCAGGGGTACTGTAATTATCATCTGAAAAGAAGGTCAGCACTCAGCTGCTCTGACAACTTTGCTCTAACAGTTGATATAGTCATCTCTTCACAGAATCATGGGGATGAGAATCATAGAATTACCAAGGCTGGAAAAAAATTCCAAGATCATCCAGTCCAACCATCCACCTATCACTAATATTTTCCCACTAGACCATGTCCCTCAGTACAATATCTAAATGTTTCTTTAACACCTCCAGTGACGGTGACTCCACCACCTTCCTGGGCAGCCCATTCTAGTGCCTGACCACTCTTTTGGAGAAGAAATTTTACTTTATGTCCAACCTAATCATCCCAGTGCAACTCGATGCCATTCCCTCCTGTCCTAAAGGAAGGACCTGCGGAGATCATCAACTCCACCTCCCCGCTAAAGCAGGTTGCCTACAGTAAGTAACATATACAATGGTAATTCAATTGTGAAAGTAATTAAATTGAGTTAATCATGTTACTTAAGTTTATTCAGGGAAAGACATTAGGTTTACCTTTTAGTTTTTATTTTCTGTTCAGTAATCATTAAGCAATTATAGCTCAGCAGGTATTTTTGTTTGTTTTTGAGGGATATGAGAAAAGATGCAAAGGAAAGAGTAGAAGACAAAAGAACACATGTAGAACTTTTCTGACACTTTATCCATATGAGCTAAACTTCTTAAGGTAGATGCTAAGCACATTTTAAAATATAAAATCTCACCCAAGTCATTGGAGTAAACTGGCACTTAAGTACTAAGATTTCAGTGAACAGGTAATTAGTTACCTTTCATTAACATGAAAATGTCTGTGACCACAAAATCAGCTTTTTCCTTTGAGCTGGCTACTGCAGGTGCAAGCTTTTAACTGTCAATAAGCTCACATGTATGGAAACATTTTAAAGATTAAGAAGTGGACTGAGGTGGATTAAATTTCTCAAATGTTCACCTCAGTATAATGCAAGAACTCAAGACACAAAACAGCCAAGTCAGTTATACTGCCCTGCTACATCAGGTAATACTCCTAATGCTCTCTGACATCACCTGCAGAAAAGTGGTACCCTTCTCTCCCTGAAAACACCCTGAGCATGCAAATACTAAAAATTCCTGCCTAACAAGACTAACAGTGGCTCTACGCTATGTTTGTTACTCCTCCATTCTTGGATATGATTACAATGTTAACTTCAACAGCTTGCATTGGAAGGGACTTTAAAAGATGATCCAGCACCAATCCCCCAGCCGCGGGCAAGTCTTCCACCCAGCAGCTCAGGCTGCACAGGGCCCCCCATCCAACCTGACCTCAATTGCCTTCAGGGATGGGGCACCCACAGCTTCTCTGGGCATACTGTGCCAACGCCTCACCACCTTCTGAGTATAGAATTTTCTTAGAACATCTAATATCAATCTCTCCTCTTTTAGTTTAAAAGCATACTCCCTTGTCCTATCACTACTAGACAATGTAAAAAGTTGCTATCTTTTCTGTTTATAAGCACGCCTCAAGTACTAGAAGGCCACAATGAGGTCTCCCTAGAGCCTTCTCTTCTCCAGGCTGAACAAGCCTAGCTCCCTTCTTCCCTCACTCTCCTTTCTTCATAGGACACGTGCTCTAGCCCTCTGAGTACCATCATGATCTCCTCTGGTCCCATTCCTACAGCTCCACATTTTTATCACACTGGGAGCTTCGGGCCTACATGCAGTATTGCAGGTGAGTCCTCAACAGAGCTCTTCCCTCACTTCGGATTCAGGAAAATTTTCTTAACAGCCATTGTAACTTCAGTGCCATCACTCCCTGAAAATCTTGAAGGTTAACAGATCTCACTGTATGTATCCTGTCTTATTCCAGTCCCTCCAACTGCAGCACGGAAAAAAAGACAAAAGACTTGGATTTTTGACTGCTTTAAAAAACAAAAACAAAAACGTGAGCACTCAGCATTTCCCATTTACAGTAAGCCACTGCCTTTTTCAGTGTTTTCTTCAGTTAGATAATTCAAGAAGGAATCTTAAGAGGCCAAGATCTATTCAAAGTGAAACCACACATCTTACAGTAAGTTTTTACAGAATATTTCCTGTAGGGTAAACACTTAAGAAGTAATTTTCAGATAGGTTTCTTCATATGGCATACTTATTCTTTTTTACACTATAGAGAATAGCAGTGATGAGCATGTACTGAAAAACTCATTCCAGAGTCAAGCAGCTCTCATAACTCAGTATGCCCAAAATGATTAGAATAATCCATATATCAAAATTAGTAAATACCCTTTAAGGGAAAAAAAATTTCTTATGAGTTGCCCCACGTGGCTGCATTACTTTTAAGACTTCTTAAGGTATGGCAGCAGTGTAGCTAACTACAGTCAACAGTCTCAGTGTAAGAATTATCAAGGAAAATTATATGACCACTGTTAAACACAAAGTAAGATTAAATATCTATTATAAATCGTTGTATGGAAAAAAAGATACTAATCTAATAGCAACAAGGATTATTCAGCATTTTTGTTCTCTTACATATTATAAACATGCAATTATAGATGATAGTGTACACATTAACCAAAAACTGCAAAAAAAAAACCCTACCCAAATCAACCTTACAACTTGACAGAACTTACATAGAGCATTTTTTTCTGGATACAAAATACAAGGAGTAAAGTGAAACCTGAGCATGTTTGTGTCCTAACTGACCCGAAGTCAGATTCTTAGAGAAGGCTGAAACTGCTAGCTAAGCACAAAGACTTGTATTAATGTGGCTAGTAAATGCAATGTGTGTGCAGCCTCTGCAGTGGAGGCAAGAAAATATTTCAGTTTCATAACTAATGCCTAAGGTAAGCTTTCACAGATCAGCTTTGAGGAAAGCTGTGGCCTAAGGTCTGTCAGCTTCACCCTAATGAGATACGATTTACTTCAAAGTGGACTATTACTGACAACTGTTCCCTCACCTTCAGACCATTTGCTTCTGAATGGACAACACATTTACAACTTGCACCTTTAAAATGATGCAGTATGGCAACAAATTTTGACAGTTCAGTACACCAAAGTCTCTGAAGAGACTGGCCAAACTCTAGTTTGAATACTATTTCTGTCTTGTATTAAGTCGAGACAAAGAAGCAGTCCTACACTGATGGATGAAGACTCATAAAAACATTGTGTTCTGAACATCACACCTTAATCACGGAGCTTCTCATTTTCAGCAATTAGAATCCACAGCGTAACACCAAGATATCAGTTAACTACCCACATCTTAGTCCAGATTTAACAAGAACTATTGTATTTAAACCCTAGTTTTTCCAGATTCCAGTTTGGCAATCTCAAACTTCTCCTTATTGCTCAAATATCTTGTCACTCATTTGCAACTGACAGTTTAATCTTTTCACCTCTGCATTTTGCTTAACATCTTACTTGCATTTGAGATATGAAATCATACACTGAATAAAACCAACTACCTGCAGGTTCACAAAAAAATAATACAGGTGTTCAATAATTGCAGCACTTCAGCACAATCTGTCTTCCTATAGGCTTTTACTTCACCATACTGCTGCACTGTTGCAGCAATGCAACAGATTCCACAGCTGATTCTTCTCATTCCCTTCAATATTTGCCACTCAGCAAAGCAGACTGCAGCTTTTACACCTTAGGTTTACAGAAATTAAACTCGTCTGAGTTTCATTGCTGAAATTAAGAAAAGATTTCACAAAGCACTTATCAATTAACTGATAATCCCAGAAAAATAAAAGAACACCTGAATTTACCACAGAATACAGGTTCTAATTTTTTTCCATGGCAGTCAAGCCAATACTAATCAGATTCAGAAACAGTAATATCAACAACAATGCACTGATGTTTGCTCACAGATTTCAGTGATGCAGTATTAAAACAGAATAAACAGGTCTCTCAAGCCAGTCTAGGTAATACAGCATGAATCATCCTAACTACTTTAACCTGTTGTCTAATGAACTCCATTCCAGACTGTTCCCTTGAAATCCTGTTTTCATATACAGAAAAGCACCTCAGAGGTAAAATCTCCACAAACTTCTGGTAGCATTCAACTTTATTACCTTTAAAAACAGATTCGGGGTTATCACAGTCAGTGGCACTCACATCATCTTGCTTTCATTTCAAATTGAATTAAGAAAATGCTATGAAATTTCATGGTCAGTTTAATCCACACAAGTCATTAATTGCTTCTACTGAAGTTTTAATCTTTGGTTACTACTACAGCCACTACTCCCCATTCTTTTTTCAATAAAAGAACTAAATGAAATAAAAAAAAGGCTATTCTGAACTTGCCAGTTCAGACAGAAATGGGAAAGCTGCTCAGAAATTTTCACTTACCTTTATCTCAGGCTCTTTTTCACATTCTTCTATATATAAATCATAGAGTTTTTGAAATACAGATTTTCTGAAATTTATAATAAAAAACACCTTAAAATGTAACCAAAACTAAATCAAAGAAATGCTATTTAAAAGATACTAAGACTGAAATGCTCACTACCTTCCACTGGATAAATATTTTCTTTTGGGAGGTCTCTGACGAGCACTTTCAATGATATACTGGAAGAGAAAAATTAAAAAAAAAAAAAGTACACGTATTACAAGGAAATATAATACTAACATGCAATTTTAGGTCATTAATGGACTTTGTGCTATGTATACAGTAAATAACAAACAGAATAAATGGTTAAAAATGTACTAGAAGTTATCTAAACTGTCCAGTAGATAATGCACAGTAGATTAACAGTATTTCAACAAAAATATGTGTTTCTATGGGAATGCCATGAACACTACTACAGGAAGCCATTCTATCAACACAAAATAACACAAATATAAGAGCATTTGCCTTTTCATTTCAACTGGGCTATCATTAAAAAGATAAACAGAACTTTGCCACATATTTCTGCTACCCACAGTCATCACTGTACAGAACTGTACAAGTAACTACTTACCTCTGCACGGTCCAACGCCTGTTCTAAAGCGTGCTGCTGCAAGATTATAAAGAGACTATTTTAGAAAGCATGCTAATTGTCTGAACAAAAAAAAGCCACTACAAAAAAAACAACAAACCAACACTCTCTATTACTGCTGGTATGAATTAATAGAAGATGTGCTCAAATGTTCTTTGCCCCCCACCGAACTTAGTAAATGAAATCTTGCATAACTACATTAAAAATAATTAAGCCCACTACCAGTTGTCTACATTAGAAAGGTTCTGACTCCATTACAAAGAATAATGAAAGGCAGTTAGAATTAAAAGTGGGAATAGACGTTTCACCTAAGAAAGGTAGTTACAAATATTAATCAAAACAATTGCTGACACAGAGGAGAAAAACCTGTACTCCTTTAAGCTGGCTACCATCTCAGTATAAAAACTAAGCCAAAATCTTCCTGAACAACACAGCTTAGGCAGAAAACATTTAACATTCAGGTACTGATGCCAAAGAATGGTTGTTTTTCTACATGAAAGGAAATAAAGATCCTGCACTCAGAATATTATTTCTGCACACAAGACAACATGGGAAGTTTCTTATGATATACTACTAAGTGTGGAGGAATCTGGGGGCATTGGTCAACGCTCAACTGAACATGAATCACCAGTGTACCCAGGTGGCCAAGAAGGCCAACAACACCCTGGCTTGTATAAGAAATAGCACAGCCAGCAGTTGCAGGGAGGTGATTGTTCCCCTGTACCATGTTTCTGGGCACCTCACTACAAGAAATACATCAAGACCCCACAGTGTGTTCAAAAGGCAACAAAGCTGTGAAGGGTCTAGAGTACAAGACTTACAGGGAAGGGGTGAGGGAACTGGGTATTATTCAGTCTGGAGAAGAGGAGGCTCAGGGGAAAACTTATCACCCAACTGCCTGAAAGGAGTTGTGATGAGGTAGGGGTCAGCCTCTTCTCCCAGCTAGTAGCATAGGACAAGAGCAAATGGGCTCAAGTTGCACCAGGGGAGGTTCAGATTGGATTCTCTTCTCTGAAAGAGTGGTCAGGCACGGGAGCAGGCTGCCTAGGGAGGGGGATGAGTCACTGTCCCTGGAGGTGCTCAAGAATTATGTACACATTGTACTTAGGGACATGGTTTAGTGGGCAATACTGGTGGTAGGTAGAAGATTGGACTAGACGATCTCAGAGGTCTTTTCCAACCTTAATGATTCTTTGCTTTTAATCTGCTTAACAGCAGAGAAAATCCATAGCAAAATGAGTAACTGTGAATAGAAGTAAATTAAAAAAAGTAGAGTGGTGCATGGTAACTGCTGAGTCATGGCCTAAACCACCTGGAGAAAAGACCTGGTCAGCCCTGGAAGCACAGGTGAAGGTAATTCTCTTAGACATCATAGAATCATAGGGGTTGGAAGGGACCTCAAGAGATCATTGAGTCCAACCCCCCAAAGGCGGGTTTTAAGGGTTGGCTTCTACTGAAGAAAGGTTTCTTGCTGGAGATCCCTCCTTAGAGTCTTTCTACAAGTCTGGATCTTCAAAGATGGGTGAGCATCCTTCTTTTTCTAACACCTTCTAATTGCACTGGTCCTACTACCATTGCCAGTGGTAAAAGGACTTGCACTTTGTACTCAATTATCTAATGTCATACATGACTCAAAACACACTGCTATCTTTATGTGATTCTCCTAGGGTGTACAGGGTGATGACTAAACATTTAGGATAAGCTCTGAAGGAGAAAAAAAGATAAAACAGAACTCAGGAGCAGAAAGTAAGATTTTTTTTTTAAGAAAATCTAACATTAATCACTTTATCCTCATCAGCCAGAGCTAGTAGACTGCAGTGAAAAGATCTGAAAATAAATTATCTTAATGTGTTATTATAACTTACCATTATAATTGAAGCCAGGTGACCAAGTTGCAAGAGAAATACTTATGAAGTTTGGTGCAGCAGGCAAAGATTCATACCTTATGGTCACACCTGGGGTACTGAAAGATCAAGGAGGAAAAAAAGTATCACTACACAAATAAATAAACATTATATCAAATACAGTGTTTTAAGACACAGAAGGGCTTAGTTTGGAATGGACCTCACAGACCACCTAGCTCAATGCTCCTGCCCCATCCAGGGTTGCTGACCACTAAATCAAGCACCTGCACAAGCTATCTAGGGCCCTGGGGGCCTTGAACACCTACTCCAAGGATGGGTGTTCAAAATTACTGAGCAACCTGAAAAACAGTTAATTGTACTTAAATATCATTTGTATAGTAACCTTTCCTCCAAAAGCAGGAAAAAAAAAACAACATTCTGTTCAGTTTAAGTGCTGAAGTTCATTTTCTAATGACTTCACATGACCATATTACTTCTACAAAATAGTAGTAATAACTATACTACTGAAATTAAACAGCTAAGTACAGTTTTCAATCATAAGCACCCTAACCAGCAAAACTAGAGAAGCACAAAAGACCCATATATATAACTACAAGTAGCCAAAATATTTAGCATATCCTATTATGTATCTTGTTTTGTCTGTATCTCATGAAGTTTAACAAGGCCGAACATAAGGTCCTGCACTTGCGTTGGGGCAATCCCAAGCACAAATACAAATTGGGTGGAGAATGGCTTGAGAGCAGCCCTGAGGAGATAGATTCGGGGGTGCTGGCTGATGAAAGACTCAGCATGAGTCAACAATGTGTGCTTGCAGCCCAGAAGGCCAACCATATCCTGGGTTGCCTCGAGAAGTGTGACCAGCAGGTCCAGAGAGGTAACTCTGCCCCTCTGTTCTGTTCCAGTAGAGAGCAGACCCCCACCTGGAGAACTGTGTCCAGTTCTGGGGCCCCCAACACAAGAAGGACATGGAGCTGCTGAGCAGGTCCAGAGGAGGGCCATGAAAATGGCCATCTCCTCCACACTCAGAAGCAGTTTATCCTGGGGAAGAGGAAGGCAGGTAAGAATTTGCCAGGAGGCCTCACTGGCTAAACAAGATGCTCCTGGACTTACTTCTGTGTGGAAACAGGAACAGTTTACCTGGGAGAATGACAAATTTGCCCAAGCAGCCAGAGATCAGGTTAGGAAAGCTAAAACCCAGACAGAATTGCATCTAGTCGGTACATAAAGAGGAACAAGAAGAAATTCTACAGGTATACCAATTAGAAAAGGAAGGTCAGTGAAGATGCGTGCCCTCTGGAAGGAAACTGGAAACCTGGTCATGAGGGATATGGAGAACGCTGAGGTGCTCAATGACTTCTTTGCCTCAGTCTTCACTGGCAAGGGCTCCAGCCACACTGCCCAAGCTGCAGAAAACAAAGGTAAAAAATGAGAGAAGATAGATCTGACCCTACTGTAAGTCAAGATCAGTTTTGAAACCATCTTAAAGAACCTGAAGGTGCATGAGTTCATGGAACCTAATGAGATCCATCCACAGGTTCTGAGGGAACAGGCAGATGAAGCTGTCAAACACTATCCATCATATTTGAAAGTTAATGGCACCCTGGTTAAGTTCCCACTGACTGGAAAAAGGGAAACATAACCTCAATTTTCGAGAAAAAAAGAAAATCCGGGGAACTACAGGCCAATCAGTCTCACCTGTGTGCCTGGCAAGATCATAAGCAGATCCTTCTGAAGGCCCTACTACAGCATATGGAATACAAAAATGAGGTGACTGGTGGTAACCAACATGGCTTTACCAAGAGTAAGTCATGCCTGACAAACTTGGTGACCTTTTATGATGGAGTGGCAGTGCCAGTGGAAGACCAACAGATGTCATCTACCTGGAATCATGCAAAGTGCTTGACACTGCCCTGCATGACATGCTGGAAATGAAGACCGGAGAAAAATGGATTTAATGGATGGACCACTCACAGGATAATGAATTGCCTGGATGATAACACTGAAAAAGTTGCAGTCTATGGCAGAGCAGTGGCAAGTGGCATTCCTCAGGGACCAGTGCTGAGACTGGGGCTATTTTGTAGGCGACGTGGCCACTGGGATTGACTGCACCCTCAGCAAGTCTGCAGAGGACATGCTACAGGGAAGGGATGCTACCCAGGGGGTCCTGGACAGGTTTCCTAAGTGGTACCATGTCAACCTCATGAAGTTCAACAAGTCTAAGCGCAAGATCCTGTACCTGGGTCAGGGCAGCCTCAAGCACAGATACTGGTTGGGCAGAGAATGGTTTCAGAGCAGCCCTGAAGAGAAGGATTTGGTGGTGTCAGCTGATGAAAGATTCAGCATGAGCTGGTAATGTTGAGCTTGCAGCCCAGAAGGCAAACTGTATCCTGGGTTGAAGGATAGTGAGAAGTGTGGCCAGCAGGTTCAGGGAGGTGGCTCTGCCCCTCTACTCTGCACACATGAGATCTCACCTGGAGTACTTCATCCAGTTCTGAAGTCCTCAACACAATGACGCTGAGCTGTTGGAGTGGATCCAAAGGAGGGCCATGAAGATGATCAGAGAGCTGGTGCACCTCCCATATTAGGACAGGCTGAGAGAGTTGGGGCTTTACAGCCTGGAGAAGAGAAGGTTCTAGGGGCACCTTATACAGTGGCCTTCCAGTACCTGAAGGGGGCATACAAAAAAAAGTAGGGAAGAACTCTTTATAAGGGAATGTAGTAACAGAATGATGGGAGATGACTTTAAAATGGAAGAGGGTATATTTAGACTAGGTATTAGGAAGTAATTCTGTACCGTGAGGGTAGTGAGACACTGGAACGGATTGCCCAATGAGGTTGTGGATGTCCCTTCCTTGAAAGCATTCAAGATCAGGCTGGATGTGGTTTTGAGCCACCTAGTCTTGGGGGAGGTGTCCCTACCTATAGCAGAGGGGTTGGAACTATATGATCTTAAAGGTCTCTTCCAACCCAAACCATTCAATGCATTTTATGAAGGTACTGTTTTGGACGAATGCCTTCCCAGACATCAACAAACATCCGTCAGCTACCACACGCAGCCTTACTCAGCAATTTCAACGTGGTACCAACCTCCACAGAAACCATACAGAGAATGACTCATAGCCTACACTACCTGAAAGCTACCGGCAAGCGGGAGGCGAAGAGCAGCCCACAGAGGACGGCCGTGAGCAGCCCAGCCACGCTCACCGCTTTCTGTCTCCGCAGGAAAGGGGCCTACCGCCAGAAACCCCCCAGCAGCCGGGCCCTCCGCTCCCGAGCTCCACCCCGCCCCGTCCTGCCAGGGCGCGGGGATCCGCCGCGACGCCGCCTCCCACCTCAGCCGCCTTCCTCCTTCCCTCGCGGCGCAGAGAGCCCCGCACTCCGTTACCTGCCGGCCTCCCGCGGGGCCCCCGCGCTGCGAGCCCCGCCGCCCGCTCATCCGCCCCCTCCTCGGCCCGCCGCGGCGCCCCCAGGCACTTCCGGCCCGCCACTTCCGGTCGCTGCCGGAAGGGGCGGCTGCAGTCACCATGGTGACGACGGGGTTCGGGAGAGGGCGGGAACGCTCCCCTCGGCTGAGCGGGGCCTGAAGTAGCCCAGGGTACAGCTTGCCCTTTGGGCTGCCACAGCACGTTGCTGGCTCACGTTCAGCTTTGTCGTTCAACATATCCCTTTTGGCAGGGCTGCCCTACAGCCTCACATTCCCCATTCTGTACGAATACCAAGACTGCGCCATCTCAGATGCATCGTCTGGATCTTGCTCTTGTTGAACGTTGTGAGGTGGGAGGACCCAGACCTCTAATTTGTCAGTATCTCTCTACAAGGCCTCTCTACCCTCACATCGACCAACAGCTCCTCCGATTTTAGTGTTATCTACAAACTTTGTATACTTAGTATTCAAGTCCTGCGTTCAGACCATGTATGAAAACATTACAACAGGCATGTTCAACCTGCAGCCCAACCCAACGTGTCTTGTGGGTGCCCTCTGCCCACACCATCTGCCCCTCTGAGCAGCCCAGTCTAAAGCCAGGCATGCACCCATCGCTCAGAAGCAACCACACATTGGTATGTGGTTGGCAGGGTCTGGGCTGAAACCAAAGCATGCAGAGAGTGCAGTGCGGTGTCAACTCAAGTTATGACAGATAACATTATGCCTTTTGATACACTGGATAAACACAGTCCTGTGAAGAATAAAAACCCATCCTCTACCATTCTGAACCATTCTGATTATCAAACTGGGATAATGTGAAATATCAACTTCTGAATAGTCTTTTCCTGGTCAGCTTTGTGATGAAGCCTGCCCTCCCCAATTACTCATGCTTTTGGAAATCTTAAAGATGCCTTATTGTAGGTAATATTTTCTTAATTTCATTTAGCTTATTCCCTTTGTCTGTGTGCTCTTCTTGTGTTCTCTACAGTCCATGCTAAAAAGCCAAGAGATTTTGAACCCAATGTTCAAAGAAAGCTGGAAGTATGGAGTTGATCTGGTTTTAAAAAGCCATTTCTCCCACATATCCAAAGCATTTGAAGACACATGTTGTCTGAGAAATTATGAGTCCTATTACAGTTTACTAAGTTTCATCAGAAGTTCTTGCTACCAGATAACAAGTTTTCTTTTTTCTTCAGAATAGGGATTGCTGATAATAAAAATTAAAACAGTTTCTCCCCATCCCGTCTGTGTTTCAGTTCATCTCTTCCCTCTCTTTTTTTCATACATGTGTTTTTGTGTTACTTTTCTCTGGAACCTGTTAACTAAGAGCAGACCCAGTACTGTATTTCAGGATGGGTCATTTCAAATATTGTTTGCAGATTTGCCTCTAGCTTTCTTTTGCTGTTTTTATACTTTAAAGGGAAGGCCTTGGGGAAAACACACATTCTGAATTTTCTTTTTAACACTGTTTTTCCATAATTCTCACATCTGCTTTCCACCACCTACTATATTACTGGCTACTTAGATCTAACAAAGCCCACTTTAAAATTTTGGAAATTAAAAGTGAGACAGTAGCTTAAATTAAAGGCCAGATTTCCAGGACTTTTCATGTTTGACATCTTCAGCTTCTGAAAAGCCACAGTAAGATTCTCCTTTAGATTCAGATCCTGAAAGTTGGGGTTGAAACTGATCTTCATTTATGTTGGATTTCACCTACTGTTTTACTTCTTAGCTGCTTTTGAATGTGACTTCATCTTTACTATTCTAAATAATCTGGTATTATAGAATTTTTGCCAGTATTCTTAGTAATGTGTTGAACAGCACATATTTGTGTGGATCCCTACTGTTTCACTGTAGAAACTGGCTATTCATTTTTTCCTTTTGATTTTTGTTTACTCTTAAAAGTCCATGTTAAAGCAGTCCATCATTTAATCTGTAGATGTGCTTCAGCAAATGCAGCTTCTACAAACTTTTCAGTTACTCTTAGTCTCTAGTCAACCCAGCAACTTGAATTCTGTTACTCAACTTAATGAGAGTTGTTGTCCATTGGTCTTCCAACTTGGTCTCCCAGTTTCCTTCATCTTATAGCAACATCCCCTTTTCAGACCTCAGACTTTCATCTATTTGAGTCAGATATTCTTCTGGTGTAGTGGAAAAGATGAACTGATTAGGCTCCATCTGCTTCATGCTTCTACAGGCCAATTTGCTTTGTGGAGATCCACCTCACAAATTGACTTCTGGAATCCAGAAAGATAATACAAGTTTGTTATTGTTGCTTTTGAGTTCTCATATTTAAACTGGCTTTCCTTTAAGATCTATTCCTCCCACATTCCTTCCCACTGTAGCTCATCATGAATTTTCTGCTTTGGGTCTGCAAAACTGGTTCTGTTCTGTTGTACTGACAGAACTTGGCATTTGATACCTAACACTTGACACTTGATGATTCTAAATTCTCTTAGCATTGCTTCTTCACTGATTTTTTACTTTAAAATCAACTGGTCCTATACCTGTAACCCCCAGAAGGAGCAGGGAATGACTACGCTGCTGCTGCAGAGGGTGGGCTCCAGGAGAAATATTTGCAATGCATCTTCTGCTGCCTTCTGAATCTGAAGGAAGGGTAATCCATTTACTCAAAGAGATACTTTTCTGCACATGCAACCCAGGTACCTTCCTGGAGCAAAAGCTTTAAATGTGTTTGTGTAAGCTGAGAAGTCAGTCTCATTATTCATCTGTCTAAAGTGTATTATTCTTTAATAGCAATAATAATAAGCCTTCGTTAATAACGTTTATCTGTCTGTAAACAGATTTGCCTGTTTAGCGTGTTTGATGCATTCATGCGACTGGAGCCTCAGACTTCTGTAGCCATGGTGATGCTCTTGTCCCAGCACAAAACTGCAAAGCTGTTTTTCATCTTCTTGTGCTGTTTCAAAATGAAATGTCATGCAGGCATACCAGTCTGAGATAGATTTATGTGTGCTGAGACAGTGATTCAAATATGGCCCCTCTCATTTGAGTACAGATGAAAAGAGAAACGACAGCATGCTCACGAGTAGAAAAGTCCCATTCAAGTTGGCCAGACTGTAGGCACGAGACTTCAGCTTAGGGCAAGCAGCCATGAACTCCTGAATTCTAAATCAGTTATGTCACTGACTTTGTGTGAGCTTTCATAAATCTTCATGGCTAATGTTTCCTATCCTGAGTATATAAATCCATATTTAGGTTCCCAGTGATTTGCAGACATGCTGAAGACCCACAGTTTCCATTTATTTTTGAGGTAAGATACCTCAGATACAATAATCTATTATTTTTTTCCTGGCACATAATTGTAATTTGATTGTTGAAATGGAGCTTTATAGTTGGAAAAAAATATCACAGCATTTTTATTCAGTTTCTTCTTATTTTATCTGACCATTACTTATAGAAAATGACAGAAATATTTGTTTTCAGACAGCAGAGTGAAGAAAGAAACCATGAAATGCTATGAAATACAACTTTTGAAGTGACTATTGTTAGGAGTGGAGTACACAATTAATACACCTAAAGTATCTAGGAGTGCAGGATTTTTTTTTATACTCTAAAGCCTAGAAATCAGTACAGCTCACTCTAAAGAAAGTATCTTGAGTAAGCTTTAGTTGCTTGAATATCTACGAGTATCTAGACTTCTGTCTTCATTTAGACTGTGGCTGTCAGCTGAGTCACATTCTTGGACTTCTCCACTGATCATGGGAACATCAACAGATGTAGACCTCTACTCTGCCCTGGTGAGACCTCATCTGGAGTACTATGTCCAGTTCTGGGCTCCCCAGTATAAAAAAGACAGGGATCTCCTGGAAAGAGTCCAGCAGAGGGCCACAAAGATGGTGAAGGGTCTGGAGGATCTCCCCCATGAAGAAAGACTAAGTGAACTGGGTCTGAAAAGCCTTGAGAAAAGAAGACTGAGAGGGGACCTCATCCAGATTTATAAATACCTGAGGTGTGGGGGACAAAGTGGCGAGGCCAGACTCTTTTCAGCAATGTATGGAGACAGGACAAGGGGGAACGGCCAAAAACTGCAGCACAGGAGGTTCCGCACGAATGTGCACAAGAGCTTCTTTACCGTGAGGGTGATGGAGCACTAGCACAGGCTGCCCAGGGGGGTTGTGGAATCTCCTTCTCTGGAGATATTCAAGACCCGCCTGGACGCCTACCTGTGTGACCTGGTGTAGGGAACCTGCTTTGGCAGGGAGTTGGACTCGATCTCTTGAGATCCCTTCCAGCCCCTACAAATTCTGTGATTCTGTGAATTATCTTCTCCATCTCAAACTGATTCTTTCTCCAAGAGCTCTTGTGCCTCAGTTTTGAGATGCTCAGCCAGACACCTTCAAAACCGCCATGATTTTTAGAATATTTTGACTTACACTCATTTAATTAAGCATTTTTGTTGGATCTCAGACTTGATGGCTGAAGAAGATTTGTAAAATTTATCATTCCAAATTATTTATGATTTCTATCAAGAAAATATAACAGCTATAATATAATCACAACAGAAAGATAGGGTTCTCCTTCAGGGATTCAAAAATGCATTACTTACTGAACTGCTTCTGCAATAAACAAATAGTTGATGATACTTCTATGCAATAAGGTATGCTTAGATCACAAAAAACCCAAGAAACTATTACTACATAACTAATTTTTAGATCAAGTGCTTTGGCTGAGTTTTCTAAATTTCATGAGCAACACATTTGTTGGTCTTGCAATAGTCAGAATTTGGAAAACACATCTGCATATTTGGATTTTGAGCACATGCAGATGTGAAAACGTGGCACGTAAGTAGCTCTTTGGAAGAGCTATTTTTTATTTTTCCATACATGATGCACTTGTTCTCTGTCTAGTTTGGTCTGATTCTCTTCTGCTTATTTCATGACAAATCAGAGCAACATTATATTAATGTGGATATGTATTGTAACTAAGAGAGTTAACTGTATGGATGCTTTCATTAGCATTACTGTAGTGGAGACTGAAGGATATAGATGGTGGAGCATAGTTTAGTAACTGGCTATCCTGTTAAGAAAGTCCATACATAAAGAATATGAAAGAGGCTGCCCTCAGTCCTATCACTTTGCGTCTTTGGCTTTAGGTATGAAAATAGCATATCTTGTATATTTTCTTCAGTCTTCACTTGGAAGCCTCCCATATTTCACTGGAAAATCATTGTAGCAGTCATTTTGGAGGCCTGGATTTAATTTTCACTGTGGGACAGAAATAACAGGAAACCAAAAACCCAAGATCCCCAATCTGTTGTACATCATCGAAGTATTAAGGGCCATCAGTTTTCACTGAATGTCATTTTTAGATGGTACTTCTAAGCAATCAGGTATGCTTGCTTGCTTAGATCATAAAAAATTGCAATTTAGTTATCCCAAACATGCCTTGTCCCTTTATTTTTATTTTTATTTTTTTTTTAAATTTTCCTCTGAATACAATGATAGATATCTCTTGGTCAAAGGATAAGCAAAAAAGATAAGTCAACCAAACTGTGCTAATGATGAGCTTTATTTAACACAGAGTTCCTAACAGACGTCAACATTCATCTGCTGAGTCTCATAAACACTTCATCAATCAGATGGATGTTGCCATAAAGCAAACACAGTACTCCTGTTTGCCTGTAATTAATTTTCATTTGTTTAATAAAATAGATAGCTCTTGGCTGCTTGTATGGCTTTGCTGGAACTTCTACATATTCTAGCTTTAAATTAAAATTATTACAAAACCCAATTAACAAGTTATCCTGCCTGCAATAACTGTTTCACTCAACCCACTAGAGGTCAGGGCTGTACTGCTAAGGTGGATGGTTAAAAAATCAGCTGGCAAGAAATCTCACAAGATGTTTCCAGAAGTGAAAACTCTTTCAGAGGTTTCTGCATTTTAGAGATTTATAACATCATATTATTCAGTTAATATTAAATAATCTCTCATATTTAATATGGGCAAAGTAGGCTCCTTCATTAGATCTACTGTTAATATAAGGTTACATAGGTTTATTTTGCAATGTCAGGATATTAATAATATGTTTTGTAACTTATATACCCCCAAAATTTCTGCCATTCAGAGAGACCTAGACAGTCTCGAGCAATGGACCCTGGAGAACCTCATGAAGTTCAACAAATTCAAGTGCAAGCTCTTGTAGCAGAGTCATGGCAACTCCCATCATCAGTACAAACTGGGGGATGAAATTATAGAGCATAGCACTGCTGTTTTTGGAACCTGAGGGCACTGGTAGATGGAAAGCTGGACATGAACCAGCAATGCGTCTTCACAGCCCAGAAAGCCAACCATATCCTGGGCTGTACCTAAAGAAGCATGACTAGCAGGCGAAGGGAGGTGATCCTGTTTTTCTACACCGATGAGACACCACCTGAAGTACTGCATCCAGATGGGGAGTTTTAGTACACAAGAGATGGGGTCCAATTGGAACATATTCAGTGGAAGGCCACAAAAATAATCCAAGGAATGGGACACCTCCCCTATGTAGTCAGCCTGGAAATGAGAAGAGTCTCTGAGGGGATCTGAGAGTGGTCTTTCATTACCTAAAGGGGGTCTGTAAGAAAGAAAGGGAACAGCCTCTTTAGCACACTGTTGTGACAGGGCAACTAAACAAGGGGAGATTTAGATTAGATGCAAGAAAAATGATTTTTATGATAAGGGTGGTACTACCCAATAGTTACCAAGAGCTGGGTTAACAATGCTGCAGAGAGGGAAAGATGACAATTTTTTTCTTCGCTGAGATAGGCTAATGTGATGGTCTCAGGCCACCCAGAGCTGATTTTCTGCAGAAGACTGCAGAGAGGTGGTCCTCTCTGTGATGAAGTACTTCACCCATTCCTGGTCATCCCAATCACTGCATAATGTGACCTGAGGTGTTAGTCTTTCAGGCCCTAGATCTCCTTCTGCTAAGTGGTAATATGTAGCAGCCTTGGACCATCCTTGTTGCTATTGGCCTTAACAGGGAGGCCTAGGCCTCAACAGCCATTTTGTTTTGAGCATTGCCAACCCCTGAACCAGACATGGGATACTGGTGTTATGGATCCTATGCTGAGTAACACTTCTGTTGGCCTCAACCAAGAGGCCTCGCACAGCCTGAGAGAGCATAAGAGGCTGTGTAGCATGAATACAAGTAACAAAAGCAGTAGGAGGTTTGAGAACACAAGCATCTGAAGGCTTAAAAGAAGCAGCAAAAGGCAGCGTGTTAAGACACAGTGTGCTCGGTAACTGCCCATGAAAGAGCAGCTGTGGTGTGAAGCTGTCTGCAGTGTGGGACAAACAAAGAGATGCGTGGTACATGCTAGAGAGATGTGTGTGCAACTTCTGTGCCACGGTCTCTGCCACCTATTTTGTGTTTGACAAGGCCAGTGCTGGTTAAGAAGATGGTGAGTTCATCATGCTATGCCAGCTTGCTGGGGAGGCAGAACAAGTGCTTTGGCATACTGATTTTACTAGAATAAACATACAAAAGTTCAAACTGAGCAGAGCTTAGTACCTGAAAAGCTAAGGATGTTTCCTGGATGCTGATTGGGAAATCACATTTGCTCAGTTGTCAAACATACTGAAAACAGTAAAACTGTCGATTACAATTCTTCCAACTTCCTGTGCAGCAGAATTACTGCCAATAAAGTGTAGCACCCCTGTAACAAAACAGGAGGAAAAACTCATTCTTCTCAAAAGATATCAGAGTTTAGAGCCCCATTTTATCAGTCTTTTCACTTGAATTTTTGCTCGTTTCCATGTTTTTTTTCTCTTATTTGGTTTGAAGAACATTTTACTATCAATGAAAAGTCATCAACAGTATTTCCTCCTCCTTTTCTTCTCTGTGTCTTATCCTACAAAAATCCTTTTTTCTGAACATGGGGAAAGGATTCTCTCAGTGCATGGTATATGGCTAACAGAATGAATAATACTAAATAGTATCATATCTGAGATATTTTACAGATGATATAGTTAAGAAAGATTATAACGGAAAGAGACAGTCAAAACAAAGGAAAGCGCTCACCCACATCCTAGGCTCAAGGTAGAAAACTCCAAAGGAGCAATCTTCAGAAGGTGATCCTTCCCTAGTGCTGGTCAGCCCTTAAAATAGTGTCTAGGAGAAGCAAAGGCAGACTCCACTGCTTTCAGTCACACAGGTGAATTGCCTTCACCTGTGCTCCCATGGCTGATCACCTCAGGTGATCAGTCAGTGGTTCAGGCTGTGATTCAACTGTTCCCATACACTAGAAAAGCAGGAAGACTATTTTTTGTCACTCGAGCAAGTACTGGACTTAAATAGTCATCATCAGTCTACATCTTTAGTAATTGCACTAACCACTCAGGTAATAGTGGGATTCTTCATTGTTCTTTATGGAGGTGTTAACCAGTCACCTATGCTGATGTACTCTGAACATGGCTCGTTAATTGAGCTCTTAAGGTAACAGGTCTGAAATTGGAGAAACAGCTTATTTGGTTTACACATGAAATAGGTTCTGAGCTTCTCAGAGCTGTCAAAATTCAATTTTTTCTCAGATGGAGCATTCTAGGCATCAGATGAATTCTACAGAAAGCTGGCCTGCTGTGCATTTTTGTCTGTCCAGACTGGAAAGATATCGAATGGTTATTTTGCTGGGCTTCATTTTCAATCAGTACTTCAAGAAAAACAGTTGGGACACATCTAAAAGATTCAGGCAATTAACGAAAATCAAGATTCGGTTATTTAGTACTAATGTTAAGTGCAGTAAAATTAATCAGTGTTCAATGAAATAAATACCTGAAAGCAGGACCCTTTCTTTTGTTTTCTCAAGCTCAGGAAGAACAAGTATTTTATGATTCTCTTTGTGTCTCCCAGAATGATATTTTTTTCAGTATGCCTCTGTTTTAAGTCAATTTAAAACTTTTTTTCAGAAAGATTAACATTAGTGTGCTTTTTTTTTTTTTTAAGAAATAATGCTGGAAAGATATCAGATTAAGTATTGCTACACTGACATAGCATGGAAAAAATCACCTGGTTAGAAAGCCAAGTATCCTTGTGATGTAACATTGTCTTATATACCAGATCATAATTTTGATTGAGAATATTCTTCTTTCCAGTCATTGGAAGCTTCTGCTTTTCAGCTTTATGAGCCTCAAGTGTGTCTATTAAGAAGAAAATTGATTCAAAGCCATTTTCGTTTTGTTGTGTTCCAGCTAGAATACAAGCACTGCATCTTTTTGTGTAGATAATCCAGAAAGCTTTCTTATGGGAATTTGCTTCCTGTTCAATTTGGCTTTTTGTTTTCTTTCTTTCATTTATTATTATCAGTTTACAGTATACTGTAAATGATAAAGAATCCAAAGTATTGTGCTGATGCTGAAATCAAGAGTGTTTGGCCATGTGTTTCTCACAGGAGTAAGGCCAACTAACAAGGCCAATTTGTTTCATCGTGGTAATGAAAAGATGGTCTGTAATTTCCTTTTATGTTTTAAAACAAATTTCATATCAGTACTCACACACACTCTTCATGATTCTAAGGACTTTTTCACACTGAGTTCAGCTTAGTCTTGGAATGCTGTATGGCCAGGTAAGCTAACTGAAGAAATCAGACAGACCAAGGACTGTGGCCCTGAAAGAAGCACTGTGCACCTTTCACTGACTTATTCTCCTCCATAATTTGAGGTCTCTTTTCTTTATTTGTAATCTCTATGGAGTTCCAGACATCTTATGCTATTTCTGTTTGAAAACCTTATGTATTTTCATGTATAATTTTTCTATTTCTACCTTCAAAATGTGAATCCTGTTTAGACTGTAGTCACTTAGGTTTCTGTCTCTCAAAAGAAGTTTCCACTTACACATGATGTGTCCTCAGGTGCCCATACAATAAACAGATGACTAATTAATAGTGAATGAGGTAGGATTCAATTGACTAAGTGCAGCTTGTATGTCTTCAGAGATTTTTTAGCTGATCACTTGTAGGTGCTTCTTTTAAAATGAGCTGGATCATGCTCTTGATTGTATAGGCTTGGAGGATTTAGTTGTCTAAGCATATAACAATGTCAAGTGTTGGGTCTTGCATCTGGGCAAGAATAACCTCAGGTACCAGTATAGGTTGGGGACTGACCTGTTGAAGAGCTGTGCAAGGGAAAGGGAGTCCTAGTGGACAGCATGGGATGACCATGAGCCAGCTCTGTGACCCTGTGGCCAAGAAGGCCAATGGCATCCTGGGGTGTATTAGAAGGAGTGTGGTTAGTAGGTCAAGAGAATTTCTCCTCTCCTTCTACTCTGCCCTGGTAAGACCGCATCTGGAATATTGTGTCCAGTTCTGGGCCCCTCTGTTCAAGAAGGACAGGAACTGCTTAAGAGGGTCCAGTGCAGAGCCACAAAGATGATTAAAGGAGTGTAGTATCTCTGTAATGAGGAAAGGCTGAGGGAACTGGATCTCTTTCGCTTGGAGGAGATTGAAGAGTGATCTAATTCATGTTTATGAATACATAAAGAGCAAGTATCAGGAAGATGGAGCTAGGCTCTTCTCAGTGACCAATGACAGGACGATGGGTGCAAGCTGGAGATTAGAAGGTTCAACATAAATTCTAAGAAGAACTTCTTCATGGTGAGGGTAATAGAACAGTAGAATAGGTTGCCCAAAGAGGCTGTGGGGTCTCCTTCTCTCGAGACATTCATAACCTGCCTGGGCGCATTCCCATGTGACCTAGCGTAGGTGTTGCTACTTTGGCAGAGGGGTTGGACTAGATTACCTTTTGAGGTCCCTTCCAATCCCTGACATTCTGTGATTATGTTAATGGTAATATTCAGAAAGTATAAAGTTATAAAGGTTTTAGTTAGAAAGTTGAATTGTGTATTGTAAGACTGTTCTTCTTTTCAAAATGCATTATGAATAGTGTAACATAATCTGTCAAAAGTATCGCTCTGTGCTCTGTTCCATTTGTTTGTGAAGTGATTCTTATTTGCAATTCTGGGATCTTTCTAAACTAGTGTAATTAATGTCATTGTTACTTGCTCTAGAGAAGGATTCTACCACCACTGCAATTTGTCTGATGGAATTATAAATACTGGATGTCATTTCATTTGACTCTGTCATCTCACCATTTAAGCAACTTGAACAATTCTGATGTAGATAGCAACTAGACACTTCTGCAGACACTGTGAACAGTCTTAATAATAATACCTCACTCTTCTCCACAGCAAAGAATATTCTGAATTGCTAGACAAAAAATCAGTTGTTGAAGTTGGTCCAGATGTGAGCTGGAGAAGTCTTTGGCACTGTTATTTCTGTCTGAAACCAATGCCTTTTACAATAAATAAACTTTATGTCATTTCAGTCAGCTACCTCCTTCAAATGCAGAGTTTACTGTGGAATATATGAAAAAGTGTGCATTTTATAACAATAAATGAAGCAGAAAGCCACATAAGGAACTAATACAAATGCTTCAGTTGGTGCTTATCCAGATAGTAGGGCTGCCTTCCTGGGCTTCAGTGACTAGGCCTAGGTTTATGATTCTTGACATAGAAAAGCTATCTTTATGCTGTTTTTTTTTTTTTTTTTAGTATTATTTTGCTGAAGATTTAGTTCACTGCTGATTGACCCATATCTGATAACAAATAATGTCTCAGTGCTGAATTACTCACAGTCCAAGGTGTCAAAAGAAGACTGTTGACAGGACAAACAAGAAGTCTGAAGATACACTACTCTTACAGTAAAAGTTATCTTGTGGCTAAGTCATAAGTAAAGGTTTATTCACTAACTGTCCCACTACTGTTCCAATAGTCTCTGTTTAACTAGCTGTCAGAGTCCAGTGGGACAGGCTATCTGTGCTGTATACCACTAATTTTGCAATGTTTTACCATCCTACTTAGGAAATAAATTAGATTTATCTGTAGGAGTGTGAAGGACCCATAACTTGTTACTGCAATTGTAAGGTTTCTCGGTAAATATTTCCAAGGAGAAAGAGATTATTTTGATTGCATGTATGACTTCAGTCCTAGAGAACCCTATATATCTGTAATGGCTGTACTATGCCACTGGAAAAATTTTTTTCTTGGTCACTAAATGGTCAATCTGTTGTTGCCCAGGCTGAAATCTTATGGATGAATTTGTAGAAGTGCTAAGGTCTCATAGCTAGATGGAAGTCAACGGGAGCTAATCTTTGAAGTGTCACTTAATGCTTAATACACCCAGGATTCAGATTTCAGTTACCATAAATAGCTGTGAAAAATTACCCAAAAAACACTCAGTGTTGGTTTCAGAGTGGTGTTGAATAGCCTACAATAACTATTGCATGAGAGTGAACACAGAGTAAACCAAACAGTGAACAGCTGGACATTGACACAGAGGTCTGTGTGCACAGTAAGCAACAAAGAATTTGACAGAAAATGAATGGTGACACGATCTGGTAAATCAGAAATCATTTTGTAGCTGAGTTCACATTCACTGCTATACTGACTGGAATATTTATCTCAAAGTATTGTTCTTGCAGCTATGGCTGAAGAAAGTCCACTGTCCATGCAGTAGCCAGACAGCATCACATAATGCCAGTTTTCTTTTGTGTTCAAAATGCACTTTTTTCACAGCATTTATCTGCAAAAGATTTAAAAATACTCCTTACTGTATTGTTCGGTGAATATTAGATTTGTTATTTCTATATTTTATTGAACTTTTGCTGATTTTGTACTCTTTAATTTTATTGTTACAGTTAAGAAAAATTACTATGTAACTGAATGAGAAAAAAGTTGTTTATCTAAAATTGGTACAAAAAATACAGGGATCTCCTTTAGAGAGTCCAGTGGAGGGCTACAAAGATGACAAAGGCCCTGGAATACCTCTCTTATGAGGAAAGGCTGAGATATCTGGGTCTGTTCAGCCTTGAAAAAAGACGACTCGGGGGGATCTGATCCACGTCTATAAATATCTAAGGAGTGGGAGGCAAAGGGACGAGGCTGGATTCTTCTCTGCAGTGTGTGGCAATAGGACGAGGGGAAATGGCCACAAACTGAAGCATAGGAAGTTCTGCACAAATGTGTGTGGGAACTTCTTCACAGTGCAGTGACGGAGCACTGGCACAGGCTGCACAGAGAGGTGGTGGAGTCTCCTTCTCTGGAGACGTTCAAGACCCACCTGGACGCCTACCTGTGCAACCTGGGCTAGGGAGCTGCTCTGGCAGGGGGGTTGGACTCAGTGATCTCTGAAGGTACCTTCCAACCTCTAACCAGGTGTTTTTTATTTTTTGTTTTTTTTTAAGCTATTTTATTTTTAAATCTAAATAGTACTGAAATGACTACACTGAAATACAAGGTAAATGTGATTACTGCAACTGGCTGATTGTACATACACTATATAATTAAACTGAATCAAGTGGTAATTGCTTTGGAGGTGTTCTAATTAAAAGAAAAAGCAATTGAAAATGTACCCAGTAAGAGAGACTTGTTTCTTATTTCCAGAAGATAGTTTAGAAAATAACAAAATCACTTTCCAATCAATCCCACTTTAAGAACAATACTGAGACTGTAAATGTGGAGAAAGATTAAAGTTAGCCAAGAACTTAAATGGAAAGCCCAAAAGTTAATGAAAGGAGGGGAGAGGCTTCAGTAAAAAGCAGATTATATTGTTCTCTTGTTATATATCTGATTTGCTGCTGATAAATTTTCCTTTCCTTGCCCCCAGAGAACAGCACTGCAAATAATGTATGGCTTGCATAACAGATGCAGCAGATATGGTTTGGACAGATAAATTTTCCAACTGGAATTATCTTGCAAACCCAGCAAGACATGGATTAAATGCTTTAGGACTCCTTTATTCAACACTATTTTTCCCTTTGTTCCTTTTGGTCTTAGAATGACCAAATTTTTTTCCATACATTTTTTATTTTCCTTCTCCTCCTGCATGAATTTTAGAACATCTTCACTGGAAAAATGTTACAATGACAGAAAAGAATGAAGAAATAAAATATGTCTGTACATGGAGGGAAACTTCTGAACTTTACTAAGTCAGTTGTATTCAATGCTAAAAAGAGGAATAGGCATTTCCAGTTATTAACAGTCATGCTTTCTGAACACCATTTGGTAGAGAGATTGAGTAGAGAGTGACTTTGCGCAGCTTAAAATTATACAAGAAGAGTTACAGTGAGCATTCCTCATAAGTAAAACAGTTGAAAGATGTCCTGTGTAACTGTTAGAAATGGTGGTCTAAATATAAGCTCTTGTTCAGCTTGTCTCTGGCCTGATGATTGTGGGATCAAAGAAAATATTATGAAAAGAAGATCCCTTTATAATTCAAGTTTTTCTTGCTGTTTCTTTAAATTCAGTGCTAATGGTCACTGCTGGAAAGAGATTAGAAGGTTATATGAAGTTGTCTTCATAGCTGGAATGGCATTTCTTATGATCTTAGTTCTTATGATCTTAGGTGCCTACATTATTCTCATTTTTAGGGTATTTTATATGTTAGCACTTGCTTTAACTAATAGTACACTTTTAATACCATGCAGAATTTCTTACGAATTATATGAAACATCATTCTTCATTTTATATTTTGAGTGTGAGAGTAGGATGCATCCAAGCACACCCTTTGACATATCTATCCCAGAGAGATGGGGAGAAGTCAACCCTGTCACTAAAGCCTCTGTGTCTGACTCACATTCATCTGTGTATTGTGTGTTTCCTGCTGAATCACTGTACAGCTTTCTCACTGTCTTTTCATCCTCTAGTGTTTTCATGTTTGAGTGGGAAGTTATTCTGGCTGCAGGCCAAAGCTACATCATACATATTTCTGTGTGCTGTGTATGATGAAGAAACATGATGTGAAAAACAAGGCAAAACAGACAAGGGATGATGACAAGAAAATCGTTTTTCAGAATCATGGGCCATTTCTGCACTTCAGTCACAGCAGCCCCATGCAACACTTCAGGTTTGGGGCGGAGTGACAGTAAAGTTGCCCGGGACAAAAGGATCTGTTAGTCTGTGCTTGTTTGAATGTGAGCCAGCAGTGTACCCAGGTGGCTAAATAGGCCAACAGCATCCTGGTTTGTCTAGGAAATAGCGTAGCCAGCAAGAGCAGGGAGGAGATTGTACCCCTATACTCAGCTTTGGTGAGGCCATGCCTCAAGTACTGTGTTCAGTTTGGGGTCCTCACTACAAGAAATACACTGAGGTCCTGGAGCACGTCCAGAGAAAAGCAATGAAGCTGTGAAGGGTCTGGAGCACAAGTCATTTGGGGAGCGGCTGAGGGAACTGGGATTATTCATTCTGGAGAAGAGGAGGCTCAGGGAAAACCTTACTACTCTCTGCAACTCACTGAAGGGAGGTTATAGAGAGGTGGAGGTCGGCCTCTTCTCCCAGCTAGCAGCAATAAGACGAGAGCAGATGGCTTTAAGCTGCACCAGGGGATGTCCAGGTTGGACATCAGGAAGAATTTGTTTTCTGAGAGAGTGGCGATGTATTGGAACAGGCTGTCCAGTGAGATGGTGGAATCACCATCCCCGGGGGTTTAATGTGTAGATGAGACACCGAGGGACATGGTTTAGTGATCAATACTGATAGTAAGTACTAAGTGGACTAGATGATCTTAGAGGGTGTTTCCAATCTCAATGATTCCATGATTCTAAAAATTTGAACTAATCTTGTTATTGGCAGGGCAGCTGGCATCAAGTGGAAGAAAATCTGCAGGTTGTCATTTGGACAGAAGGATCCCTTGCTCATTTTGTTGATTTACAGGGTATAAAATGAGCTGCTATGCCTGAACTTGCAGTTTTCCAACCCCTGTATCTCTAGCACTGCTTGGAACACCTGCCAACCAAACAACTAATTAATACTAATATATATATTATTAAATAGTATGCAGACTAATAATTGATATAGTATATAAACTAATAATTAAAACATGATTTAGATAGTAGATTTAAAACTAGGGCCTGGTTTTCTGTTGGTGAGTGCGAGCTTAGTCTCTTTATGCACGTGTCACTGATTTATACAATATATACTCTTTTCATATCTGGTCTTTCCACTTCAGTACCTGAGTTCTCCTTTTCTTTTTTTCAATTCTTGTGAAAGTTTCAGTATATCGGTGGGCTTTGTATTTTTAGCAAAGTGTTTGAAAACTGGAGCTTGTTTTAATACATACAATCTACCTGAAGGCATTTTTCTCTTTGCCGTGTTTCTGCAGATTCTGTATTTGAATTTCAGTCTGAGTCTATCAGGTTTTAGTTCTGTAAGTGTCTGCATCCCTAAAGTAGGAAATCAGGGAAGGGAGGCAAGAGACCTGCATGGATGAGCAAGAAGCTCATGGATAAGGTCAAAGGGAAGAGGAAGCCCTATGAAATGTGGAAAAAAGTCTTGTCCTCTTGGGAGGAGTATAGGAGTGTTATCAGGGCCTGCAGGGAAGAGATGAGGAAGGCTGAAGCTCACCAGGAGCTGAAGCTGGCATAGGAGATAAAGGATAATAAGAAGGGTTTTTTATGTTAACAGTAAAAGGAAGACTAGAGATAATGTGGGTCCCCTGCTGAATGAGGGAGGTGTCCTGGAAACAGGAGATGCAGCATTAGGTACAAGCAGAGGCTGCAAAACAAGTCACTGTGTTACAGATTTCTTGCATGTAAATTGATAAGTTTCTTTGATGCGCACAGAATCAAGAGACATTCTTTGTTGCTATATAGATTGTGTAGCAGTGAAGTATCTGTGTGAGCCCTGGGTTTCCTGCTGCTTCACATAACAGAAATAATACAGCCATGGTTGATGTTGAGACTCGTGTTTCAATACCACAGTATCACACCCCCAGATGTTTTTTTTCCAGATTATATTCAAGGCAGCTTGTTTTCATCCATCTATTATTTTTTCCAGGTAACAAGGCACACTGATAATGGATGAGCCTGTAACATTTAAACAGGAGACAAAGATATGCATATAATTTCCATTTTTTTACCCTTTGGTATTTCAGAGACTTGCTGTGATCATCCTCTCCCCGATCATTGCGTAAAGGAAATAACAAGTACTGGGCCTTCTCAGCCTGCCTGTGGAAGTCACGGTATGTTGGTGGTTCAGCTCTGCAGGCATTTCTGGGACTGATGATTTTAGAAGAGGAATCTGATTGCATCCATAGGAATGATCTTTCTGAACACTGTTACCATGGATTACTTGACATGAATCAGGGCCCAGTATAGTGATAGTGATTCCTGATATACATCTTCCCCACTCACAGTTGAGGGCACATTGCTGTTCAGATTAGCTCAAATCAGTACATTTTTGAGTACGTAGAAGACAATTAGATGCTTCTCTGCTCAATGGTATGAAAAAAAGATCAATCCTAAAAGGACTCTATCATCTTGGATTGTTTGTCAAAGATGACAGATAAACCACACTGTAGAAATATCTAGTTTTTCACCACCTAGTGTTTTTATGTATAGGTCTGAAGTTAAGTGAGGTGGATACCATGTGTCTTCGATGATCACATTTATTAAAAAATCAACAAGTAAGCTAGAGTTGACATCATATTGACATACTGATATCAAAGTCCATAGTGACAGAGGCTGACATGGCTGAATATTGAGATGAATCAGTGATTTGAGTACTCAAGAAGATATTCCATAGCTTCTTCAGTTCTCTTCACTTCTGTGAATGCAGAGGTTTATATTTCTTGCAGAGAAGTGGTAAAAAATCTGGTAGGATTATTTTAAGCTCTGTTTTTGCCTTCTATTTGAACAGAAATGAACTTTGGAACCTGGAGATGCTTACTGGTTTCCTGTGTTCCCTGCATTAGATTGAATGTGCATATATTTCTCTAGAGTTTCTGGATGTACGACAGTCAGTAGGTAACTGTTTTCAGCAGTAGGATGGCAGGCTGCTGCTATAAACCCTACTATGTGTAACACTGAAAGCAAAGGATGAGAAGTAGTCTGAATATTCACAGTCTGCTTCTCAACTGAGTCATAGCCCTAGTTGTTCCAGCATTAGCTGTGTTGCTTTAATCTGCTCTGTGGAACTATGCAGCTGTTTCTTATGACTGATTCCAAGTAATTCTTTCATAGTATTTGATTTTTTGTGCAACAGAAGTTTTGTTATGGAAGAAGCTTGGCAATATTCATTGGCACTGTCGTCCCTTTTCTGTGTTTACTAGAATGAAGTCATTGACATATGGAAACATTTAGATGAGTGTATCAGACAAGCTAAACTGAAAGAAACTGACAGACGTCCAATGAATTAAATACATAAATCTTAAATGCAAGTGTATCTGTAAATGCTGACGTGATTAGAGCAATGAATAGATGAAGAACGACCATATCAAAAATGAATGGAATATGTTCTTACATCTTCTAAGAGAGTTTTTGTGACATATAAATACAGTGTATAACTACCTTAGTATAATTGATAATTTGCACAGTCTTTGTCATTCTTATGCTATGTATTAAGATATTTTTCTATGCCAAAATATCTAACAAAAATAAGTAAATAAATAAATAACTACCATTTTACCTTTCCTTTGTGTGTACATTTTTATCACTGGGACTATGTGCAGATACACAAAACTTGATTTTTAGCTACTCCAGCCACTGGCTGGAGCATAGCAGGACTGATGAGATTTAATATGAAACGCATTTAATTACAGCAGAGGGGATTAATCTCTGCCTAGCAGACAACCTTGTATGAACTAATTACTTCCTCTACGATCGATGAAGAGAGGTGGTGGAGATCATGGTGGAATCCTGCTTTAAGCTAACATGCTCTTTGTCTGTTGCTGAAGGATGTGTCCCCTTCATGCCTCATTCATTCTATTGCTCCTTCTGTGTCTCTTCAAGAAGTCACTGTAGTGAGCAGGGTCAGGGTCCAGCATACTCTGTCTCCATAGAGGTACAGAGGAGTATGGGGGAATGTGAAAAGAACCCTTTTGGTGTCAGTTCAGGTTCCAGTTGCATGAAAGCACCTGCTCAGCCATAGTTAACAACGGATGTAGGGAATTATAGTGCCTATAGCAGGAACTTACACTGCTAATGTACTTATTTACCTAGGGGGATAAAGTTAAATGAGATGAATCCTCCTCATAGTGTA
This sequence comes from Callipepla californica brunnescens, assembly GCA_023055505.1. NCBI lineage: Eukaryota > Metazoa > Chordata > Aves > Galliformes > Odontophoridae > Callipepla > Callipepla californica. The sequence goes on along the minus strand of JALIRH010000001.1, from coordinate 101,264,556 downwards.
CTGAAGACTTACAGTCAACAAAAACAAAAAAATGAAACAATGAAAAAACAATGAAACTCGTTTTTCAGTATCCACGTGGCAGTCTGGTGTGATAGTGTGTTCACTCTTCATCCTTACAACAACCCTATGAAATATGAAACAATAAAAGATGAAAAAAGAGGTACAGACACTCATAAATATTGTTGACATAAATACTTGCTTTCACAGAGTCACAGCATGGTTGAGGATAGAAAGGATGTCTAGAGAGCAACTTGTCCAGCCCTGCCCCAGCAGGCACCCAGAGCAGGGTGCCCAGGGTCATGTCCAGGTGGCTTTTGAAGATCCTCTAGGAGGAGACTCTACAATCTCTGGGCAGCCTGTGCCACTGCACAGAAATGCTTCTGGTGTTCAGAGGGAACCTCCTTCGCTCCAGTTTGTGCACATGACCTCTGGTAACCAGTGCAATTCCCTGCTGAGACGTGCTCTTTCTCTACTGCATCAAGTTTTCACATACAGCTCTTGTTTAGTAAGTTATTTTATTTGTATAGTATAGAGGAAGAGGCAACATGATCTTGAGCAGAATAGCATAGTTACAGAATGCTTAGTAGTTTGAAACAGCACACATAATTTCCTTATAGTATTCATCATTCTAAACAGAGAGGAACTTAAATTACCACCAACTAATTCATGTGGACACCATATGCTCTAGGAGGATGCTCTGCTATGAAGTTGAGATGTCAGTCTAAAAATCTGGGTTCAAAATGTTGCCTCTAACCACTGACACACTCCAGCTGTGTCTGCAGGAAAACCATCCTCCCTCCTATTGCTTGTCAGTCTGTTCTACTTTAAGCCTCAAGAAAGGAGCAGAAAGCAAAATGGGTAATGAGGTTGCCCCCTCACACCCACTCTGAAGTGAGGACAGCTGAACTTGTTATTTAGCAGCTGTTGAAGTGGCAAAATTTGCAGAGTCTTAAAGTAAAGCATCACTAGCTATGGTCTGCCTGAAATACCACAGCCTTTACTGGAGCAGCTCAGAGGGAGATTTGTGAGTTAAGCGCTGTTTTTTCCCTCTGCTGGAGACAAGGTAGGCTTCTAGGGTGGAAGTTTTGACAGCCGTCTTGTTTTCTGACATGTCCTTTCAGGAATCACAGTGCTTAAGACCTAATTCAGCTCTTCAGAGCTGGATTTTTCTCTCATAATGTGTATTAATGATTCATCTACCATAAGAGGCCCTTCATGTTGTCTGGGACTTTCACTATGATAACATGAATATAATAACAAGCTAGTAAGCATCTGTACATGATTACAGAAAGGCACTACGTAACAGGGTTATCATTAAGAGGTTCCATTAGTCTATTTTCAGAACAAGCCAAAGTGTAGGGCTTGGGAGTGTCCCTGCTTTGTAGAACTGACTCACTTATGAGTACTTTCACCAGCAAAATTTGGGTTGATTGTATGCCCTAAGGATAGGATGTCTTCCAAATGCTCAACTTCCGTCTCTTTGTGGTAACCAACAGGATGACCTTTAGATGCTGTTTTTTGACCCAGTTTTGGTTGTATCTAGAAGACCCACTGGGAGGTGCTAACCTACTTCTGTGGGGAAAGTGATGTTACAGCTGCAAACAGTATAATCAATATACAGGAGTCATGCAGCAGCAGCTATATACTGAGTAACTGATCTGTATAAAACAAGAGCTTTAATTGATGTGCTTCCTCTTCTAGTTTGCATTTATCATGCAAAGTATGTACATATGCTGTAATGTATTGTTTCATTTTTCTGACAGACTAATGGTCTGTGTTTGTTTGAAAGATTTATGTTTATTCACTGAACAGAGGGAAAAATACTAGTTTTATATAAACTTAAGGGACATTTGTAGCAAGTAATTGTTCTCAAATTTAGACTAATTCCAGGCTAAGTAAGTTATAATTAAGACGTTATTGTGTCTCGTAGATTGAATTTACTGTGGTAGACAAATATGAAGTATACTACAAAATATTTACCAGTGGGGAATAATGAGATTTGATGGCTTTCTAGACCATTCCAAAGTTATGTGACTCATCCTCATTATGTATTATTTTTTCTTGCATGATTTCTTTTGCATTGTATAACCTTGAAAATAATTCCAGCTAGTGAAAGCATACGTCTGCATTCTTAAAATACTTATCTGCCTAGGTATTAAAAATAAAATAAAATTATGATTTCCCCATGATTTCAATTATTCTAAAAAACTTTGCTTAGTTGTGGTCTGATTGCAAGACTAAGAGGTGGTGAGGTGGGGGAGGAGGGTGGGAGTAAATTTTTTATACAAGAATTGGTCATTGAAAGTTAAATGTCGGAGTAAGTGCGGATGCCAGTTCTTATGAGCAGAAAACCACATTTTCCGGTAAAACATGAAATTCTTACTAAGAAATTTGATTCCTAATTATGAAGATATTGCCTGTCTCCTTTAGTATTACACAAACTACATCGGGGCTTGGCCAGACAATAGCAGTGTATCCAGCATGAACCTTTTACTGAGGCATCAGGGCTACCACTTTGCTTAAGGCATTTAAAACACTACTAAGAGAGCTGTCTGTAAAGCCTTATAAAAATACAGAGAGAATCTGTAATAGTAAATCTTAATACTCTTTATCTTAAAGTAGAAATTTAGTTTTTACTAATTCATATGAGCATGTAAGTTTTCAATAGTTTATTGCATGAGTAATTGAAATAAGGGGATATGAAGAACAAATCTGGGTGCTCAGATTTTGATAAGTCCTTAAGTATACAGACACTTTTCACTTCTTTGAAAAAGAAGCCACATATGTAAGTCCCTACGTATGGATTTAAGTATCAAGTCTTGAAATAAGCATAAACTTTGATGTCCTTTCTCACACTTTAAGCATAGGAATTTGTCTCCGTTGTCCCTTCTGTATTTTCTGTGTAAAGCTCTACTGTTACTACGATGAACCTCCTTCCCTGTTTGTTCTCATAGCCATATGCATTGTGAATGTTTTTCAAATGGAAAGGGCCTGCCTTGCTGTACTCACCACGTATCAATACGACAACTATTTCCACCTCAGTGTACTCTGTCTCATTTACACATAAAATTCTTTCTAGGTCTTCCTTTTCTGGATCCAGGGAAGTTACAAAACGTAAACTCAGTCCAGTGGTCAGCGTCACAGCAGAAAATCTCCAAAGCCAAATGTAGGCAAGCTTTCTGTTATTTCAGATTTCCAGGAGCTGTGCATTCTCTAACTCTGATCTGAAATATGTGGTCTGTAGTTTCTTTAATTATAGCTGCTTCAGAATTAAGGCAAGAATGCATGAAGAAAGTTCTCACTTTCCTTAGCCATAAAAGAATTCTTAAAGGAAGAAACAGAGTAAAAGCAGAGAAGCTATAAAATAAAAATGCCAAAGATATTTGAAAACCTGATGCTTATCTACAGGCATTGGCTTAGAATGGCAGTGAGTGATGCCAGGAATGAGTACAAAACAATTTCATTATCTGCACATGAATCTTTAAAGGCAATGTTTTAAGTTAATGTGCTGCCGATAACTTACTACCTTTTCTTTCTAGATTTTCCTTCTAGACATCCAAGCTCATGAGAATGGAATATTTTCAAGTTATCTTTCTCTTTTTTAAACTTCTGGGCTGTTAAGAATAATGGAAACTTGCTGTCAAAAAGGACAGGGAGGCTCCCCTCAACTTTTCATGGAGTACTGTGGAATTTGGAGCTTAGGGCACTGAGATGACATTTCAGTTTGAAAGTAGTCCTTTCTTATAATGTGATGAACAGTATCTCTTTAAAGTGATTCTTGAGAGAAGATTTAGAATATTTAGGTCCTGTTTTGCATCTGCTATATTCTGCTGGAATTACAGATGTGTTATTAGAAAAGAAAGACAATTCTCCTAGTCTTATATAGGATTTTTACACTATCTTGGGACTACTCACTTTAATAAGATTCCACATCAAGAGGAAAGGCCTTGAATTTATAATGATTTAGCTACTTCAGCAAGAGTTTCTCCTTGAACTGTGTATAAAAACTCCTTCAAAATCTCTTTCAACTAGTAAGATTTGCCTGCCAAAAGATTAACAAGTGACAGGGCTGTGAATCACCTAAAACCACAATGGAAACCTGTCTTAGTTATGTAATTTCTAGCTATCTGACAATCTTTATAACATACTTTGTTCTTCAACAGTTTAACAGGGTAGCTGGCTGAGCACCATTTTCATATCCATCTAATATTTGCTTATATTTTAGCTCATTGTCAGTTTGTCTCATGGAAATGATTCTAGATATGTGGAATGCAACAGATAAATTTTCCTAATGATGAGCAGAGGCCTGGTATTCATGCTAATCTGCCAGGTCTCTCTGAAGCTTTTTGACAGTCCCAACTATGAGGTATCCTGCCGCAAAAAGTGTTCTTTTAAAGACTTATCCTCTAAGTAGTGAAAGAGTCCCACTGCTCCAGCATTTGGTCTTGCACTTGTGTTCACTGTTACTTATTAATTTATCTCACCCAGTAGTCATTTTACCTATTTCAACATTTTCATTCCTGTCAGGGAGCAGGAGTTGGGCTGCTCTGCAAAAGGTGACCCTGGAGCAGAGAGAGAGAGCCCCATCCCATGTTATCCAAGCGAGAGGAGCAGAACAAGTTTGGGAATAGTAACCAGGTATACAATGGCTCTGAATGCCAGACAAGTCCATGGTGATACACTTGAGCTGAGGCCAAGCTGGGAAGGCAAATGAGAAGATCAGGGATGAGGTCAGGATAATACTAGGCCAAGACATCCCTCCAATGCCATGTGGACAAGGACTGTGAGCTGTGTCTAAGCCCAAATGCAGCTCCCAAGCCTGGGGATGGCCCCCTGACATAGATATTCTAAACTTTCTCTCACAGCTCTGGACCCAAGCTTACAGCCACACTGCTAGAGTTGTCCATGAACACCTGCAGCAAAAGCACTGCAGGAGGAAAAGTACAGAGTGTACTTGGGCACTCAGGAGCTTGAAGCTGAGCAAGAACAAGCCAGAGATGGATGGAAGGCCAAGAATGCTAAAAAAAAATCCATAGTGACTCTTTGACACAGTTTTTTGTTGTTGTTGTTTTTTTTTCTTTTCTGTTTTTGCTTGGAAGATATCTAGCCTTTGTCGGTCAATTCAGTCTGTAGTCTAAAAATAGCTTTGCCTTCTCTTGTCATGGTAAGGTAGGTCATCCTATGAACCATAACAGGAAAAATTACAGAAAAGAAGACTCCCAACTCACTACACAACCTCCTTTCATGTGATTATAGAGAGCAACAAGGTCTCCCTCCTCCAGTCAGAACAATCCCCATTCCCTCAGGCACTCCAGATTCTTCACAGCTGTTTTTCCCTTCACTGAACATTCTCCAGGGCCTCAATATCTTTCTTGCAGTGAGGGGCCCAAAACTAAGCACAGTACTTGAGGTGTGGCCTCAGCAGAGTGAGTACAAGAGGATGATCATCTGCTGGCTGTGCTATTTCTGGTAAAAGCCAGGATGTTGGACTTTTTGGCCGCCTGGGCACAATGCTGGCTCATGTTTAGCTGAATGTTGACCAACACCCCAGGTCCTTTTCTGCATAGCTTGCCAGCCACAATTTCTCCCTCCCTCTCTCTCTCCCTCCCCTTTTTTACATAGGCAGTAGCTGCAAGACAAACAGAAGGAGGTCACTTTTTATATAATGAACAAATAAAACATGAAATGCCTGAAATGAGATAAGTCTAAGTTAGACATAATAAAAAAAAAAAAATAGTTCAACTAGCTTGTGGAGGATAAATCCTCAGATAACAAGTAAAATTCATAATCAAAATATGACTTCTGGCTCAGGTATACCCTAAGCCGTTGTTGATTAGCAGCTGGGTAGGTATGCCAGGGGAAAAAAAAAATCTCTCTCTGCATCAGACATATTTGCTACATGTGCAGTAATGTTCAAGCACTTTGAATGTTAAGGTACTTAATCATGATTTTATTGTATTTTTTTATTCACTACAGCAATGTTACTTATCTGGACATGAGTCTTTTTAGCTCTTAGGATGTCTGAAATAATAAAGTTTACTGTTGCTTGTCTCCTCAGTTATAGAGGGGCCAAGATCAAACTTGTCCTTCAGACAAAACCTGGCTTCCTATGGCATTTGTCGTTGGTTTCAAGAGCTCATTGAAACACTCAGTGTCTCAGGCCAGGGATAGCTAAAAGCTGTCCTAAACCTCTAGGTTGATGATTTGCTTCTTTGCACAGTGCAACACTCGTGAACTTTTCCTGGCAGTCTGAAGATTTGGAAAGAAGTCACTGAGGAACTAAGGATCATTACAAATCTCAGTATGTTTTGTTCTTTCAAATGAGCTTTTTCTAAGATAAACACGTCACCATGTATTTTAAAGAACAACCTAATACAACATGAAAATAAACAACCTCCTAAGAAAATTCAAATGTCAAACTAAGTAAAACCCAAATTCAAATAGGACAAAACTGACCTGTTTCTGGCTCTACTCTTTTCTGCTCCTGGAGAACTGATGAGAAAAATACAGAACAGCGTGTGGCCCTTTCTGTCCAAGTGAAACTAGCTCAGATTGCACTGCAATAATCACAAAGAAGAACAAGAATAAAACGGGACAGATGCCATGGTTTATGCCAAAACAAGTCATTACATTGTGTTCAATCAATGAAACATTGATAACTCTTATTTTCCTTCCTTCCCTTCTAAGGAAGAATAAGCAGAGAGATTTGGCAGTCCACTGTAGACCCAAAATGCAAAAGCAGTAGTTCTCTATGTCATTTAACTTATACTTACGGTCTGTCTTTACATTCTTACGTTGTTGCTCATGAGTATGTATCTCAAGTTTCCATTTTGCTCTTCTAAAATCTATTTTACTCTTCTTCTTTTGTTTGTAGAAGGAATTATCTTATTGTTATCAGGGTAGATAGTCAACTAAAATGATCTAATGTATATGTGTAAATATGCTAAAAAAAAACCAAACAAATCTGCATTATATCAGCTTCCTATGAGGATATGTTATCCTTAAACTGGTAGCTCTCCAGCAATGACGCCTAGATATTGCTTGGAGGAGAAATGGTGTCTGTAGAGGCTCAAGAACAAGTCATAGAAGTCTAATGTTTCTTATTGCCTCAGAATTTCTAGCTTAACCATTGGAACTTGAATTAATCCAGCGTGGCTAACTGTTTCATAGTTTTTTTTTTTTTTTTTTCCATCTGTGCTAGGAAAAACAGCAACAACAAAAAGACAACCCAAACCTAAAACATGTACATATTCAGTACATGTTCAGCAGGCTTGGTGTAGTAAGTGTTTAACCATGTGATGCTGTTTTACAGAGGATATCCCTCAGAGAGGATAGTCACATTTTTAAATAAGTAAATTCTCAGCTGGAGTTCATGTGACACCTTGTATCCTACTGACTCCTGGATTATTTGCAACAGAAACTGTTTTTGCTGAAATATTAAGCAGTATTTCTGTATCTTCTTCATTGCCACCTCTCAAGTTCTGCGGTCCTGACAGTGACTTTCATTGCACGCATTCCTATGATGGAGATCTCACCTCAAAACCACGGATCAAATTCTAAAGTCTGGAAGCAGATGTGTATCTACCACCCATACAAGTTGTCTTTTGTTCCTGTTTCCTCCAACTTTTATGCTGCTGTGTTGTCATCACGATATCTCTCCTGCTTCTGGTGCATTAGAAAGAACTACTAGTTCTATGCAGAAGGTGGAAAATGTCAGCTTATCTCCAGCTTCAGCCTGTGCCCACAGCCACTATGTTTGACCCAGTTTGAGTAAATATGATATGAATTCCCATGAAGTGCATCCAACTTGTGGATATGAGATGTAGGAATTTACAACTTAACTCTTCTGTCCCCTGGATGAAGCTAATGAAGATTATCTGGGGCTCCAAGTGAACCCTGTTGGAAAATGTTCTCACTCAGACTGTCTTTCATTGACCCACCAAATGAACAGGGGGGCCAGTTTTGCATCTTAATATCAAACACACTTGCCATGAGGTTTTGGATTTAGCATTATGATTTCTGTTGGTACTTTGGTCACATTTCATTGATATTGTTTACTGTTTGGCTTTGATTTTCTATAAGCACTAGTACAAATTTCATAGTAAAACGTTGATGAGATGTAACTTTGACAAATTTTACCTGAAAAGTTCTGCTATTTGCTCCTGTGCATGTAATCTGGGTAAAAAACATTTCTTAAAAGAAGTATTAAAAATTAAGCCCACAGTATATATTTCTGCACCTCTTTGAGCATTTGTGGGGTGCCAACTTCACAATATTCCAGTGTTGCCACCATCTTTTCCAAGTCATTAATGTCAGTATTCAGCTGTGTACACAGTTCCCTGGTCATAATCTGCTGATTCATGTGAATGAGCTGATCACGACACTCTTCATTTCATGGTTTGACAACTGTGCATGTCTGTCAGAATGTGAATTGTCTTTCACTGTCACTCACAGCCCTCACATATGTGTACTTTGCTAGTGCATCACGTACTGCCAAGGCATAGATCATCATCAGCAAGGACTGAACTGAAGACTAGTGCCTAACTCAAGCAAAAGTCTGGGCTAAATGTCTGTAACTTCACTACGTACTCTGTCCCAGAACCTATCATGCTCTGATTAATAGCATTGGTCTGATCTGACCCGATCTTGTGCAGGTAACAGAGAGTTAAGACAAGTTTGTGGATTCTTTGCACTAATGGAGTAGCAGAAATCACCTAGGGCTGTGAATTCAGCCCTAATAGATGTACATTACTCTGTAAAAAATGATAAGGCTGTCTTGGTCCAGATTAGAGAAACAAGTTTGAATTTTACCTAACATAGATGCTATGCTTTACATATCTTACTGTGCTTTAGCTGGGCATTGATACTTTGCAGTTTTGACTGGAAGTGAGTGCAAGTGATGCTGGCTGCTTTGGGCTGCAGAATAGAAAAGAATAAAAGTGTATGCATTGGACATATGAGAACATAAATCATGGTAAATTATGGGTTAAATATTTTACTGATGAGTATTTTTCAGAAGAGCCAATGTTAAGCAACAGAAGTCCTTAGATTAGGGGAGATAATCTATTTCACACTCTTTTCCATCATGTCTTCTGCATGAAACATCCGTTTTGCAAAATTTTTAACTAGTTTTCAAAAGGAAAACAGGATGACATTTGACCCTGCTCCATTTATGATGCAGCTTTGAGTGCCTTAGTTTAGATAACTAGCACAGTGTCAGAGACCTTGGGTCATCCATAGCTCCTTGTTGTATCTGTCAGCCCCGTGTCTTCAGTGCTGTAAGTAATCAAAAATGACAGTAGATACCAGGGAACTAAATCACCTTGGCTTGCTTTTTCCCTGCATCTCATTAATCTGGTTTGGCCAGATCAGCACTCCCCAGAGTCCTAGCCTCTCTTTCAGTCATATCTCTTCAGCTGATGGGGGTGGCAAGGCTCATGTCCAGGGAATTCAGGTTTCTTCTAGAGAATAACAAGGCACGTGGTAGAAAACGGAGTGTAGGTGGGTGCATACTCATCTGGATGAGAGGACTGCATGTGGACATGTGGGCTTGAGAACTGGGGAGAGTACCTGTCTGTGGGGATTGGGCCTGGTCTAGACTATGTCTAGACATGATCTAACAAGAAGTACTAGTTTTTGGCTAGTGGAAGACAGCTTGAAATCTACCTAGGTGTGGCAGGAAGGATGCTGAATCAATAGCTCTCATCCAGCTGTGTCCTCAGATATGGGAGTTTTATGGCTGTGTGGGCGATCTTGCCACTGCTGGGTGCTGATAGCTTAAAACAGGATCTGTAGACATGAAAAGAACTCTCATAATCTAGAACTGATGAATTTGGTACGAAAAGTATAGCTCTTGATAAAAAAAGGTGGTTTTTATGTTGTCCAAGAGATTATGTTAATGCCTACATAAGAATTTTGCTATTCACAAAAGAAAAAAAAATTGAAAAAAAAAAAAAAAAAGCATGTCTCTCATATTCCCCAACCTACCACTTCCTGGTCATATTCAAGCTTCAGATGATAGAACTGAATTTCTTTACACACACAGTCTGTCTGACAAAGACAATTGTCTTTTGTTTCAGTTCAGCTTATCACATCAAAGCAAACAACTGCGAGAAACTTCATCATTAAAAAATGAGCTGAAGCCTTACAAAGGAAGAATATATATACTTCATGAGAGACGTCAGTTTGTCTGTTGGGAAATTTGTAATGATTTTGAACTAAAGAGAAGGAATAGAGGAAGATACTTAATAATGTCTATGCCCCAGTACTCATTTTTTATCACTATTGTTTTTAATTGCCTAATGATCTATGTTGGGATCTCATTACCATTACACAGTGGATACTCCAAAAGTAATGTCTCCTATTTATTTCCATATAAACTAAAACAGCTACAAAGACAAAAATAACACTATTTGATAGAGTACATCCTCAGATACAAAACACTGCTTTTTAGTATAGTCACCACCATTGATTATGTTTTGACAATGATGAACTACTTGCTGTGCTCAGAAAAATCTGCGTGGCTGCAAAGAATGTGGCTTGTTTTTCACATTGCTGTCACTGAAATGTAACTCTTCTCTAAACCTTGTGCAAATTTCTGGTACTTGGTAACAAAAATTGACATGTAAGTTCTTAGCTTTCAGGAAATTGTAGTTTTTTCACTGCAGTATTATATTCAAATCTATGGTGGTTTTTAATTTAACAGCATTGGTGAGTAAGTCTGGGTGGGCTGTGGGAAAACTACTGGAAGGCAAATCTGTTGGGAATTTCTCTTTTAAAAATACATACCTCTTTATTTAAACATACATGCAGAAAATCATTTGATCCTACTAAGAAATTTCTTCTCAGTGACCTTCAGTCCTGAGGACTGGGCCAGTAAATAAAAGGCTTGAGCCTTTTCTGGATGAAGAATGCCAGGTCATTGCATTTCCCACTTTCATCTGCAGAAGGTAAGAGATGTGACCACCAAATCTTCCATCTCCCAGGTGGAAGATAAATAGGTTGGATCCAAAGTGGATGTAGGTATCGATTTCAGTGAAGACAGAGAAGGGGAACAGGATATCCCTCTAGAGTTCATGCGATGTTACTTCTTTCCACTGACATTCCAACATAATCTTGTGCTAATTTTAGGAGGTCTGATTCATTTCCCAGAAGATGCCACTGATGATAAAGGGAACTGAAAGTGTTAAATGGACGACAAATTTTTGTGCTGTGAATTACACCCAAGATTAATAAAGGCCTTTACAGGAAAGATTTTTCACATATCTGTCTTTAACAAAGTTTATGCAGATCATAAGCAGTAGACTTATACAATTCTTCCCAGTTCCACCTCAATTAATTAACTCCTCATGTTTCATAGAATCACAGAATCACCAGGGTTGGAAAAGACCTCTATGATCATCCAGCCCAACTGTCCACCTATCACCAATGTTTCCTACTATGCCATGTCCCTCAGTACAACATTTAAATGTTTCTTGAACACCTCCTGGAACTGTGATTCCACCACCTCCCTTGGCAGCCTGGTCCAGTGTCTGACCAGTCTCGGTGGGCTGCCAAGGGTCTTCTCTGAGAGAGTGGTCATCTTCAGTTGTCTCCTTAGACTTACTATGAAACATTGAGCCCATCCTACAGTCTGATAGCTAATAGAGAGACACTTATTTCAACCAATTTTAGGTAAATCTATCTTTTCTTTGTTTGTTTCTTTCTGTTTTATTTGTCTGTCATTTAACACAGGCTGTTTTCAGATCAGTACAGATATTACTAGTCAGGATTTAATTGGTAGAAAAAAGAGGAAATATTTCCTTTAGTAATTTTTGATCACAGAACCTCTTTTTGTTGTTGTTGTAGCAGCAACTAAAATACTTAGGGTGTATTCTCAAATAGACCACTTGCTGTGTGACTGTTTCATAGCATTTGTAAATGATTTTCTCCCCAAAAGTTGCGCACCATCTGTAGGAGTTCTCATTACAGCACTCACTTCATGACTGCACAGAGAAAACACAGCCTCTCCAGGGGACTATTTCATTATACTTCCCATCCTTGTATTTATCTCTGCCCATTCCAGGAGTGCATTTTCAGATGTGGGTCTGAAATCCCACACCACCTTGTCCAGGAAGACAGCAGAGGCTTGGCTCTTGGGAAACCACAAGCTGTCTTGGACACCAGCCTGTTGTATAACCACTTCTACTATAGGAACTTGTTTATGGGTGTTACCACAGTTTATCAGAGAAACCTGTCTCTTTCTCACTGGACTACAGACTGCCATGAATATAGGGCTAAATGGCAGCTTTTTGCTTCAGTTCACCACTACTCAGAGGCTTTGAAAAGATTGTTCATTAAAATTAGAATCATTAGAAAATCTGAACACTTGGAAGCCGTTGAAATGAGTTCTTTTTGTGTTTTCATATTTATTTATTTATTTATTTGGGGAGAGAGGGCTTTTGGCAGGCTGCAGAGTTTTTCTCTATGAAACCTCATCTGTTCCCACAGCATCTAATCCAAGAACCGTGGAAAGAAAATGGAAAAAGTGACTATGGTTTTGTCAGTCTTTACTCTGAGCTGGGACTACATAAACAGTATTAGAAACTCAGTCCAAGATGAAGCCTAACCCTATGTGTGGGTCCAAGCACAGCCATGCAGTCCCATGTCTTGTGGTGGCCATTCCACCTGAAGGTGAGAATAACAGCACACACTCCTGTGTTACGTAACTGTGGCCAAGGAGTAATGCATACGGCCTGTTTAGGGGTAAGGAAAGAGGGCAACACTTCCAACGAAGTGCTGTAAGGATGAACAGTGTATGGCTGGGAGTTGCATATGGAGCAGGACTGTGGGCATCGCTGATAGCACTCTACAGGGCTAAGATAAAGAGACTCTCAGCCACCGAGGTGGCCAGTTTTCAAACAAAAATTTTTATCCTCTCCTACTTTTTCAAAAGCAGATAATTGAAGTCGACTCGGATGCTTTACAAAGCCAACATTTCTATTTTCACTAGTTGCTTCCTGCAAAGAAGAAGGCTGGAGAGAGCTTTGCAAGATCGACCTTGCTGACTCTGTCACTCAAAGAATCTCTTCTCACAGATATTTATGAACACCTTGACTGTGTATTTGCACCTCAGAGACTTTCTTTGACATTAGCTTTTTAAAAACATGATTTCATGGAAATACAAGGTCTCTAGGAAAGCTTGGGGCAATATTTCCTTTTGCAACAATGGCAAAACCATTGGAAGGTTAAAATGGGTCCTATTTCATTTTCTCATCATGCAAATCTCAAATTCAGCAAGAACTTTCTAGGATACCCAGAGGGAGCAGTTATTATTCTACACTTGTACTTAAGCTGACCTTCCACACTTGCCAAATGCACAGTTTGATGGTCCTTTCTGCTTACTGCAGTACTGATATATAGTTCTGGGTGTACAGTCTTTTGTGGAGTGACCTGAGGTGTCTGATTCTGTGTGTCATATTGAACAACGAATAGTCAACTTCCCATCATAATTCATTGGGGCTGGGGTTGAACGCAGGAGTGAGGAGTATTTGGTGCTATTCTTTTATACACACGTATAATATGATTTAATTTATACATTCATATATGAGGGCTGCTCTAAAAGTAATGCCTCCCATTTTATTATGTTAGTCCACAAATTCAAAGGCGAATGTTGGTGACATGGCAGTAGAGGCTGAACCTTCCCACCAATATTCTGTTACATTTTGTTGCCGTGTGGCAGATGGCATCAGAGGATGAGTCTGACATAAAGGTGTCTGACATGAAAGTTGACTATGAAACAAAAGGTTGGAATTGAACTTCCCCATATGGAAAAAATGGCACCCACTGACTTTAATTGCCACTTTCTGAAGATTTATGGAGACAAAAGAATGGATGTGTGCACAGTGAGGCAGTAGGTGGAATATTACAGAGACAGTGGGTCACCTTCACTGGTGCCGATTTTTATGAGCCCAGCATGCAGGCTCTTGTTCGTTGCTGGTGAAAATGAGTAGCTAATGGTTGTGTCTATGTTGAAACATAGTGTCTTGCAGCTGAGAATTTTTTCTATTAAATAGTGTTATTGTGCTCTTTGAATCTGTTTTAGACTCCACGGAAACAAATAGAAGGCATTACTTTTGGATTGACCTAGGTATTTTTATATGTTAATCTTCTCAGTATTGCAAATTTTAAAATGTAAGCTGAGAGTCTTTCTAGTTCTTATTATCTAAGTTTCCATCAGTTACATGAGATCTCTGAAAGACATTTGTAATTGCAGTAGCACATTTTCTGTTGGCATCAAAGAGCAGTTCAAGAGTTGTTCTTTCTGCACTCCAATGACACTCACTTTCACTACAAAAAATTATTTGATGATGGATTAATACTTTCTCTCTTAACTCTTTACCAGGCTTACTGATGATGTTGATGTAAGTTAACCTGCTGACTCATGTTCTGGAGCTAATTATTTTTCATCCGGAGACGGGTCTGGACAACCCATCAGGACCTAAATTTATGGAGAAGTTCTTAGTTTAGATGATAGTAGGATTAGCTGGTGGAACAAAATTTGGCAGACATCAAGAGATTAGGCATGTTTGTATAGTAGGAACATTATATTAGTTTTGGATAAGTACCTGGACTTTAGAACGTAGTTCAGCATGTCTGACTGGAGTGAGCAAAACCCTTCTCTGAATGGGTTATCCAACAAATTTTTACTGGATAGGTGGATCAGCAGTCTGATTTTATATGATAATCCCTTTCTTTTTGCTTCTTAAACATCAAACCAGAGCAGTCAAGTTATTTTATTTTGCCATTGATTAATGCCCTTCTTGATGCACACTCCATTGTTTTACAAAGGATACATTTAATACCTTGGAAGTTTTGCTGGTTAAGTGCCAAGGCATACAGATTAACATGCATAAGATTTTGAGCATCTGTTCAGATGGAAGAAAAACTACCTTCTTTGGCCTTGGTGCACTCCTGCTGGGGCAGAACGCAGTCTAGACAAGGATTTGACACATCAGGATCTGCAGGATGCTGGGCAATGGCAGGGAGGGGAGGACTCTGAAACTCACACCCGATTACCTTGGAGAACACATCTGGAAGCACGGTGCAGTTTTTCTATAGGTGAGCTCTCGTACTCCCTGTCTGTGTTTGCAGTGCCTTGGTTAGGGGACATATTTTCAAAAGTTTTCCATAGAGCAGCATTACAGAGTTACTGAGTTGGTACTGAAAACAATTAAAAACTGGCAAAGAATAGCACAAACCTCACAGTAAGGATCCTTCTTAATGGGTTTTATAGATGAGGATCCTTCAGTAATCAGGGGAGGCTTAATAAAGAAAGAAGCAGGCAGTGCTGTAGAAATCAAAGTACTTTCTGACCTCATTGCTGCTGTCAATACTATAGCAGTGCTGCTTGCTTGTGCTGGTGGGAGAGAGAAATTTATATTGCTGAATACCGCAGCAGGATGGAAAACTACAAAAATGCTCTGTATAGAGTGAGAAACAATTCATTTTCTTTCCTAACTTGATTTTTCAAAATACTGTGAAGGATTTTGCTTGATGCAGTAACTATTCACATATATAATAGCTCATTGTTATCTCATTTTTCTTCTTTATGTCTTGTTAATTATGAGTCTGCATATGAAGGAATGAGGTTTTGGCATAACTACACTGCACCAAGTGACTTGAGTGCTGAAAGTGGAGAAAGTGTAGACATTTTCCTCATTTTTAACAACACTGCCTTCAATGGATGTTGTAAATCATTTGGCCATTATGCTCATTTTCCTTTGGCCTTCTGGTGTTGTCCCTCCTGCAGGCTGGAACATTGCTGTGAAGCACAGTGTGTTTCTGGGAAAGCCGTGCTGGCATTTTCAGCTTGAGCTCCTCAGGAGGATAGAGCCCAAGCATGTACAGAGAGGACTAATGCTTCTCTTGCTGGAAAATTGTCTGTACTCTCTGTGATCGCAGGAGCTTAAGTTACTAATGACTCCATCTTTCAGGCTTCCAGGCTCTTATTCCTCTGGGAAATTGAAACTTAGAGTTTTGATTTTTTTGCACATTGAAAATATTCTACCTATTGTTTGATCAGTTTGTTTTTCCACAAAAGGAAAGATAAATATTTGAGTATATATACATATATATTGGCAACCAGACACCCTAACATTATAGAAATTGTTTTCCAACAGCATGATGTGGAACAACAGAAAAAAAGCAGCTCTCTAAGGCAACATTGACCTTCAAGTGGTGACCATATGACTAAATTTTAAACATAAACCCAGCCCACAATGTTGGATTTAAATCCCAATTCAGAGTCTTAGGTAAGGAGATGGGTCATTAGCACAGAAGCTTAGTTTTCCATAACTGCTAGTTTGCAAATGAGCTTTGGTTTGGGCCCATTTCCTTAGCACAGACATGGCCCTGTGTGTATGATTCTGGCAGACTGCTGCTCTGCAGTGTGCTTTGGTTTCCATCAGATCTTGGGAAGCTCTTCTGAGCACCTGTGAAGTTCAGTCCTGTCCATTCTGAGCAGGGCTGCAGTCACAGCTTTGCTGGGTCCTTCCCTCCAAGTTCTTGCGTGAAACACAGACTGAGCTCTTGCAGACTGAGTTATAACAACTGGTGTCGCTCTGCATTGTGGACACCTGACTGGAGCCTCCGGGGTCAGCTGATGGATTGAGAAACCCTGGGAGGCATGATGTCTTCAGGAACCACAAGGAATGGCATGGTACAGGGTAAGTCACAGTATGTTATTTTTCCAGTAAGCCTCTGGAAAATACTTGCAAGCCCTAGAGATAATAGTGGGAATGCTTTATTTATCTGTGAGATAAGATGAGCTGCTTGTTAGTTCAGTATCCAGATGTCAGCAGAGCCAGCATCCAAGAAAGATATATGCACAGTCAGACTGATAGTTTTGGGCAAAGCCTGAATTTCAGAAAGTTCCTCCTCCTTCCAGATTTTTCATTACAGTGTAAGCCCAAGGTAAGAATAATTTATGTCTTTAAATTTTAGCTTTTCAAGAAGAACCTTCTATGTTCTAATTGTTTATATGAATGCCTAATTCTGCTTTTATTGCTGACCACTGCTTGAGTGTATATCATAGAAATGACCCACACAGCTTAATGAAATGCCATATAAAAGGCCCCTGTGTAAAGTATGTTGCTTTTCAGTTTCCATACATATGCCTTCCAACATCATTAACATTCTACAGCCATGCAATCTGGGAGAAGTAACTACAGGAAAAACATGTGCACTCCAAAACTGTGCATTATGGGTTTTTGTAACAGCTACAGGGAGAAGAAAGAAAAATACAGAGCCAAATGGTCCTTTTAACTAATTCATAATCTGATGACTTAGAGAAATCTTTGGTTTTGTTTTCAATCTGTTTGTTTTTGTTTTGTCATCTTGATGATTTTGGCTAAGAGAAGATGTATTCATTTTTAATATAAACAAAGTTGTTACAGGTTTTGAACCTCAGAGATTTTGGAAATCACTGGAAAGCTGTCATTCCTGTACAGTACATATTGGCCATGGCTCATGTGCTTAGATATCCCATACTTGGCTCCTGTCTCTGTTCCCTTGGGCTCACACTGTGTGTGTGACTGTGTGGTAGGAGTGCTCACATGAGCTGCCACAAAATTACCTGCTCAGTTTAACAAGAGGCACTGGCATGGACTGCCCAGAGAAGCTGTGCATGCCCCATCCCTGGAGGTGTTCAAGGCCAAGTTGGATGGGATTCTTGGCAGCCTGAGCTGGTGAGTGTGGTAGTCCATAGAAGGGAGACTGGAACTCCCTGCAGATTAAGACTAATCAGTAGAACAGTGTTATCAGAAAGTGAAGATCTTTTTGAGTTAAGAACATAAATCTAACACAGTAGACTGAAGAAATACAGTATACAATACAGATGCATTGTCTAGTACTTTAAATGCCATGAAAAACCTGGAAAATCTCTCAAATTTTATGTCCTATTTTGAACGTGTGTGATTAATTTATTTTAAGGAAACCACTCTGATCTAGACCAGCTGGATGTGTGATCCACCATATGTTATCAAGAGAAAAGCAGGAATGTGCTTAAAGGAATCCGGCAAAAGATTTCAAGTACTCTTGCAGGTTTGAGTACCACCCAAGTATGGTACAAATACACCTAATGTAGGATGTTGCCACATAGAAACTCAAAAGCTCTTTGAAGGTTTATTATAATTTTTTTTAATGAACCAGCATATCCAAGCTGCCTGAACACTGCAGAACCTTAAGCTGTAATTATGCTGTTTAATGCTTGTGCCTTTCATCTGTTGAACCTAAAGAATTTCTTCTTCTTACAGCTCCTCCTAAGCATTTGAACTGTGTTCTGTCTGTACAGCTTTAGCTGCCTGTTCAGTTGCCTGTGAGAGCTGGTCAGCTTCTTCCAAGCTCAGGATCAGTGTATCCCTATGAGTAAGAAATCGGGGAGGGTGGCAGGAGACCAGCAAGGAGCTCATACATAAACTCAAAGGGAAGTTGAAGGTCCATGAAATGTAGCAAAAGGGTTTGACCACTTGAGAAGAGTATAGAAATGTTGTCAGGGCCTTCAGGGATGCAATGAGGAAGGCTAAAGCCAATCTGGAATAGGATCTGGCAAAGGAGATAAAGAATAAGAACTTTTAAAAGTATGTCAGCAGTAAAAGAAAGACTAGGGAGAATGGAAAGGTCCCCTTTGGCGAGGCAGGAGATGGTCCAAGAGCATCTATGCAGCATCAGTGTATGTAAATCCATGGGCCCCATGGGATGCATCCATGTGTGCTGAGGGAGTTGGCAGAGGTGATTACTGAACCACTCTCTATCATCTTTGAGAGGTCCTGGAGAATGGGAGAGGTGCCTGAAGACTGGAGGTCTAGCCAATGTCACTCCAATCTTCAAAAAGGGCAAGAAGGAGTATCTGCAAAACTACAGGCCAGCCAGTCTCACCTCCTTCCCTGGAAAGGTGATAGAACAACTTGTCCTAGATGCCAGCTCCAGGTATTTGGAAGATAAGAAGGTAATAAGGAGTAGTCAGCATGGGTTCACCAGGGGGAGGTCACGCTCAACCAATCTGGTATCCTTCTATGAAGTCATTAATGTCTGAGTGGATGGGGGGAGAGCAGTGGGTGTAGTCTAACTTGACTTCAGCAAGACATTTGACAGGGATCTCCTTTAAAGAGTCCAGTGGTGGGTCACAAAGATGATAAAGAGCATTGAGCATGTCTCTTATGAGGAAAGGCTGAGAGACCTGGGTCTGTTCAGCCTTGAATAAAGATGAGTCAGAGGGGATCTGATCAGTATCTATACATATCTAATGTGCAGTTGGCAAAGGGACAAGGATGGACTCTTCTCAGCAGTGCATGTTGATAAGATGAGGGGAAATGGTCACAGACTGAAGCACAGAAGTTCCACACAATGTGCGTGAGAAGTTCTTCACAGTAAGAGTGATGGAACACTGGAACAGGCTGTGCAGAGATGTTGTGGAGTCTCTTTCTCTGGAGATATTCAAGACCCACCTGGACACCCACCTGTGAAACCTGGTCTAGGGAGCCTGCTTTAGCAGGGGGCTTGAACTAGGCAATCTCTGAAGGTACCTTCCAGCCCCTACAATTCTGTGATTCTGCCTAATGCTGTGAAACAAGAATAAGGAAAGGCATGTCAATGCTGTCAAAATTCAGAACTCGTCTGCAGCAGCAGAGTGAATGTGAAATTAGTTCAGTGAGTTTAAGCTAAAGCTCTGGCAGGGCTTAGAATGGGGATAGAATGGCAGATTGGAAATATGGTGCATTTCTACCTCATGCTTCACTAATTGAAAGTATGAAGTAAGTGATTCCGTCAACTATTCTGAAAAGAAAATAGCAAATATTTATTTTGTTATGAAAAGTTTTTTGAACTCATGCTTTTCAAATGTGTATTTCAAGTCATTATGCTGCTTATATATTATGTCTTCATGAAATATATTGCTTATTATTTCTTCTGTCAATATTATACTAAATAGGACTCATAGTATTTGCTCCAGTACTGTGAAAATACAGACAAGTCACTATATGTATTTGGCTATTTTTCTTCCACCCTCCAGCAGAATTCTCCGTCCATGCCTCAGTAGCACTACTTGTTCCTCTAGTACATCTGCATCTTTTTAAAATCAGCATCTATTCCATGGCTTTACTTATAAATCTATGTTATCTGTTGCTGGTGTTTAAAAATATCCAATATTTCTGGTAGCTGTAAAAGGAATTTTAAAATATTTTAGTTCCACCGTAAGAAATGAAAGAAAGATAATTTATGATTTAGTTTTCTGCTGCCTTCTACAGATGCCATTGGATAACTTCTGAAAAGCTGAAGGATGTAGATGTTGGTGTAGAGACATGGAGCCTTAGTTAATATAGCAAAGAAGAAATAGAAAAGCTGTAATTCTTGCAGATCTTGTACAAAAAGAGAAGAGGAAAGCTGCAATAGCCACTTTAATGACCTGATAAGGCAAATATGAAATTGATATGTGGATTGGCCTAACTAACAATGGGAAGTGGAGCTAAATATCTGGTGGCACACACAATTGTGACTATTCCTGTGCAATTGGAGACGTGTAGGGAGAGCTAGTCTAACATTATTTGATTGGAACAGCTTGGAAGGCCACCCATCAAAGTGCAAGGGAATGAGCTCCTGTATTTTCCCTAGTCTCATAATTTTTCTTGTCAATTCAAAACCATTAATAGATGGATCTCTTAATTATTACTTTCACTGATATTTTTGGGAATTTCCTTCATTTCTGTTTGACTTTAACTCTTGTCAGAGCTACTACCAGCTCTACCCACCACAGGTAGATATACAGTTCTGCCATCTTATTTATGGAATACTGAAATTATTAAAACAGCCCCACAAACATCCCAGACTTGCAATTGAAGTCAGTTATTTAGAGCTTCCCCCCTTTGAAATCAAAGCTGGAACTAGATTCAACTTTTCTCTATCTTCTTTCCACTTAGGGCAGCAAGAACACATAATTCTTCAAAATCTTAAGCAGAGGAGTATGTAGTTCACACTCATCTGTTGGAAGACCTTGCAACTCTTAATGAGGGAATGTGTCCAAGTTTCTTATCAGTGCAAAGGAGAGTTGGAGGAAGATCAGGAAGAGGAGCATCTGTTTCTCTCCTTCTTTGGGGTTAGGCCTGACTAGAGAGCTGAAGAGCCTACTAACACTTTCAAATGTTTCATATAGATGTATTATAGTTAAAGGACCATGCTTCACTCTTTTTTTGAGTATGAAGAGTGGGTCCAGAATAGGCTGGGACAAGGGATTCTCCAGCTGAAGGAGAAAAGCTATTACTGAGAGGAAAAAGTTAACATTCTTCATAGGATTTGTACACTTGTTATCCCAACTAATGTGTAATCTGACTGCTACTCTTAATATTGGCCTAATAACATTTGGAATTAAAATCTGTTATTTTCCTGGATCATGATGTCTGTTCACTGGTCTTATCTGTGAGACTGTTAATGTACAACTCAATTCAAGTTTATCAGTATTTGTAATTTTCCTGTTTTCTTGGATCCCAGGAGATTGATGGTACAAATACAGACAAATAACCAAAAAGTGAAAATAGAAGGAGAAAAGTGAAACAAAAGCCCCAAACAGCCTGGATCAAATTCACACAACAGTCAGTATTGAAGCTTGGATTACAACAGCATTCAGCTCTTTTGAACCTCAGTGCACTGTCCCAATGTTTAGCTCACAGGTGTTATTTCTCAAATTCAAACACTTAGATACCAAGCTTTGAAATACAGAATAAAAGAGTAGTATAAAGAATGGTTATGTATGGGATTGTATTTCTATTTTTTTCTTCATAGTTATTTATTATTATTATTTTTTTTCTGAATCAGATCTTTTTTTCCAAGCTGTTTGTGGTTACAGGAGTAAATTATGAAAAACAAGTAAGGATTTTGAAGAGTTTTTGGGCACATTATATTCACTGAATTTATTGAGCTGGACCCTGTGCAATTTATGTAACCATGTGGGCTGATTGCATAAGTTAGTCATCCTTTGGAGAGTATAGATTTTTCAGGAACAGTCTTATTCACTGATAAAACATATTAGCTGCATAGATAGCTAATGATACCATGTTCTGTGAACGATGTATTATATAATACATTGAAGCTGCTGATTTTTAAAGCCCCGTTTGTACAGGAAGGCAGAATAAAAGGAAATTTCGTTTAGTCACAGTTTCTATTTTCTCCTGTAAGACTTGAGGTTTCAAGAATTATAGGAGAAAATAGACTTATAAGACTTAATAGACTTATTTTTCTTATAAGACTTGAGGTCTGGTTAACACCATGTTGTGCAAATGGCCATCTGGAGGCAAAACCTAGACTAT
Organism: Callipepla californica brunnescens; assembly: GCA_023055505.1. Taxonomy (NCBI): domain Eukaryota; kingdom Metazoa; phylum Chordata; class Aves; order Galliformes; family Odontophoridae; genus Callipepla; species Callipepla californica. Next base: position 101,242,222 of record JALIRH010000001.1, on the reverse strand, counting down.
TTAAAGGCACAACCTCACAACCTTGTGCACAACCTTATTTCTTCCACCTGGAGCTTTTGTTTTCCCTAAAATATAAATAACAAGCCAACTAAATAAATTAAAATGCTATTGCAGGTTCTCAAATGGCTTCACTGGAACATATTTACTTGTATATAGGGTGGATCATCAGCATCATACTCAAATGTGAAGACAGTCTTGTGAGATGTGGAACTTAGAAATTGGACAGAAAAATTGTCAGATGAAGATCAACCTCTGTAGGAGTGTAAAGGACATCCACCAGATAGGTCTGTTGTTCCTACAGCTGTCAGCAATTGATTTTTAACATGATATTATTAAATAAATGATCAGTTGATTCACCATGCTTAGTGGTTTATATAGCCTCCAATTCTATAGTCACACAACACTGAAGAGAGAAATTGTAACCATTAACAAGTCAGCAAAGTCTGCAGCTCTGAGGAGCAGTGGCATCTAGAGAGTGCATGGCCTGTCTTGGCTCTCAGTTTCTCCTTTTAACGTATTTTACATTCACAGTTTTTCAATTCACAAACTCTAGTGTCCTTTGAAGCTGTTTTGGTCAAGGACTGAAACTGAAGGCAGAATGACTTGCTTCCTGTTTCCTGATCAGAATTTCCAGACAAATGTTATTTTAAACTCAAGTTGTTTCTCATACAGTGTGAGACTTTGCTCCATTCCACTGCATTCAAATAATATAATTTGTTAATAATTGTGTTTTATAATTTTGTTAATAATTGTTTATATATATATATATATTTAATGAGAAATAACTTAATTTTACTTAAAAACAATCCTGCTCATCATCTCATACAATGTACTTGTTTTCATTTACAATCAGCTGAAAAAACAGGATGTGTTTTTAATGGTCATTTATTAGACATTTCTGTTTCACATTTTTCCATGGTGAGAACGTGTATGCTCTGGTTTGAATGTTTCACAGACCAGTCATATTGCTCTTGTGTCACTTCAGATCCTCAGATCTTATTGCTCTAAAGCAATAGTTTCCAATCCATAGAATGTGGGCAATGAGCCCAGCATTACTCACTGTGCCTTTCTTTTTTTCCCCTATAGATTTTGCTTTCATGTAGCCTTAAAAAAATAAAAGAGGCATATATCCTCTGAAAGCAGCAGAGACTCAGTTGTGTTTCTGTCTGCTCTTAATGTAATTTACTTATAGTTGACTATCTTCTCCAGAGGTTGGTCATATTTTCCAGGGAAACTTTTTAATTAACCAGATACAGTCTAAGGAAAGAGTATATATCAAAGAATATTCTGACTGCACAAGATCACTGTTTTTGTACCTTTGTGATTTATCACTCATAGAAAATTTTCCTATCAATAACAATATAAAAATGAAAATATCCAAATGTTTACTGCTTCAATGGAAAGTAACTTTTAGGTTGTTTTAATCTTTTATATTCTATGCTAAATAGTAGTTTACATGTATTTCTTTTCTACTGTGATCGTGTAAGAGTACAAACCCTATGGGCTGTTTTGCTTCGCCATGGCTTCTGGAGAAATCACTTTATTTGACTTTCTTTTTAGTGTTTGACTTTCCATTTGTCATTACATGAAGCTACTGGGTTATTCCATTCCATTTTGTGTTCTGATGGGAGCTTCCATACCTTGAAGAGATCTCAAGCTCTTGCTTAAATATATTGGATCCATCCGTAGAACTCCCTCTAGACAATAACAAAAGCATTTTTAGCAGTTCAGAGATATTATGACGCATATTTATTGCAATTTGCTGTTTGCTCCCTCCTATAGTTCCTATATTCCACTGTCGAGGCAAAATTGATACTTTAAGAAGTCTAGAATTTTACTTCTGTTCCTTCTGCTTTCTTCACATATACCCATGCTCAGTTTCATTTTTGTGCCTCACTGACTGACATGTATATGTCTAGGTTTAAGTTGTAATTATATTTGTTCTCCCTGCTCAGCTGGCACTAGGAAGGGTTTTCCATTCACTGCTTGGGCTTCTGCTATCAGCTTCTTTGTCCATGCTGCTCTCATCCCAGTGATATATGCAAATTCTTGCAAGCTGTATAATCTGTTGTGCTTTTGCAGAGGCTTAGCCATCCCTGGTTTGTGCTATTTGCCACAGCATGTAAAATTGCTGGGGTTTTTTTGGATTCTGAATTGGAGCTATGTGTACTTTTCTGTCTCAAATGACTTTTCTTTTATTATTATGCTGGATTATTTGTCATGCATCCAGTAGCTGAAAAGGAAATATGAAACATCTTTCATAAAATTTTTAGAAAGGAAAGGCAAGCCTCTGGTTACTGGAAAAGGGAAAAAAGTCACTCGCATTTTCAAGAAAGGGAGAAAGGAAGACCCAGGGAATTACATATAGGCTGGTATATGTCACCTATGTACCAGGAAAGATCATGGATCATATCCTCCTGAAATCTATGTTAAGGCAAATGCAAGACAAGGAGGTGATCCAAGTCAGCCAGTATGGATTCATCAAGAATCATGCCAGACCAATCTGGTGGCCTTCTCTGATGGAATGACAGCATTGGTGGAATCAAGAAAAGGCAACTGATGTCATCTACCTGGACTTATGCAAGATCTTTGACACAGTACCACATATTCTTGTCTCTAAACTGAAGATGTTGATTTGAAAAATGACTGTTTGGTAGATAAATAATTATTTATCCAAAATAAATAATTACTTGGAAGCATTCAAGACTGGGTTGGATTGGGCCCTGGGCAGCCTTATCTGGAGAGTGACATTGTGCTACCCACACAATGAAGGAGATTGAAACTAGATGATCTTAAACCTAAGCCTTTCTACGATTCTATGAAGTACAGGGGTTGACTGCATCTCCCTTAACTGGGAATCTCTAATTTTCAGCCCAGCGTGCAGCTGCTTTGTTTGTAGGAGGAGAATTTCCTTTCTCATTTTTTTCCTTGAGTAGATGTTAAGTGTCCAGGCTGGGCATAATTTGCACAAATTCATTTTCCTCAAGGCAATTTTTTTTTTCCCAAATCCCTAAGTGCCATGGAATGTTCATTTTGTATGGTTCATAGTGTCTTTCTGTTGCTTGAGTAAGTCATTTTTCACTATTTCAGGTATTTGCTTGCAGTAGAGTATGGCAAGGCCTTCTCCAACTGGCTCTAGCAAAGCTTGACCCCTCTTGACCTCTCTTTGGCATTTTCTCATCTGATGAATGAGTCAGAGGCTGCAGGTACTGATTCAGGCACAAAGTGTGTGGCTGCCATAGAACTTCTTCAAAAGAGAAACCAAGTGCACCATCCTTTAGGAGTTCTGTCTTGCTCCCCCTTTTCTTTTCTTTTAATTTATGTTCACATTTGACAGTACAGAAGAGTGCCATGTATCAAAGCAATCCTGGTCACTTGCCAGTCTTCAGGTAGCAGATTATGATAAACTGTAGAGAAATATGCCTCTTAGAAATCAGTCCTGCACTGTCAGTTAAACACTCTCCTGTGGATCCAGGGGACCTATGGTCTAAATAGGAAGCATTATTTTTGGAGCAGCCCTCATATAGCAGCCAAATATTACTGCACTGATACTAGTGTTAACCCTTTCACTTTCTGTGCTTTCTGTCACCATAGGGTGCCACATTGGTTTTGTTTTTTGTTTGTTGTTGTTGTTGTTGTTGTTGTTGTTGTTGTTGTTTTTTCACAGAGAATGAATACTCTGTTCCCCATCTGAGGCCCTAGGAAAACTGTCCAGGAGCCATTTTGTTACTGAACCAAGAACACTGAATTATTTCTTTTTTTTTTTTTTTTTTCTGTTATGACACTTATTAAACACTAATATAATCCTTCCCTTAATAGCAAATTTTTAGTACTACAACACTGAGTCCTTAATCTCTGATTATTACCATTAATAATTTCAGCAGCAATGTTAAAAATGTTTAATCACTTTTGCTATAAAGAGCAGACAAGGTGGATTGTCTCCTCAGGGAATAACAGTCTGGGCATTGTTTGCCTGGCTCTTTTCCTCAGCTTCTCAGTTGCATGACCAATGCTGACTGAGAGACTGATTCTCAGTCTCTCCCACTAGCATCCTCCACTTACACGGGACAATTAGCAGCATGCAAGCATATAAAAGTTAATCCTGACTTCTAGAGCATTTGTATGGCAATTACAAAATTGCCAGGAGGGTTAGAGGAAGAAATCCAGCAGCTTGTTTCCACAGCTGTTATTCAAAAACTCTCAGAGAGTCAGAGGGAATGAAGCTGCATCCGACCAGCTCTGTTTCTGTATTCTGTTTGCTTTCCATTGCCTCATTAGTTTTATGCTTTGCAGTCAGAAATCAGCTGTCCTCTTGTCCCATTTTGTATGCCCATGGAGGCAATGACTCAGTGAATCTGCCCTGTAGTATAAGAAGACTTCTTCTGTAAAACAATGAAGTTGCATTTCCTTTAAAAGCCTCATTGAGTTTCATCCTGCTCATTTTACTTCTCCTAATTTCTCTCTGCCAGGCTTATTCCCCTGTGGACACTTCTGAATATACTTTAGAAATGTGATCATGTGGAATATACATTTCTTTCTTTTATTTAAGGTATCAACAATTGGAATATCACTGCTCTGTACTATGGCGTTACATTGTATTTAAACAAACTTCAGAAATGGACCTGAACAAATGTGCTTTTATCTGTAAATAGTACTTAGGGATATGTTTATCTTACACACGTAATTTATCTCATTGAAGTTGTGCATGTGCGTAAGTGCTTTATTGGATCAAGGCCCTTGTTCCTTTGACACCAGGGTGAAAGATTGCTAATGAAACCTGTGCTGAGTTCTTAATGTTTTAAGAAAGGGGAATAAGTTTTCCACTTTTGGCAAGGATTTTCCAAGAAAATGTTAGGTAAATTGTTAATATGTTTGGAGGCAGAGTGTCAGGTTTAAAGTACTGGTGACAAGTAGGAGCAAAGCCTTTAACAGTTCTTTCAGATTTGTCATACTGTGAGTAATCTCCTCTTTCATGGAATGAGAAAGACTTCCTTAGAAATTACACAGTTGCTCAGAGAATGTTTTCCTTTGATTTATTATAATTGTCCCTGTGGAAACCACATACTGTATCTGTCAGCTTGGAATGTATTATAATGGAGAGCACCCAGCAGAGGGCATCTGCTGATGGTTGGCTAAGTGTTTGTGTGAGTAAAAACACAAATAAAGGGACTGCATTTGCATTTTCTATGCAAGATGAATTAAAGGCAGCAGTTATGAGAGAATGAATTTTAATACATAGGTAGGACTAGGACAGTAAAGAGGATCAGTCATAAGATACCTCTTACCTATCCTGAGGATATGAACCCAGAGATACCTGTTACCTATCTTGAGGATATGAACACACTCTTTCCTACTCCTGCTCCACATTTTGCCCCGTAGCATTTCTGGATTGCAAAGCAGAGCTGTTCTGGCACTTCTCTGTATTGGCTTGTCTTCTTGGGGACATTTTCACAGCTAGCAATCACAGAGATTCCTGGGAATGCTGTTGCTGAAGAAAGAAGGTAATGTCTCAGCACGTTATGGGAAAACAATGCGCAGCTGGAGGTGCAGGGCTGACCCCTGGCTAAGCCTACTCAGCCTCGCAGGGTCGAGTTGTGCAACCAAAGGAAGGTGTGGGAAGAATCCATGGTGCCAGATGTCAGCCAAGATAGTCCTGTGCAAGCAGCATGATCTCTGATTCTGTTTTCGGATAAGTAGGGATAGGTGAGGTGTCATAAGCTGTCAGTTCACTGCACTAAAAAGGCAAGAAGCAGAGTGTCAGCATGGAGCATCCTTCAGAAACTCTGGGAAAGGATTGGACCTTGAGTTGGTGGCTATATCTGATCACAGATTATGAGTAAACAGAGCCTTCCTGAATATGAAGTAAATATTGACAATTAATAATTGTCGTATATAAAATGTTATCTGCTTTCACATGTAATATTTGTACCATATCAGAATAAATATACTGCAATGATTTTAATTAGATGACTACAAAAAAGTACTTTAAATGCCTGAGACCTACTATATCACAGAGTCATAGAATTGTTTGGGTTAGCAGGTACCCTTAAGGACCATACAGTTCAACTTCCCTGCAATGACCAGGGGCACCTACAGCTAGATCATATTGCTTAGTACTCCATCCAGCCTGATCTTGAATGTCACAAGGGATGGGACATCCACCACCATACTCTGGGCAACCTGCTCCACTGCCTCACCACATTTATTGTAAAAAACTCCTTTCATACATCCGACCTAAATCTTCCCTCTTCTACTTTGAAACAATTTCCCCTTGTCCTATCACAACAGACCCTACTAAAGAGTCTGTTTCTTTCTTTCTTATAGCTCCCTTTATATACTGAAAGGCTGCTTTCATGTCTCCTCAGAGCCTTCTCTTCTCCAGGCTGAACTTCCCAGGCCCCAACTCCCTCAGCCTGTCTTTGTAGGGGAAGTGTTCTATCCCTTGAATCATTTTTGTGGCCTGGATGTTCTCCAATGGGTCCATATCTCTCCTCATCTGGATGCAGTACTCCAGGTGGGATCTCACCAGCACAGAATAGAGGGGCAGGATCACCTCCCTCGCTCTTCTGGACACCCTTATTTTGATGCAGCCCAGGATACAGTTGGCTTTCTGGGCTGTGAGGACACATCACTGGCTCATGTCCAGCTTCCCATCCACCAGCACCTCCAGGTCCTTTCTGGCAGGATTGTGCTCCATCCTTTCATCCCTCAGTTTGTACTGATAGTAGAGTTTGCCATGACTTCGGTGTAAGACCTTGCACTTGGATTTGTTGAACCTCATGAAGTTCCCCTGGGTCCAGTGCTCGAGCTTATCTAGGTCCCTCTGAATGGCATCCCATCTCTCAGGTGTGTTGACTGCACCACACAGCTTAGTGTCATCCGCACACTTTCAGAGGGTGCACTCAATCCCACTGTTGATGTCACTGATGAAGGTAGTCAGTACTGACCCGTGTGGGACACCAGTTGTCACTGATCTCCATCAAGACATTCAGCCACTGACCACCACTCTCTGGATACAACCTCACAGCTAGTTCCTCATCCATCAAACAGTCCACCTGTCAAATACATATATTTCAGATTTGTAGAGAAGGATGTTATGGGGGACTGTGTCAAAGGCCTTACTCAAGTCCAGACATATGATATCAGTGGCTCTTCCCTTGCCCACTTACACAATTACACCATTTCAGTCAAGAAAAATTTGGGAATGTAAAATGAAAAAAACAAAATAGAAAAGTAAAGGAAAAAAAGAGAAAAAGATAGAACTCAGTGTTTTATTCCAGTTTTTCTGCTAAAATAGTTTTCACTTTTATAGTTCTAATTTCATATTTTGGGTCCCTGAATGTTATAAGAAGTTATCTTAGTTGCTGGTCTGAATGTTTCTTTTGAGAAAAAGAAATGAATGCTCCATTTTTTTTGGCCATTCTTGTATCAAGACGTATCAGGATTGTTGTAGTGTCAGTCCCAGAAGAGAAGAGACAGTGTTTGTATTTAAAGAAACAATTTCTTAGAATCACAGAATTTGTTTGGGTTGAAAGGGAAATGAAGACCATCCAGTTCCAACCCCTGGCTGTGGGCGGGGACACCTCCCACCATATCAGGCTGCCCGGGGCCCCATTCAAACTGCCCTTGAGCACCTCCAGTGATGGGGCACTCACAGGTTCTCTTGGCAACTGTGCCAGTGCCTCACCACCCTCTGAGTGAAGCATTTCTTCCTTATCTTTTCTATCTCTCTCCTCTTTTAGTTTAAAACCTCCTGTCCTATCGCAACACTCCCTGGTAAAGGGTCTCTTCTCATCTTTCTTGTAGACTTTCTTTTAGTATTGGAAGCATTTGGCACTGTCTGTAAAGGATCAGAAATACAAATTGTTGCTATGGCTACAACACATTTTGTGTAAAATGCTGTGAGACATGTTAATTAAAAAGATTTTGCTGGACTGATGGGGGGATTGTTCAGATTTCTATTTATAGAGATCACTGTCATAATTTTGAGAGTAATGACTACCCAGAAGCAAATTCTTGTGTGAGGCTTTGGCTCCCACAGAATTAACAGGAAGACAGTGGTTAGGTTAATAAAAATGAGCTGTTGCAATTGTTACTTGTTTTGTTTTGTTTTATGTTATTTTTTTAATGCTACAAATTAGCTGACAGAATAAAATAATACTGATTCGAGTAGTCACTAATTGATTTAGTCTATATTAAATAGAGAAATACGGAAGGGCAGGTCTGTAAATAACACCCACAAAGTAGTTCTACAGAAATTCATTTGCTGAAGTCTGTCCCTTAGTCTGACCAGCTTCAAAACAGCTCTTCCATACTTAATTCATCTCATCTGCCTCTGCAAAGTTTGCTCTCTCTAGGTTGCATTAAAAACTCCTGCATGGATGGTGCCAAAAGGTCGGAGTCAAGGTCAGTTAGTTGAGCCAGGACAAGAGGCCATGGGCACAAACTGGAGCACAGTAGGTTACCTCTGAACAACAGGAGCATTTCTGTGCTGTGCAGTGATGGAGCACTGGCACAGTTTGTCCAGAGGCTGTGGGGTCTCCTCCTTGGAGATCTTCAAAAACCACCTGGATATGGTCCTTGGTATCCAGAGATCCCTTCCAGTCTCCCAACCGCAACCATTCTGTGATCCTATGAATACACTGAAAGGTGAGTATATGCACGATGGGCAAGGAATCTCCACTTCTAATAGGGCTGGAGCACAGCTGTCCCCTAGTAATATTTCTGAGAATGGCATGGATTTTTGCTTATTCTGGGTTTGATAGCTCTTCATTGTCAAATGGATGTCAGGACTGATGTAGGTCAAACAAATCCCTTTTCCCATTGGGAATGATTACTACTTCTTTACAGGGTTAGTACTGACACACTTTCTAATCTGTATACCATAGCAATTGGGAGTAATATCCAAAGTTCTTCCTTTATTTATCCTGAATCTCCCTCAAGAAAGAAAACAAGAAAACAATAAAAAAATCTAGTGTGCGTTAATTGATTTTGGTTCTTTCTCATGGTTTTGCTTGTCCTTTTGGCTTGAACTGTTAGAAATATTTTATGCCTACAGGAATGCCTGACCATAAATCATGAGAAAGCATAAGCAGTATCTTTTGGCTACAAACTGATGCCTCACGAAAGGCTGATTCATAGTTACGATATGGAAAAGGTCAGCTCTTTCCCCAATAAAATGTAAAATGCCCATTACTGGAAATATTAAATTTAAAACGTATCTTGAATGCCTCAGATGTGGCTCTGAGTTGTAGCTGTATAAAAACTGGCAGGTAGCAACTATCAACATTCTTCAGAATGCAATGTGCATAACCTTCATAACCAGATTGAATGACAAGTGTTAATTCATTGTCTTGATAGCACAATTATTCTTGTTCCTGTGAGAGTTTTCTCTTCCATGGGTATTACTTCTTAGTTTTGCTGGAAATGGGTGTGTTGTTAAGCCTTTCATCTGTATGTGTGATTTCCTTCTGGCATCCTGACTCTACTGGCCTTCTCTGTTTGCATCCCTGACACATTTTGTTCCCTCTCACCATCCTGTAGCAATGCTGATGGCATAGTTTCATGACCAAAGTGTACACACCAAGCAGTGGGCCCTTGATGTGCTTGTGCTCAGTTTGAAGTGGGTGATGTGAGTGTTCTCAGAGAGAAAACAAAGAAGTGCATGTTGCTTCTTCCAGCTGAATGCTGGGTTCAAAGCTTTAATCATATTGATCTTTTTTGTCATATTCATTATTATGCAGTAGTAAACTCATATGGCTGTGTTGCCCATCACAGAATGCAAGATAGTGTTAATCCTACTATCCTTCTGTACAGTCTTATTTCTAGAATGTAAAACCTGCCACAATTTTCTTCCCTCTCTCTTTATATATATGTGTATTAATTTTAATTTTTGTATTTTGACAACATGTTTTGGAAAACTTAGGTTTCACTGCTCTCTTCTTATCCTACTGGCATTTTACTGAAAGTGAATGTGAAACCTCACCCATTAAACATTAAAGTCTGAACACACTTAGTTGGGAGTGAAGTGCCATGCTCACAGTTTTGCCTGGCATGTCTTACAGACTCATGGCCATAGCTCATGGTCATGGCTCTGTGCTCATCCCAGAGCCTAAGCATTCTCACAGCTGGGTGCCATATATTGCTGTCTCACCTGGTCACATCTTTGTGGTCTTTGAACCTGTGTTCTCTACCTCCTCTATGTATACTCAAGCCACCAGGCTCTGGGTTTTCCTTTTTGAAAAGAGGTAAAAAGCAGTGCATGGGCTTCTGGATGAGTTGCTCCTCAGTCCCCTCATGGGAACATTGCTGCAAAAACATATTCTCATTCCTTGGTGCAGAAAGAGAATGAGCTTTTACATTAAAGGTCTGTATGTAGTTTATTGGTTGGTTCACTGACTTAGGAGTGAAGTTTTAGTTTTTTGCTTCCTTCTCCCAGGTTTATTTTTCACGTTGTATCTTAGAATATCTTCATGCAAAATGAATTTTAGTGGTGACCAAAAAGGAGCTCTCTTTCTCTCCCAGGGCAGATACACTCATTAGCAGATACACTTTGTTATGAAGTTGTATTTGCATCATTTTACAAGAAAGAAAAAGTGAAATCTCTGTTACATAGCCCAACTCTGCTGTCAGTGTAACTCCAAATGAGTTTTAGAAGGATGTTGGGTATTACATTTTGTGAATTCTTTACCTACTTGGTACATAGAAGTAATAAACTTAGGAATTGATGGTAAATTTGACTCTTGTGGACAACTGAACAAATGACAACAGATGTTGCAGTGCTCTGTAATATGAGATACTATCTCCACAATGTTCTATCAGCGTCTCATGAACATATCTGTGTTGTTGGTAATAGATTCAGCATCACAATGTTCCCACGTAATGTGAAGAGGCCTGCAAGGCACTAGAGCCTAGACACTCCAAAGACAATTTGAAAGACTGTAGGTCTGTCTAGTAGAGCTGCTGAGCAGCAAAGGAAGTGGTGACCCTCCTCTGCTCTGCTCTCCTTCTCTGAGTAGCATCACAAAAAGGAAAATTGCACCTACATTAAGATGTAAGAAAAGTCTGTTGGACTGTATTTTGTGCTCCAGCAATTCCTTTGTTTTCAGAAAACTCCTCCTACTGCAAACAAATATAGCAGATATAACAGATTAAGAAAAAAAACAAACAAACAAGCAAAACCAACCAAACAAACAAAACAACTAAAAAGCCCCCACTTCTTCATGTTGCTGAATGTATTTCAGTTATTTTTACAGGTAAGGAGGGGAATAAATTGTACACACTCCTCTATCTGTAAGACATGTGTCTCCAAGAAAAGAAGGTCTTGTATTTGGAAAACATTTTCCGATCTCTGTTTCCCTTTAGACAAGAGCTTCGTTTTGGATAGTAACTTCATGCTTTTTTCTGATCAGCAGATACAAGTAGTTCAGTGACCCTGCTATAAATTGAGTCATCTCTGCCATTCTGCTGTCTAACAGCTTTCCTGGCTGGTGGTGGTCATGTGGGTGTGCTCAGCTGTCAACAGGTGTAAAAGGAGTAGCAGAAGAGAAAATCTCTAGAAGACTAGAGAAAATGAAATCCACCTTAAATTATATTTTTGAGATTTTTTTTTATTACTACTTTCAAAACATTTTAAATTCTGTTTCTAACTTTGAGTTAAATGAACTGCTGTTCATTTGAGAAGCAAAGGCTGTAAGTGAAATAGTGTCCTCAGCCTAAGCATTTGATCATTCATCTTCAAATCATTAGCAATTAACTATTTGTAACATTTGTCAGTTGTATTCAGTCTCCGGAATCATTGCTCCTCTGTGACACACAGCAATTGTTTGACAATCCTAGAACTTCAGGTCTTCATTTTGGTGGTGTACTCTGATCATATCATATGCTGTTCTAGTTTGTTTAATGAAGTTCTCCAATATCAAACTGGTATGAGGCCAAATCCCATTTCTTATGAGACAAAATTCCATTTTTTCCGTTAGATGTAGGACTCACTTGATGACACATTTCCTCCAATTTTCACAGGTATAACAACATCTAATTGAACTTCTTTCATCCAACACTTTGTTACTTCATGATACACATTTCTAGTTCATGCTGGCAAGGATAGTCCGATGACTACTGGTTGTCACTCTCAATTTTTTTCCAGCATTCTAGTTATCCTCCCCATTCAAAATAAGAGCACTCAAAAACTTGCAAAAATTGTTTGGATGCTTTTTTTTGGTTTCATATCAGAAGAGCAATTCCAGATATCGTTAGTTGATGAGATATCTAACAACCTTCTTACTCTTGATTTCTCTAGTGTTTGTTGTCCTCTCTGATGTAAGAATGCATTTCATTTGGTTATTATTCTGTATTGGAACTAAATGGCTGAAGATAAATATAGATATTACTGCAATGCATTCAGCAGTGATTATTGCAGGACTTTGGAAAATTTCTGTGTAATATTTGAATGGCAGTTGCTACCTCCCTAAATGAAGCAAAGATATAATAAAGAAAAAAAAAAAGAAAAAATTTTGAAATCCGTTTGCTATTCAATTGTTGATTAAGTGGGCATCAACTCATCAGCTTCTTGCAGAGATATGAATTAATTTTGATTTACATCTGCTTTATTGAAATAATGTCTTATTCCAGACTTTTATAACTTTTTTTCTTGAAACTCAATTGTTCTGGAATGTGTGTTTTAGGCATTCTCTCTGTTAGAAAAACCTGATGAAAAGAGTGACATGCTTTTGGAAAATGGTCTGTTCAGAAGCAAAGGGAGGAGCTGCACTGTGCAGGGCAGAGATTCTTGCTTTTATGAATAACACACTTGTTTTCATGTACTGAACAAGCCCATCAATTAAATGTGAAATATGTATAGTATGTATTTTTTGTGACATTTATACATCATATTAAAATGTTCTTTAGGGCTATACGCATTATGACTAGAATTCCATTCACCGATAATTGACCTGCATGAGTGAAAAAAAAAAATAAAATTGCAGTGAGTGTTTCTGAGCTCCAACTCCGAGTTCTGCTCCATCTCTCTAAAGATGGGATCAGTTGGCAGAGTTCAATTGCAGGGAACAATATTTCCATCTCATCATCACCACATTAAGTTGTTTTGCTGTGGGAAGCAGTGCATAGAAGCCAAGTAACTAATGAGAATCAGGGGATTAGGAGGAAAACTAAAGTTAGGAATGGAATAATAATTTTAAAGTGCTTGAGATGTACTAATCCTGGTTCCATACCACTTCGTCTAAACTTATTATCTAAGTAGATCTCAAGGAATTATCAGCCTCTTTTCAAGTGATTTTGGTTTCTATTCAGCTTTAATCTGAGAGGACAAAGAGCAAAATAAGTTCTTCCTGTCTCAAAGAACCAGCATACTTGTGGTTTATTCTTAACTTTTGTGTGCATCCTGTATATGCTAGATGTTTAATAATTCAATAGGAAACTGTTAAGGCAAATTTTATTTTGGTTTTGGATGCGTTTCAATGATCCATGTACGACCACTGATGACATTTTCTTACAAAACCCTAGGTGTGTGTCTCCTGCAAAACTCACAGACCTCTCAGATCTCAGAAACTCTTCTGCTCTAGAAACATCACGAAGACATCTGCGTTATTCCTGTGCCAAGGGTTTTGGCTTAGCAGGCACAACATGAGAGATATTCTCCCTTTCAGTCATCTCTCCCAGTGCTCTCTTCTTGGGAGGCTGAGCCTGATTAGGACTTGGACAGGAGGACCCTGATGGAAACACTGCAGACAGTGACACAGCAGGCTCCCTTTCAACTCCAACTCTTCATATATTCAAATAATTAACTCCTTCCTACTAGAGGGAGACTAATGCTTTTAGTGTACATGAAGATCTGAGGATATAGCTGAGAATGGTAGTGAATCATGTCACAGACTACCATGAATGCGCCTGCTAAGACAACCAATGTGAAGAGAGCTTAATCTCTGAACTGGAAGCAGAGGTCCTCAGCAGACCTGGCACCTCAGACCCTATTTGACTTCTTTCTACCCTATTTCCATGTATGAGCTATGGGAGTGCTACCACCAGTGTGGATAATAAGGTGTGGAAGCTTGATCATACCCTCTGACCTATGCTTTGCCATTGCAGGTCTCAGTGGAACCATCCACTTGAGGTCACATCCTGCTCTCCACAAGGCAGGGATAGTTACTGTGCCTAGTGAGATTCTGATGTAGATCAATGATCTGTTGCCTGGCACCACATGGTCTCAAGTTACTTTGATGAGACTATGCTACTCTTTTACATCCAGCACTGAAACGGGGTGGAGCTACTGCACTTCTGCCCAGAATGAATAAAGGAAACAGATGATTTAATCAAATAGAAAATCCTGTAGGTCAGTTTATGAGTAAATTGCACTGACTAATAAACAATTTTTAAGAAGACAGGGCTTGCAAGGCAAGCTGATATCTCACACAAATTTTTTTCTCACAAGAATGGAAAAACCACGCCATATTCTCAAAGATCTGATTTCTTTACTTTTAAACATTAGAAGGCAATGGTACTATCACAGATAACCAGGTGCAAAGTTATTATTTAAACCTTTGCCTCTTATGGGTGGGAATATCATAATGGGTGTTGGCACCTATGTATCAGCTGAGCTACAGCATTCAGGCCCATAGTCAATTGGTATAAGGAAGAAAGTTGGCCAAACAATTGTTGCTTATGGTAAAAGTATGGACACCAATGTGGCAAAAGCATAGCATCATCACTAAATAAAGGCTGAAGATTTATAACCATGGTACCTAGGCGAGACTTTGCGACATATGGAAAAATTCAGAGAGCCAAAGGTGAAAAAAGTATGCAGGCAGTCAACCCAGTGGGAATAGACATCAATAAGCAGTCATTTACATTGCTGGCTGAGGTGGAGAAAAAACAAACCCTTTCATCAGCCAGACTGAGAAGGGGTTCCTTGGAAGATTTTGTGTGTGTGGGAGGGGTTGTATTTTCTGTTTTGTTAGTTTTTCTTTATTCCTTTCCCTCTCCCTTTCCCATTCCTTTTTTTTTTTTTTTTTTATAAATACTTTGGAAAGATAAGAAGACAGGGCAATTAGGTACCACAGGACTGAGAATTCACTGGAAAATCACATGGAAGCAGCGCTGCAGGGTGTTTGCCAAGCAAACAAAAATTGGTGAGGAAAGGTCTGACAAGGAGCAGAGGTATTGAAGGAGACCAACAGTATGCGTCTGGAACCATTGCACAATGACATCTGACATTGGAGTCAAATGCAGCAGTGTGTGCCAGCACTGGGAGTGTGATATAATGAGACACCTCGTGTCTGGCACGATCTGACACTGCTGGAGAGGAGGCTTGCACAAGAGCTTTTGAGGGAGTGACCAGGCCACTGGAGCTGCAATCATAAAAGCTCAAAGGCTTTGTTCCATTGGTGGGTGAACGAAGTCACATGCAAAACACTAGGATGAGCTGCAGTCAAGTGTCCTATCTCTAAGAAAAAGAGAGTCTGAAAGAAGTAAAAAAAAACAGATGAAGGACATTTGTCTCTTGCCTATAAATTCTTACTGTAGTGTGAGCATAATCCTGGAAAGTAGGACTTACTGTCAGGAGAATGGCTTAAGAGCAGCCCTGAGGAGAAGGATTTGGGCATGTCGGCTGATGAAAGATTCAGCGTTAGCCAGCAATATGCACTTGCAGCCCAAGAGGCCAACACTATCCTGAGTTGCATCAAAAGAAGCATGACCAGCAGGACAAGGGAGGTGATTCTGTCCCTCTACTCTGCTCTTGTGAAATCCCATCTGGAATACTCTATCCAGTTCTGGAGCCCCAACACAAGAAGGACATGAAGCTGTTGGAGCGGGTCCATAGGAGGGCTATGAGAATGATCAGAGGGTTGGAGCACATCTCCTATGAGAACAGGCTGAAAGAGTTGGTGCTCTTCAGCCTGGAGAAGAGAAGGCTCAGGGAGACCTTATAGCAGCCTTCCAGTACCTGAAGAGGGCCTACAGGAAAGCTGGAGAGGGACTCTTTATACGGGCATGTACAGACAGAACATGGGGAAATGGTTTTAAACTGGAAGAGAGTAGATTTAGAATAGACATTAGGAAGAAATTCCTACCGTGAGGGTGGTGAGACAGTGGAACAGGTTGCCCAGTGAGGCTGTGGATGCCCTGGAAGCATTCAAGGCCAGGCTGGATGGGGCTGTGAGCAACCTGGTCTAGAGGGAGATGTCCCTGCCTACAGCAGGGGGCTGGAACTAGATGATCTTAAAGGTCCCTTCCAACCCAAACCATTTTGTGATTCTATGATTCTATATGTCTGTGACCAGCAAAAAGCACTAGAAGAAAGGTAGAGAGGTTGAGTTCTATCCCTTAATAAGGAAGGATTACTCAGTCATTATACTCTTGAAAGAGTCATTATGTCTTGAAAGAGTTGGGTTTGACTGGTCCTGTATAGAATTTGTGCTCAAACTTGAACAAGACATTCCATCTACATCATGTACAATTCTTAGTCCTGAGTTTACTGGGCCTTGTATGGTGATCAAAGGATTCAATAAGTACATGTGACTGCTTCAGTCTGTGGTATCTGAAATACTGCAGGGGCCATTTGCAGGCCACAAAATTGTGTTTTCATAACCTGGAATGTAGATTTGTGTGTTGAACATCCTGGGGAGAGGGAGCACAGGAGTGTGTGGGGTGTGTTTCAGGGTGCAGGATGTTTGCAGGACAGAAAAAAAAAGTCTTGTGTAGTGATTTCCATTTTGCCTTTTGGAGGCATTCTGAACAACATCAGAGCCATACTCAGACTTGCCTGGGAGAGAGCTAGCTGGAGCATGCTGTGGAAAAAAACAAAAAAATACAGCAGCATGGGCAGCCAGTGTCAAGCTGTGTCCCTAGACTTTTCTCATTTAGTGGTGCACGTACTTCATTGCTTCTTCTTGCCTCTACCTCTGAGTAATTTCTAATTCACACAGACAGTACGTGAGGAGGAACAGCAGGGACAGAGAGAACACTGGGAGCTACAGTAGTGATGCTGGATTCACAATTAAGTAGTTTTGAAAACTGCAGCATGGAACACTATAAAAATAGTTACACTGAATAAAAATCTACAATAATACAAAAGTTCAGAGAAAGGAGAAAATAGGGTCACTAGTGGATTAAATAGAATGTCTCTAACAAGCTGCAGAATTAGGAAGAACTGGGAAATAAAGGATTTTAAAAGTCTGTACGGTGCTTGGGCTGACTTTATAGGGAAATCTGTCTGTCTTTAAAGCTTCACTCCAGGCAGGAATGAATAATCAGATTTAGAGATGTGTCTCCCATATTTGAATCTGATATCCAAAATTATACCTCACATTTTCATTATCTGAAAATCTGAAAGTTGCCCTGGGCCAGCTGTACATGTCTCCCAAGAACAATATGGCTTCTTTCTAGGGAGAATTTTGGAACTTTTTACCTTCAATTCCAGAAATCCTCAGATGGAGTTTCCCATTTTCAGAGACCTCCAGGGAGTGTTACTGCTGCATGGTGGTACAGCTGGCTGCTGCTGCTCTGGGACTGTGGGCTGCCCATGCAGGAATGCAGCACCCTGCCAGGAGGAAAGTTCAAGGCATACCTGATGGGTCTTGTTGGAATGGCATGGTTTCTATCAGGTCATGATAAACCAGCATAAAAATGTTCTCTTGGAAACTTCCCAAGTGGAAACACCCATCAGTGACACCACATCAAAAACATCCAGTCTCTACTCAATCATAAGCAGTGAGATGAGCTTGCTAAAGCACAGAAGTTTTAAGAAGAAATGAGATACTGTCCCTAAAAATGCCTTGCAAATTGAAAACACTTGTTAGCTGGAGGATCCAGTTCTCATGGACTGCATCTTTTTGCCAAAACATAGTGATGAATTCATGTATTCTCTCATTTACCTGAGGAAAAAGGCCATTTTTATTTTCCCAATTAAATCTGTCAGGGTTTTGTGGGATTTGCTGTTATAGGCTGTGATACAATTAGTAGTGATCAACATGTGGAGGGTTTATTTGACAAAGTACACTGCGCTGGGTTTTGGACATTGAGCAAGCCAGAGAAATGTTGGTGTTTCCTTGGGAAAGGAATACTTCTTGTTGGGCTCTTGGTGACAAGCATAGCACAACAGCTTTTAAAAATGAGGTGACTATATGCGACAGCAATGCCTATAAGTGACAATCAGTGCAAGACAGACACAAAAGAAGAAAAGTCAGGACTGAAGCCTGGATGATGAAGTGCATGGAAGGGGAAGATTTGAAGGTAGATATCTCTAGATGCTCTTTATCTCCTGGATTCCTCATTTGCAGTTAAGTACTGAAAGTCACCTTAAGTAGTCAGATAACACTACCTACATGTTCCCCAGCCAGGGACAGTCCTGAACAGTCCAGGAGTTATGGATTTTACACAGACACACACACAGAAATGGAAACGAGCACTTAAATGAAGCACTTTAAGCATGACTTTTGTAAATCTGCATAGATTAAAGTCAGAGACACTTATTAAATGGTTTTGAAGCTCTTACATCATTGCAAAAGCACTGTAAGAACAAAGGGAGACAGAGACTGCAAAGTTTTCTAATAATCACAGTTCTTCCTGAAACTGGAAAGAAAAGCTATAAAATCTTATACTGAGTCTTGCAAAGCACAGGGGAAAGATATAGTGCAATGAACACTTAAGGTCATAATATTATAATCCGAGAACACAACCACTGCTGGCAGTTACACTGTCAGAGGGTGCCAGCAAGAGTCTCAGTGCCTCTGTGATGAATGATCTGGAGCCCTTCTGCAGCTGTGAGTCATTGAGCTTGAACTGCACAAACAGGGCTGACACCCTGCACTGTGCTGGGGGTGCAGGAGTCTGGGAGGGAGAATGCTGCATGTGAGCAGGTGCTGCTGGTCCGTGGAACCACTCTGGCCCTGCATGGTGTGAGACCTCACTGGCACTGCTGAATGGGAGCTGTTACCTCAAAGCCCTGATATAGAGTGCACATCTCATTGCACCCTCATGAGTTTGAAGGAATAGCTGGAAAATTCAGCTTCTTAAGTATTCTGTTGGCTGCATTGTCCATGGTCATACTGCTGTCATAATAAAATAAGTATTTATCTCACTTTCTGGCTTTTTTTTTCCTTTTTCCTTTTTCCTTCCCAAAAGATGACCTGCACATCATATGAGTTATAAAGAAAAGGTTATGGGTATTACTGTAGTATGTATCACTTCTACATTTTTCAACTTTCCATGTGATAGCCGACTTCTTTGCCCTGGGAATGACCAGAGCTCACTTCATGTTGTTAAGATTATTATTAGCCATAGTTAAATGTCCAAGCCTGAGGTCATTTGGCTGCATGCAGCGATGTATAGGTAGCTGTACATTGTAACACCTTTCTCAAATACTGCTGAACAATTCTTTATGATGGATTGCATAGGGCTGAATTAGTGTTTCCTTTAAGCTGGTGCGTCCCTTAGCTCTTACAGCATCTTGCTTTAGCTCTGCTTTCCTTCCTCATCTCCACTCCTCTCCATGTATGGCCTCATCCCACTTCTCTGATACTGTCTTAAGGACTTTCATTCTTTGTTCTTCACTGTCCCTCCTTCATCCTCTACCAGAATTTGACCATTACGTCTAATCACTTTATCCTGCTGATTCACTCAGAATTGGGAAAACCTATTCCTTCCAAATCTGATTTCTAATACTGGCAAGTGATGGCTTCACTCTGATATGTGCACGCACTCCTGCTCTGTCTGATGGAGACAAGTGCATTCTCCATTCCTGGATACATCACCCGTAGGACAATGATTTTCCAAGCTCTTAAGAAGTGTGTTCTGATAGGTAGCATAAATCCCAAATCAAAAATAATGAAATTATAATGATTTGCTGAAATACGGTAATAACAACTTCTTATTGTTCCCTGGCTGTAGCCTGAACCTGATTACCACTACACATGTTTTTGTTTAGCACCAGTGTGTCACTGGAAACATGGAGAAAACCACATGCAGAGAAACATGACATTTCTTTTGAAAGAATTAGCACATGATGAAGTTAAACTTAGAAATTATGACAAATGTAATAGAACAACCCTTTAAGCTGCTCTGACACAGCTTGTGCATGCACTTATCTTCATCTGTGTTTTTGTTGCTTAGGTGATTGTTGTATAGAGAGCAACATCACTGGGAGGACCATTATTGGTCACAGTCAGTTTGGTCTTACTGGAGCAGGATAAGCTTGTGAACCATTTTCAGCCTCTCCCTGCCATGTTCCCAGGTATCTGAAGCTGCGGTTAAGCCTTTCTACCTGTCATGTCATTTTCTGCTGCGTTCTCCAAGCATAATAGTTGAAATATTTTTGGATCTGACCTGATCAAATTCTCCATTAGTTCCTGTAGTGTAGTGGTGGAGCTCACCTCACTTCTTTCCTCTAGATGTTCTAGGTGTTTTCTTACAGCACCACTTTCAAAAGACATCTTTTACCATGTGTTCTCTTTGTTGTAGCCAAGCATTTGTGCATTTGTTACAAAGGAATTCACTAAAGGGGTCATTTGTGCTGTTTATAGATCTGTTGCCACATTTCTTTCTCTGAACAAATTTTTTATTACACACACAACACCTTCAATGATCCTGGACTAGATTTTTTTTTTTTTTTCTGATGCTATTTTGCATCTTTTATTCAAGTTCTTGTAATTGGCCATTTTTAGTACTGAATGCCCTTCCTTGGTAATTTTACAAGGATATTTTTTGTTAAAAGCCAGGATAATCTGTTATTTAAAGAGCCACATTCACAGGATTGGTATCTTAGTTGTAAGCCCGTAAAAATGTATTACCTGTTTAATCCTTGTACTTTGCTTTTATCCCAAGAAGATACATGTATAAGTGAGAAAAATCTGCTTAGAAATGAAAATCTTCCAAGTTTTTCATCCATTCTTCAGAGCTTCTCTCTTCATTACAGCTTCACTGGGCACACTGGACAGAGTTTTCCAGCCAGGTAGTGCTGAGTGCACACAAAAGGTCTGCTTGGATTTGTAGTTTACTCCTCTCTCTGGCTTTCCTATAATGTTCAAGCTTGCTGTTTGAACTCTTTCCAGGCATGTGTTTCTCTGTATTGTTAGGGTTGGTGAGAATACCCTTATACAGGCTCCCTGGTAGCCATTTGAAACTTTCTGGCACCCTGTGTTGTACTTCTGGCATCACTTAAAATTTTGTTTATAAGCACAACTAGTTTCAAAGTAAAACTGATGTTAGAACCTGAAAATACATGCAGGAATGAAGTAAGACAATGTCCTGAATTTTGCTAGGGGTAACCAGGGAGAGGACTGTTGAGCTCACTGTTTCCATTGCAGTTCCTTTAAAAAATAGGGAATGACATCGACATCAAGAGTTTTTCTCCTTAAAACTCCTGTGGATTCAGACTCAAAGCGCTTACGCTCTGGGCCAACCATCACAGTGGACACTGCTCAATGTGAGGGGTGAAAGGTGATGTTAACCTGTTAGATCCGCTTATCTTCACTTTTGAGTCTGAAAGACTACAGCCATAAAGTCATAAGATGTGGTCTTTCTGTCTGTAAGCTCCTGCTAAAATGTTTCACTGGCAGCTTAATTTGTCACACTAATGGAAATGTATGATAAATTCTAAGGGGCTGACAGTGAGTCTGAACTTTGAAACTATCTGACTGGAAATAAAGCATATTCAGAAATGACAGTATCATCTGTCCCAGACAGTCTTCCTAGGCTTTCTGAGTGCCTGGCCATGTTTACTCTCTTTATGAAAAAGAATTTGAGAGAGACATAACTGCTTGTTCCTATTGTTTCTATCTTCTCATTAGTTTCATAAATAAATAAATAAATAAACAAACAAATAAAAAACAGAGAAAAATTCAAGCCTGGGATCCTTTCTAGGAACACAGAAAATATGACTTAAAAAGGTTTTTCCTGGAAAAGTTAGATGCGAGGGAAGAGAGTGACAATGACGTTATTTTGCAAATGTAAAAATATTAGCATAAATGCCATGGTTGAGAAACAGGAAAAAAAAACAAAGAACAACAACAACAAAAAAAAAACAACAGGCAAACAAACTCAACTCTACTTTTACATATTTACCAGTTCCATAGCAGAGAACAAACAAGAAGCATTTGCGTGAAGCAGTTCAGCAGCTTGTAGAGTCTGTTTTGTATTAGTGAGCACCTGGTTGCTCTAGTCTGACATGTTTTCTTATTACACAGATGTTTATATATTTTATCTGGACGAAACTCAATTTCAAAGAAGAGAATTGGACCTCATTCAAAGTCAGTGCACCCAATTCACCCAGATGTATCTAAATTATTTACCACTGGTACTATCATGTAGCATGTATAAAACTAAGTTGTGTTCCTTAAGGAATAAACTATCACTGACTTCAGAACTTGACATTATCTGCTCCCGTCTGCTCTCAGAGTGCTGACCCAAAGGAGACTTCTTAATAATTTTACTTTAGGAAACTCTTGCTACTGAGCTTTTGTAGATGGTTTGATTTTGGGACTGGTGGCCTTTGGCACATGAGATGCTACTTTACTGCAAATAGCTTGAGAAGATCCACAAACATGCCCAGAGCCAGTGCATCTTTCCAGGAAAGCTGAAATCCCATGACAAACTCTGGAATGACTGTCATTAGGACTCTGTATTGGTGATGTTGGTATGGAAACATTCCCCATGGTTCTTTCACGGTCATATTTAGACAAGACAGATAAATTTCAGGAAAAGTTATTTCCCAGAATTATCTCTTAGGTTGTTTGTTGACAGGAAAAAGTGACATAAACTCCTTCTTATGATAGAATTTGAAATGTTAACTTTAAAAAATAAAATTTACAAACTGACTGCAATGGGTAGAAAGCATAAGTCTGAAAAGACTTACCAGAAATATGAGAAAGAAATGGGACTACTCAACTGATCCTCCATATTTTGCCTTGTGTTTTGCATATGATACATCTGAGGATTGCAGAAAGGGCTCAGTGTAACTATATATTTAGTCTTCTGATTGACTTTAGATATGTTGAGTCAAGCAGCAGCTTTCTATCTTGCTCTGAAATTTGTGTAAGTACTAGCTGATCAGTTTATGCAAAATAAGTTGCTTTGCTGAGCTTCAAGGGACATGGAAGAAGATGTTTAATTCTGCAGGTTTAGAATTAATACACATTTCAGCATTTATTTATTCATTCATCCATTTATTTATTTATTTATTTATTTTTAACTGAAGAAAACTACAAATGTCAATTCGAGGTCTGCATTTGCCTTTTCTGTAAAAACAAAAAGGTTTAACCCTAAATTCTTCTTTAACTTCTTTCTGTTCATTTTATAGGTCTACTTTTAAAACACACGTAGAGTTGAATAATGTACACTGTGTACAGTACAGGTACTGTACTCTTCATCAGTTCTATTAATTATGTTTTTTTCTTAAGAACATCTTCTGCCTGGGGTAACATAGGAAGTACTGGTTTGGCTTCAGACTGAAGAGATGAATAATATCACACCTCCGCTTACTGTTGCCTGCTTTTCCTTTCATGTCTTCATGTTCATCTTCACAGTAATATGCAAATAGGAATAGGAACTTGAACCTTAAGAACATGATCCCTCTGAACTTTGAGCCAACTAAACCACATTTTTTTAATTGTCTCTTTTTCATCTCCAAGAGAATTTTGCAACCAAGGGAACTGAAATGACAATCAACTGATTTTTTATATGCCCAAACTAGCTAAGCAGAAGTACATGCAAACACTTCTTGTAACTCTTGTATTTTAATTGTAATTATGCTAATAGTTATTTATTATTTAATTATAATTATTCATAATTATTTAACAATACTTTGTTATCCCAGTAATAAAGATGATATTGATGTTCTTGGATAAAGTAATAGTTTGGCCCCAGGTCAGTAGGCTCTTCCTTTTGTGGTTTGTACCTGAATGTGCTATGAGTTTGTATTTGAACCGTGAGTCTGATTGATCTCAATCTGCATGCTTTAGGGGTGATCCAGTGAACAAAGCACTGTGATGGAGTTACCCCATGGAACACATGCCAGACCACAGCTTGGAACACACTGAGTACTACTGCTCATTTGTATGTCTATCCTGGAGCAGAATTGGTGGGTTTGCTCACAGACCCTCTGTTAGAAGAAGACCAGTTTGATGGATTGAGCCACTAGAATCCAGTCAGCAGAGAGAAAAAGCAATGTCATTATACTGTATCCCAGGATTTGCTCCTTCTTCGTGTAAACAAACTGTTCTGCAGTTGCAACAAAGAAGAGCTCAGCCTGGGCAGTCCTCTGGAGAAAGGTATAAAGACCAGAGTAAGATTGCTGTCTGTCTTTTTCTCTGTGGCATGATGGGCCTCCTGACTCATACTGGTGAATTTAGCTGCAATTTCAATTATCTTGGGTTTTTTTTTTTGAAAGACATTTAAAGAACAAATCTATCATCAGATATAGGCAGCATGAATTCAATAAGGGAAATTCCTCTCTTAGTAATTTCATCTTCTTCCATGATAATATCACCCACTTGGTGGACGAAGGGAAGGCAGGGGACATAATCTTTCTGGATTTTAATTGGATCTGGATCTTTAATACTGTCCCCTGCATCATCATTCTGGACCAACTGTCCAACTGGAAGATTAATATGTTCATGATATGTTGGGAGATGCATTGGTTGAACAGCAGACCTCAGTGAGTCATTGTGGGTGGGGGTACATCTGGCTGGCAGCCAGACACTGGTGATGTTCCCCAGGGCTCAATTCTAGGGCCAGCCCCTGTTCAACATTTTTATCAGTGATCTGGTGTAGGAGTGTAACGCACCCTTAGCAAGTTTGCTGATGATACTAAACTTGGAGGTGCTGTTGACTCTGGAGGGACAAGAGGCCTTCCAGAGGAATCTAGACAGACTGGAACACTGTACAGTCATCCACAGCATGGAGTTCAGCACAGAAATATGCTGGGTTCTTCACCTGGGATGGAGCAATACCGCACAAAGGCACAGACTGGGAGCCACGTCCTGTGAGGAGAAGGTGAGGATGCTTGGGCTGCCTTGCCTGGGGAGGATTCCAAGAGGTGACCTCAATGCCCTCTGCCAATCCATGAGGAGGGGGAGAAGAAGGAAGTGCCGGGCTCTTCTCTCTGTTAAACAACGATGGGATGCATAGGAATGACAAAAGCTGTGCTAGGGGAGGTTAAGACTGGACATTTGGAAACATGTATTTACTTAGAAGGTGTTCAAACACTGGGACAGGCTTCCTAGTGAGCTAATAGATGCCCTGATTGGCAAGAGGCTCCAGTCTTGCTGGAAATCCTGGATGAAGCGGGGCACTACAGGTGCTCAGAGAAGCTCCTGCCAGTGCATGGAAGAGCTTGTCAGGAGCTTAACACCCAAAATTCCTTCCCTGCCCAGGAGGACCTTCTTGGCAGTGGGCCATTCCCAGGCTGCTCTGGGTGGGGATGGGAGTGGAAGGGTATCTCTCAAAGCACATTGCGTGCAGAGTTGTCAGCAGTGGCAGCCACCCCCACCAGCCTGAGGGAAAACTGTCATTCAGCATACTGGGAAAACATCCTTCACTTGTGAAGGTGTTTTCATCTTGGGGCATAACTTTGTTGGCAAAGCCTGAGGCCCAAGATCTGCACCCCAGCCTCTGCCAGTGCTCACCTTCCCTCCCTGTCTTCCCAGTGCAGCCATTTAGGGAGTTATGGGACTACTTTCAAATCACGGCTCAGTTGCACCATCACCCTATACTTCTCAGATTCAGCTGGGTTGGATTATTCCCTTGGCTCGGTCTTTTCCTGCCCTCACTTATGAATGGAGAAAGCGGTTACTCTTTAAAATGTTACCAGTGGTTTAGGCTTTAGGAAATCATCCTATCCAGTTAAAATAAAACAATTCTTTCCATGTAACTTCTGTGTTCCTAGGCTCCCCTTCTGTATTTTCTCTTTTGAGTAGATCATGTCAATTTTCTGAAAAAGTCACCAGGCTTCTGTGTAGGAAGAGATGTAGCCTTTGGGCACTTTGTAGGCAGTAAATGATGGCAAAAGAGATGACTGTGGTGACCTTGGCAAAATCATAGCTATTTGCACAGCATGGATCCTTATAAGGACTTAATAAGTTCTGTCATCCCAAACTACTTTGTGCTCATTCAGTTTCGATGACCACGGCAAGTTTTGTCCAAAAACCAGATAATTTATTGCTCACACCAGAGAAAAATGTTTTTATTCTTTTCCTATATCTAGAACATTTACAACTCTTAATTTAGATGTCACATTTAGCTATCAAACAATGTTAGTGTTCTAACACAGTTTTCTGTGTTGTTTTACCAGTTTAGATGAAGGAAACTTAGTTTAATCAAAAAATTGCTGAATTGCTTCTTTCCACTACCAGGACCAAGACAAAAAGCCATATTTCCTATGCTTTTATATAGTGAGTGTAAGACTCATATACAATAGATGGCTCTGAGGAGTGGTTGTTGTATTATCTCAGAAAGGAAAAGCACACTTAGTGAAGAGGAACATCATTATTACTTAGCTCTATGTCTAGTTTAAGTACATAATGGAATATTAATGGAATTTCCATCCTGGTTAAATCCCACCATAGCTTTCATAAGGTAGTATCAAGTGCAGTGAATTACAGAGGTAATTCATGTGCTATTTTAAAGTAGTTAACATTCTCACAACCTGATCTAGTACATGACCTAGCAGTTGGCAACCCTGTCCATGGCAGGGGAGTTGGAACTTGGTGATCCCAAGCCAATATGATTCTATGATTAAAATAAACAGAACAAGAAACGCACATCAATAAATGAAGTGGATTAGCCTGCAGATATGTTAACATTTCTTCATATGTTCAAAGAGCTGGTGCACAATTCTTACCGTCACGCAGTGTATTTGTGGTGAACTGCAACAGGAAGTAAGATGACTCCTAGTAATGCAACTTTGCTGGAAAGAAAGAATTGGATGGGTTGGAGAGGACAGGGTGTTTTAAATGGTCAGGACTTATAAGACAGGTTGCAACATACTGCTGCAAAGGGAATGAAAATTGACATGTTCTTGTCACAAAAAAATACAGTCACAACTTTATTTTAACCACATTTTTCTTTTGCATCTTAATAAGAGGCTGATTTCAAAGAGTGAAATCTTGGTCTGAGTGTAGCCGAAAGTAAAGTGCTCAGTATCTTCATGCATGGACATTGCCAGACATGTCTAGTTTCGGCTTTTTCAGAAAAGAATGTTTCAGTCGTCTCTGTACATCATTAAGTATCTTACAAAATCACACCCCAGAATCTGCAAATCCAGAAATCACAGGGCATTGGAAAACAGAGGAGACAAAATCGTTAGTGGTTTTAGAAGAGCATGCTTCTTCTTTTTTTTTAATTTTTTTTTATCATAATCTCAGTTTGGTATATTCAGATGGAGAAAAAGAATCCACACAGCATTTGAAGGCAGCATAACTGTTGCTTAACATAATCTCCTGTGTCTATGCTTTTTTTTTGTTTGCTTGTTTATTCTAATAGTCAATTTAATATTTACAGAAATTACATTTTTTCCCCCCTCGGGCAAGAAACATTTGCAATTTCAACACTGAGTTGTTTAACTTCTTAATGACATTACAGTTTGTTTCTGAAAATATTTATTGTACAAGACAACTAGACATGAATCTTCCCATTCCAATATCTTTCCAAGATGTATTGTTTGCAGAAGATGAGCAATACTGCCTATGTAAGGGTGTAAGGCACATTGCTGGCCCATGTGAAACAGCTGTTGGATTGAATGTCCTTTTCTACTGTTTAAACTCTGGCTGCAGCTGCACGACACCAACCTCATTCAGCGGGCTCTAATCTCTGCAGATAAGTGAGAGGTAATGAAAAACATGCCAGGTAGCTCAGCTCACAGATTTTAAAATTAAAGTGAGACTTTTTTCTTTTTTAAGACTGATTATGAGAAGTGGAAAGAAGGTGAAAGACATGGTTTGTTTCTTTGCTATATTTGATGAGCCAGTTTATTTAGGTCTCTTCCCATGTGTGACACAAAATCATTGGCCAGATATAGCAAGAAATAGACGAAATTAAAGAGACGCAAATAAAACAATACTTTTTTTTACTTTTTATTTTTTAGTTTTTGTCTCTGCAATCACACAGGCCAGAAATGAAAATGAAAAATAATCTAGGTTGTTTGCATGGAAACTTCCTATATGTTTTTGATTACCTTGTGTTGACAGCCCTTCAGATTATACTGCTTCTGATGCCAATTTGCACTGAATTTGTAGACAGAATTTACGAGGTACTGTCACATTTCTAAGTTGTGGGTTTCATATATTTTCATGATGCACACTGTGTTTTGACAGAAACATTGCCTCTTGGAGAAACTCCCTTCCCTTTCTGAATTCCCTTATGTTGCTGATGAAAAGTACAGCTCACAGTTTTTGGTACACTCATAAATCAATATTATATTACTCATTGTTTCACTAGAGTCCAATTTATTTTCTTCCCTTCACACTTTTTTTTTCCGTCCTTTTGTCTTCCAAAGTAAATTTCTGCATTAACTGATTCTCTCTATGATCATTATCCTTCTTGCCCATGTACCCTTTTCCTTAGGTTTCCTCACTTGAATATGTTGTGAATCTCTCTCTCTCTCTACCATGTTGTCCAGTGACCCATGAACACTGATGTTACACTAGTGGCAGTGAGTTATTGAGTTACCGAGATAGTAACTTAGATAATTATAACACTAGATCCAGTACTAGCTTGCAAGTGACATCTGCTCTTAAAGCAAATGCTTTAGTTCATGCATTGCTTGTCGAGGAAAGTTATGATCTCTGAAACAGTTAGGAGCTTTGAAACAAGACTTCTTGCCCATTAACTTTGTTTAAACTGGAGTTTTGCTGGAATCCTTCAGCAACTTCTGCCCCTCCATCAATTTGAGCATTCAGGCTCATTCTTGGAGGATTGCTTCATCAGGCCCTTACAATTAGATCTGTAAGCCAGGGATGTAAGGCAAAGAGCTGAGTTTTCAAACACTTTTAATACTGTGTTGGGTGCAAGTATAGGCTGAAAAACATTCCATGTCAGGTAGAGATCCCCATCTTATAAACACTGAATTTATTTTCCTACTTGCTAACATGTTTAAAAATATTTGTTAGTATGCCTTCAGCTTGGACCCTTGGCACAGCACCAACTTCTAGATATTAACTTTATTCTAATAATATTCTTCAATCCTATTCCCTCTGGTTCTCAGATCACAGTCTCATGGCTGGAAAATCTTGCACACTTGTATGAGTGTTTTATTGCATACAATACTTATATGCTTAATAGCTAAGCCAGGAGTTCTAGTAACCATGGTATTTCTGAAAGCTTGTGATTCAAATGAGGAAATGTCAGCTTGATTTGCATTTTCTATGGAACCAATGTAATCCAGAATTAAATAAAATCAATTTAGTAAAATTTTAAATACCTACTGGCTTAAACGTTTTTACATAGTACTTCTGGTTGACTGGTTCCTAAAAATGAACATTTCAAGTCTGTTTACAAAATATAAAAGCTTTGTATACATCCTTATTAGTGCATAAAATGACATAGCTTAAATCCACCTGGTTTTATAAATAATGACATAAAAAAATGGATTTGAAGCTCAAAGAGTGCTGTGAAAGCATAGTCTTAGTCTTATAAATGAAAAGTTTTAGAGATCCAGCCTCAACAGATATGGAGATTTTCTTTGAGATCTATACCTCCAGAGGTATAGAGGCCATGAAAGAAGAGTTAAGGCATCTGACTTTAATCTGTTAGATGGCAAAAAGATTCTTGCACTTCATTATCAGTTTCATTTGAAAGATACATTGTATTATTACTTGTTAATATCAGGTTTTGACATTTTTTTAGGAAAAAAATTGGTAAAGTTTTCCCTCTGCTTTCACTGTCTTTCTCATGAAACAGCTACTAATACTCTAGGTGCTAAAACCATCTCCCTTCGAGTATTTAAATGTCCCATAACCAAGCTGTGGAAGGGAAAAGGAACATAAAAAAGAGGAGGGAGAGAATAGTCAATGAAATCAACTAAAATGTATTATTAGAAAAATATAGACAATACTGCACAGATTAGTTATTTACATGAAATCACAGATTTTTGTATTGGGTGGGAAAGAGTTGCTTAAAATCTAAGTTTTACTAAAAGCAATGAATCTGTGAACTGCTGTCAAGGTGAAGCTTTCCTTGGGACAATATTCATGAAAGACACGAGTAAGTTGATAAACCCAGCCCTAGACAATTCTCACTGAAGCAATAGGTAAACTGATAGAGAGAAAGGCAACATGATCAATTTCAGATGAGAAGGCATCCTAGGGAATGTAAAAAGCCATGGATATTTTGGTGAATTTGAGTCTTCCCTGTAAAATGAAGGGATGAGGAAAATGAGAAGCAGGGAATAAAACATGAAACATGAAACATGGGAGCACACTTAGAAAAGTCTTGGTGAGGGGATTTCAGGGCCCACTTCTTTTTTTTACCCCAAATAAAACTCTGCAGCAAAGATAGCTGAATCCATTTTCAGGTTATCTTGGCATAAATGTTCATGGAGACTGAACAGTGGATGTGAGCATGGTGAGGCTGTGGGTGGTGTATTTCAGCAGTGGTGACAGTGATGTGAAAGACAAGCCATATTCTGGATGGCCAGGCAGATGCTTATGAGCATGGCATTCAGGCTCTTGTTCATCACTGGTAAAAGTGAACAGATAATTGTGATGAGTATACTGAAAAATACTGTTTTGTATCTGAGAATTTGCTCTATTAAACAGTGTTCTCTTTCTATCTGTTGTGGTTTCCATAAAAAAGGAGGCATTACTTTTGGAACAAACTACGTATGAAGGAGCATACTGGTGCTGTGCTCGTGAAAAGTTGGTGCTGGGCTTTAGCAAATATGCCAATTCAGTTGAACTGACCTAAATTTTCCCTCTTTCTTTCTCTTTCTCTCTCTTTTTTTTTTTTTTTTTTTTCCCATGAATTAGTCATTGTAGTCTAATTGTGTGTTTTCTTTCTTGTGCAAAAGATTCTTGACTCAAGTAAATGGAATCTGATAATTTATTGTAAGGTATATCATAGCATCACAATTTTTAAGAGATCCAGGTAAAATACCTTAGGGAAAATTGTCAGGGGAAAATTTAAATCCCTGCTCCTTGAAGCCTTATTTGATTCTAAGAGGACAGGATTTCTCTTGAACAATTAAAATAGAATTTCCTCTCAAATATCAAATATTCATCCTTTCTCCAAATTCTCCAAATCTCCCCCCCTTTTTATTTTTTGCTCATCTTCAACGTATCTTCTTCATTCAATCTGCAATAATAGCACAAGTTTGAGGAGAGACCCTTCAGGAGGCCCAAAAGTAAGAGGGGAATTGGTCAGACAGGTTTTATCAAATTGACACAGAAAACAGGAGACTTCCCATTAACTGCACTTAGTGAGAAATATCTGTCTCCACACAGACGGAAAGAGATCCTTAACTAGCAAGTATTAATTACATATGTGATTAACTGTCTTCACCAGAGCCTTTTCTGAGGTTTTTCAAAACTCAAGTGAAGAAGTCTTGTTTCAGTGTTTACTTCACTGAAGAAGTTCATGTTGCTGTACCAAGAAGGCAGGTTTTGGTACTCTGGATCTCTCAGAGCTTCTTAGAAATTATGCAGTTCTTGGCAGTTTATTTTTCATCCCAAGATAAATCAATGATATTTTAAAATTAAATTATTATGGAAACTGGAAAAAATAAGTTTCCAGTACTCTTACCCAAAGAGGCAAAAAGTGTGATATTTTAAAAGGAATGCAAGTAGAATTTGGCTCTGAAATACAAAGTGTAGCTTATAACATTCCTCAGGTATTATTTCATCTAGCATACAGCAGCAAATAATTTTTTTTAATTGAAATGATTTTTCTGAAATTACCAAGAGATCCAAAAATAGAGGAGCTTCCAAACACATTGATTAAACTTCTGGAGAGTCCTTCACTGGTTCCATACTGCCAGGAACAAGATGCTATTGTGTTGATCTGGAGTCATGGCAGGAAAACACAACAAAGATGAAATCAAAGTTTTGTGTCACACAAGTTGGCTGAAAAGCGTCTAGGCAGTTAGGAAGGGGATAGTTTTCTGCTTTTAACGTTGCCTCCTGTCCACCTGGTCCTGAATTTATTTATTGGATGGATTTAAGAAATACTTTACATCTTTCTGTGGAAGAAACGAAGCATATGCAATATTCTATTTTATTCAAATAAACATTATAGTAAGTTGGAGTGTCATTGTTCTGTTATGTATTTCAGCAGAAAGTTAGCTAAAACCATAATGACTTAATCTAAACCTCTGTGAGCTTCCCCAGAGAGATGCTTGGATGTTGACATTTGAAAAATTATTATTATCAATTTAGGGCTTAAAACTGAATTTAACAAGATCTGGACTAGTTGTGTAAAGTTTAACTTGGAAATTGTTTGTCTAAAAGTACCTGAAATTTTCATGGTAACGCATTTGCAAATCAAATTGCTGCTTTTTCATTATCTCAGATCAAGTGTATGATACTTGGCCTTACTTGAAAAGCGTTATGAACCCAAATCTCTTAGAATTCCACATAATTACAGTTGAAATCAGATGCATTCTTCCATCCTGTGTTTTATAGCAATAACTGAGATTCCATCCATTTGGCCTACTCCTAAAAGTACCCATACACAGAATCATAGAATCATAGAATCACAGAATCACTCAGGTTGGAAAAGACCTTAAAGGTCATTGAGTCCAACCATGACCCAACCATACTACCCTAACTCTAACAACCCTCCGCACTAAATCATGTCCCTGAGCACCACGTCCAAATGGTTTATAAACATACCCAGGAATGGTGAATCAACCACCTCCCTGGGGAGCCTATTCCAGTGCTTAACAACCCCTTCTGTAAAGAAGTGTTTCCTGATATCCAACCTAAAAGACCTACCCTGGCACAAATTGAGGCCATTTCCCCTTGTCCTATTACCTGTCACCAGTGAGAAGAGACCGACCCCACTCTTGCTGTAAGCACCTTTTCAGATACTGGAAGAGAGCAATAAGCCTCCTCAGCCTCTTTTTCCCCAGACTAAACAGCCCCAGTTCCTTCAGTCTCTCCTCATAGGGCACATTGTCCAAGCCCCTCACCAGCCTTGTTGCCCTTCTTTGGATCTGCTCCAGCACCTCAATGTCCTTTCTGTACTGAGGTGCCCAAAACTGAACACACTACTTGAGGTGAGGCCTCACCAATGCCAAGTACAGGGGCAGGATGACTTCCCTAGTCCTGCTCACCACACCATTACTGATACAGGCCAGGATGCCATTGGCCTTCTTGGACACCTGGGCACACTGCTGGCTCATATTCAGCTGACTGTCCATCAGCACACCAAGGTCCTTTCTGTCAGGCAGCTTTCCAGCCACTCCTTCCCAAGCCTGTAGGATTGCCTGGGGTGGTTGTGACCAAAATACAGGACTTGACTCTTGGCCCTGTTGAAACTCATACAGTAGAGTCCTGTACCCAAAGGTGAATTTGTGCTGCAGCTCCCAGATGATGACACAGATAAGGCCCCTGGAGTCTGCAGACCTGATCTGGATGTGGACCTGAGGCAGTAGGTGATTCTGCATGATTTCCATAACTTTGTTAGGCTATTTAGGATGGCTTCTTTCAACCCACTACCATAGTGTGTAATGCTCCTCTAGATACAGGGCAGTGTGACAGTTCTTTGTATTGGGAGCCTGCATATCAGCTCTTCCAGCTTGTCTCATTGCAGAAATACCTACCAACCTGACAGCTGGTATCTGCTGCTGCAGGAGAGGTGTTCTAGGAGAAGGTAGTGGAGCAATGGGATATTGCTGAGACCACAAGGCTTGACACAAGTCTGAAAGCATACAGATTTTGGCATGCAAAGACTCCAATCAAGCCTACCTGCTCGGCTACTGGGACTGACATCTGATTTCAGAAGGAAACCTTCTAATCTGGAATAAACCATAAAGTTAAGATCTCTTAGCAAAACAATAGCCAGGATCATACTTCAAACTATTCTAAATCAGTACTTGTTCAGAGTAGTTGTTCTGTTTCAAACCCCTATCTACTTATTCTGAGTAGGGGGAGGAACTCAAAGCAATTTTGTGGAACAAAATTTTAAAATAAATGAGATGTTCTGAATATTGAATTTACTTTAATACTATTATTTCCCAACATAATCATATATGTGCAAACATCTCAGTTCCCTCAAAACCACATCACCTACTGGAGTAGCAAACTAATTAATTTGAAGTTTTCATCACTCTTAAACACTGAGATTAGAGATATGATGTCTTCACAATGTTTTCTCTTACTTTTGCACTATTTAACCTAAATTCTTGATCAGAAAAGTAAAAAAAGAAAGCGAAAACCACCACAACCACCACCACCAACAACAACAATAAAAAACAAAAACCCAACCCAACCCAAACCAAAACCAAACCAAAACAAAAAATCCCACAAAAGCTAAACTAGAGCTTTCTCACATTTATTAATTCTTTGGAAGTTAGTTTGAAGATTTAATTAAAAACAAAGTTGAAAGAGTGTTTAGACTGTAGTCTTCTGTGGAAAAATTAATACTTTCTATTTTGAAATTGTTACACAAAATGCAGCTTAACTGAAACCACAGCAAATACCTTTTCCTTTTTTCAAGTTGCTGAATCTTGACCTCTGTCTATAAAAATGTGTCTGAAAAAATTGCTTAACCTTATTTCTAAAACCTCAGCTGGTACATTTCTAAAGCAACAATCTCAAATACCCTGGCTATTGCTGTTCTTACAGCAGAGTAGTATGCAGCAGCATTTTTAGCACTCAATCTTGAATACAGTGTGATAAACTGTGAGATTTAGCTTCTTTCAATTTTTACTTGCTGACATAAGACTCGCTATAATCCACTGAAAAAATGGGTCTACGTAGGAAAAATATATTGGCTTCACAGCAGTTTCTAAATCCTCAGTAACTAGTTTGCCAGGTTTGCTAGTCTCAGAAAACAAAGCATAAGGAAAACACAGGTCATAAGAGTGTAAAAAATCCCTGATTTACTGGTTCATGTGCTTGGCTACCACTGGTCATCACACAGCCTCAGCTGTAAATATATCTATATTCATCTTTAATTCTCTTGGTTTTAAATGAACCTGATTTTCTAATGTACTGGTTATAAATTCTCAGTATAATTGTTCATTATGGTGCTATTTAAGTAGCAAAATATCAGGTACTAATGCATGCTAAGTCTGAAAGTACAAATTGATAACGTATAGTTAATATAGAATAACTGTCAAAATAAGATAATCTTGGAGAGAGTATTATCATTTCAGACACAATCTGTTTTTCTAACTAGAAATATTTTACCAAGAGGCAAAGATATGAGAAAACTAAGAAAAATATGGAACTCCTCTATGCAAAGACTTCTTTCTAGTAATCATCTCTCACTTTCTGAACATTTGTTGCATGTTTTTATGATCTGGTGGAAAGCTTATTGGAGTAGGTGAAAGAAGAAATCTGTGATTAGGATCTATAGGACAATACACAAGTGGTTTCTACCTAATTTGGTTTATCTAAGAAAATGGACAAACAATTTTTGGCTCTAAATAAAAGAGCAGGTACCTTCCAGGAGGTAAATCATATGGAGGATTGTTTTATGGTTCATTAACAAAGCAATTCTCTCAGAAGAAACATCAGAGACGATAGGATAAACAGTTTTTTGGAGACACATATATTAGAAAATTCAATTTTTATGTGATCATCATTTGATTAAGTGTAATAAACAACATGAGGTCAATGAGAAAGTTGCTAGCAAGACAGAGCTCTGAGAAAAGTTATAAAGGAGTAATAAGAAAAGATTTCTTCAAGTCTTATAGAGGTGTTGATAAGAATTTTTCCATTTAAGCTTAATGTGTAGATCATTTGTATTGCTTAGTAACCTGATTTGAGTTTTGTACTTTGCGGTACTTCTCCCTGTTTTACAACAGTTCCAGTGATCTTACAAGCAGATAAAGAATTGATAAGATCACAATAAAAGCATCCAGTGTCACTGGCTGGAGTAGAAGAGGAAATGTTCCTCCTTACTCTCTTTTTGAACCTACTGTCAACTAGTTAGATTCAATGTTGAACTCAAAACCTACTGACATTCTATCTACCTAACTTCCTGTATCAACAGATTAGAGAAAATCACCGTTTTCTTTGTAAAGAAGTATTCCTGCTGTTCATTTTAAATCAATCTCCTGCAAATTTTAGTGATTGCAACCTAGTTGTGGAAATGCGGATTTGGTGAAAACAACCTTTCATACGCCTTATCCATTGGCTTTGATTCTGCAGTGAGTGTACTGTAGAGGTTGAAAATTAGTCTGAGAAGTGAAAGAGCAGACACACTTCACCCCAGCTATAGCAAAACCAATACCTATTTTCTCCTTGCTTTGTGTGATGGAACATTCAGTGTGGGGTCAGATGACTGCACAGAAGTGAAGCAAGGGAGAGCCTGGGAGTCAGAAGGATGCATTGGGCCACTGCCACCAGCAGTTAGATTGTTTCAGGTTCCTAAAGTGTCAATCTTCTGAATTTGGTGTAAGCAAGCAGCAAACCCTCATGAAATATTTGCACAGAAATGTGCTAGATGTTGCTAGACAGCTGATCAGGATTTTACTACTTCAGACAGCTACAACTAAAAAGATCATTAGAGAGTTTATGACTGAAGGCATCCTGGGCTGTAGTGACCATGCCCTGGTATGAGTTTGGGATCTCAAGGAATACAAGCAAAATACAGTGTCAGTACTCTGAACTTCAGGACAGCAAACTTCATGGTCTGATAGTGATAGGACAAGGGGAAATGTTTTAAACTAAAAGAGAGAAGATTTAGAATAGATTTAAGGGGGAAATTTTTTCACTCAGAGCATAGTCTGTCTGCCCAGATGAATTGTAGATGCCCCATCCCTGGAGGTGTTCAAAGCCAAGTGGAATAGGCCCCTGGGCAACCTGTTCTTGTGTCTGATTTAGTGGTTGGCAACTCTTCCCATGCAGGCTTGTTGGAACTAGATGATCTTTGAGGTCCCTTCTAACCCAAGCTATTCTACAATAAAAACAAAAATCTTGTTTAAAAAATATAATTAAGAGGTACCAAAGCTCTCAGGAAATCACTACTGTACTTTATTTGATCTCAAAAATGAAGAAAATGGGACAGTTCTGTTTAGCAGATGAACTTTGTCATACAGCTGTAAGACCATCTATTATTAAGCTTCTATTCCCCTTGTAAATAATCATCACCTTTGAATGAGCAGCAGTATGCCTTTGAATTACCTAACTTATTTATTGTGTCTTTGAATCTCAGACATGTTTCTCAGCCCTGTCATGCAGTGGTTTCCGAATGAGGTTTTCACAATGACAACGAAGTCATTCTCAGGGGGTTATTCCAAGGATAAATTGCTCTATCACAGATGTCTGACCTCAAATAGGGTGATATTTGAAAAACACATTATTATTTCACTTGAAATGGGAAAAAAACTCTAGATTATTATTATACCTCTCGTATTTCTGTTATTTGCAATTTCTAGCAGTGAAAGTGTAAGCTTTTGATTTCGTTAATAGGAAAGTCAATTAATAATCCATACAGGACATCACCTGAACAATGTCTGTGTAATGTATGTCTTCCTAATATCTATTAGCAACTACAATTTGAAATCTGTCACTAAGGTACTAAGTTAGTAATATGTCTATTTTTTTTCTTAGCTAGAATTCTTTTTTTTTTTTAATCTTAATATTTTAAGACTAACATTTCCTTCAGACATCTGTAATTTAAAAGTTCACTATGATTTTTGTCTCACATAAGTAAGCTCACTCTATGTAGATTTTTATAGAGAAATGAATCTTATCTAGAATAATATCATTGGACTATAGTACCATGAGAATTGCAGCTAGCCAGAACTTGTAAGCTTAAAAAAATTTATGTTATACACTAGTGCTGAATGTTTTTATGTCAGGAAAGAAAATGTAGATGAAAATATCTATTTAATATTTTTGTTTAAGAAATCCCAGCAGAATAGCAGCTGAAAATACTTTCATATTCCTCTAACATTTAAGTGACTATTTAAGAACGTTTTTCAAATGATCAGTAGTGTTCTTTTTTTTTTTTTTTTTTTTTTAGTACTGACCCATGGATATTCTAATTTTTAAATGACTTGGCTGCACTTTGATTATACGTTTTTCTCTGGAAAAGAAATACAGCCAAATTACTGCCAAGTGAAAAACACAGAGCAAATATGTGAATTACAATATCTTTTGCTGAAGGAGTGCTTTTGTCAATAAGCATTAACATTTGTACTCCTTGAAAACAGATGTTTAAATGCTGTCATGCCTGACTCAGTCTTCTGGCCTTTCAGGACAGACAAACCATGTATTGTTGTCTTTTCACTGACATCCTAGTAATAAGTCTAAGTCATCGGTTCCTCTGTGAATACCAAAGGAGAATGGGTTTGTTCTATACCCTTGCACAAAACAGTTTTTCTTTTTGTGCCCTGATTACTTGCCCACTAGCTGCCTTTTAGAGAACTTTACTTAGTGCTGCTTCATATATTTAGTCTGTGAAGAGTACAATTTGTAGAGCTCTTGAAGATTAGCAAAAAAGTGTTTTTTGATTTTCACATAAACCACTCCAAACCTCAAAAATTTGCCTGGAAGAAAAAAGTAATACATTGATTTTATTGAAGTGCTACTGTGATGCTTCATCACACAGTTCTTGGCTGTCCTAGGAGCCTCTTTGAATTTTTGTGCCCAGTACCAGGCGAGGAAACTTTATAACCAGTCACACACCATTGCCTTTGACTAAACTGATTAAGTGCTATAGATTATGGTGAACGATGGGAGATGTAGTCTAGAAAAGACACTGTCTAGACAGGAGGGTGGGATCATGAACAGTCCTACTTAGTATACTCCTGTGAGGCACTGTGGCTGCATTTCAGAAATATTTTGGAATCTATGTTTCAGTTTTGTAACTTCTCTGAACATTTCCTATGAAGAAAGTATTTTCTGCTCTTTTTTTCTTTTTTTTAATTCATGTGTCTCATCATAAAGTAAAATTTATCACATATTTTGTGACTTGAGTCAAAGTTTTGAGAGAAACAGGACTTGATCATTGTTTATCAATACTGCTCAGATAAACAAAACAAAACAAAACAAAAAAAAACCAGTAAGATAGTTTACAAACTGTTTCTTTTGCTGCTTATGTGGGAAATATTATTAAGTACACATGGTCTCACAATGGCAGAAAAATGTTTATAAGAACTGGAAGACACATGGTAAATTAGCTGAAGTTAGTCCAAAGTTTGTTGCTAGTTGAAGTAGGACCAGAATTTAATTCTTCAGGTTACATCTTAGAACTCGCTTCATGCAAAGCAAAAGATGAGCTAACATTTCAGTGAAAGCATTCAGTTCAAAATAAGAGATATATTTGGTCAAGATTGAGAGATTCTGTAGTTAATGCATTCATCTTGTGCCTTCTGAAGTTAGGAGCTATCACAGTAAGTCATGAAGCACTTCATGTTCAAAAGGTCAAGTAACAAAATACAAGAGAAAAAACGTACTGGTTGAAATGAAATAACAATTTAATTGTACAATATAGTCAATTTACGAACACCAAGCTTCTTGGAATTTTTCATATTTTTCCCTCTGTCTATAAGGAGAATAGTTCAGTGTCTCAGGTCTTTCACTTTAGTTGAAATCACTTTCCAACACCATTAATTCATAATTATAACTTAAGATATATTCATTTGTCTTCACTCACTTCTGTCACAGTAGATGATGTTTTTCTCTAGGTTCTGGCCAATGAATGTGGATATTATTAAGGTATACGATTAATTTTCTGTGTGAGTGGCAGAATCTGACTTTTGGAAAATACCATTTTTGATATAAAATTCTTAAAAACTGTATGCACATAATTTGATGTAGTTTGTCATAGACTCTTTTGAGAGGTATTTGCTTATTTTTTATACAGCAATAAATGATATATTCTGCTTTGTCCAAACAGTGATTCTGTGCCTCATATCAAGTAAGGACTGTGGTTGTTTTGAACTGTCTATACTCAAGGGTAGATGCAAAGAAGTACATGGGAACACTTCCACACTAGATATCTTACATAGATATGATGAGAGTGTAGTTGGTCCTGGTGTAGATGCTTTTCTTCCATTGACAATGACTCAAATGACTAAATCAGTTATATAATAAACGTTTATACTGTGATTATTTAAAATTAGATGACTAGAGTCCTATTCATACAAGAGCTAAACTAATCCCCTCTTCTTGGTTAATGGACAGAGACCGTGAAAAATCTATACTATTGAGTATCTAAATCTATCTGTAGCTCTTTTTATGCAGGGATAGCAAATCTTTGTAACTCAGTGGAAGATGATTAAAAAAATATGGTAACGTAAACTGAAGGAAAAGTAAAACAAAAAACAAAACAAAAAAAAAAAAAAGGTGGATATTTCCTTACATATAACCATTGGTTTTCCACTGTTATTAAAAAGTTGATAAGAAGTTACCAAAAAGAGCTTAAATTGTGGAATTGTAAAATCATAGAATCGTAGTATTATGTTATAATAGAATCATAGAATGGCTTGGGTTGAAAGGGACCTCAAACATAATGCAGTTCCAACTCCCTGCTGTGGGAAGCCTTGCCAACCACTAAATCAGGCACCACATCAGGTCGTCCAGGGCCTTCCTTGCCTTGAACAGCTCCAGAGATCGGTAAAACACCTCCAGGGATGGAGCAGATCAGGGTGACTCTATGCTGCTACTGAGCGAGCTCAAGACAGTACTAAAACTCAGCTGGGCTTTTCCAGACAATGAGGAATGAAAAGTAGTCATGATACAAAAAGTTCTCTTTCTCAATCAGTGGACATATTCTAACAAAAAGAGAAGCAAGGGTCTGTTGGTGTTAGGACTCTCCATGCTGTGGTCAAAGCAGGGAATGACCATATGTTTCTCCTTCGAATCCATCTAAGGAACATGTCCAGAGAAGGGCAAGAAAGCTGTTGAAGGGTCTGGAGCACAAGTCTTATGGTGAGCAGCTGAGGGAACTGGATTGCTCAGTTCGGAGAAAAGGAGGCTCAGGAGAGAACTTACTGCTCACTACAACTGCCTGAAATGAGGTTGTGGTGAGGTGGGGGTCGGCTTCTTCTCCTGGGTAACAGCAATAGGATCAGAGGTCTTGGCCTCAAGTTGCACCAGGGGAAGTTCAGGTTGGGTAATAGGGAAAAACTCTCAGAAAATGTGGCGAGGCATTGGTACAGGCTGCCCTGGGAGGTGGTGGAGTCACTGTCACCTGGAGGTATTCAGGAAATGTGTAGATGTGGTAATTAGGGACATTGTCTAGTGGGCAATATTAGCGGCAAGTGGATGGTTGGACTAGAGTCCTTTCCCAACCTTTATGATTCCACAATTCTGTGATTCTAAAGTACTATGACACAGATTTTTGTCTGTATCCCATCTGGGACAAAGATGGCATATATTTTTTTTTTTTTTCCTAGCTTTTATCTGGTGTTGTGTGAAGGGAGGCCTTTAAATCCTGATGGATTGATTGTTGTTGTTATATATACAGCCACAACAACATTTATGCCACTACGTTAACTACCATATCATGAAGCCTTATGGCTTTGTGTTCTGTGTGAGCAAATTTTGAGTTCTTTTTACCACACATCTGACTTCCCACAATGTTTTCTAATTTATATAAATGCTGACTCTAGCAAAGTTTGAGGAATCACATTGCTCTGTAAACACCCTCGCTCATGGGAGGAGGAAGTTGTCTGAAAACTATTGTTCTGCTCCCAGGAGTATAGATTTCGTGGGAAGGTCTGACTCAGTAATTGCAGCCATATGGAAATACAGTCTATTTCACAATAATTGTACAGTTGTAGATATTATTCAAAAAATAAAAATAATCTTACCTTCCATATTATGCATACGTAATAGACTAACTTTATCCCAATTTGCACAAAAATGTGTTTATTCTTAAAGGGGAGAGATGGTGTTTGCATCAAGTCTCGGCATAGTTCATTCTGGTGTATTCTTCCTGTCATTGTTAACAGTTGTTCTCAGGATCTCTAGAAGCTTTCTTATGGCTTTCCTGCACCAAAGACTGACACTCCACAGGCATTAATCAAGTGTGAATTAACCACAGTGTAACTTGATGTTAATACTGAGGGTACTACATCTTTCTGAAATCTTGTTTTTTTAGTTACTCTTGTTCAGCTGAGCTTTCTGTTTTCATTTTCCTTTCACAAAATACAACAGCGATCACATCTAGTCACCTGATCCTGGTCTCTGGAGTCACATTTGGTAAGTATATATGCTGTTGAACGGGGCATATGAATTCCAGCTTAAATTCCATGTTTTGGAG
The DNA here is from genome assembly GCA_023055505.1 of Callipepla californica brunnescens. NCBI lineage: Eukaryota > Metazoa > Chordata > Aves > Galliformes > Odontophoridae > Callipepla > Callipepla californica. Next base: position 101,199,835 of record JALIRH010000001.1, on the reverse strand, counting down.
AGATAGGGAGATGAAGTAATGGTAGTTCAGGAAAGAATTAGAGATCTGACAAGATACTCAAAACTTCTGACATTTTAAAAATTTCCCTAAACAGATTTTCATTTTGTCTGATCTGGTAGGAAGCATTTTGAAGGTGCTCTAACAATCAGAAAGAAACATGCATCATTTTCAGTGAGGAAAAAATCTTAGCATTAAAATCAAAGAATATATGTTTATCAATGTTTCTTAAAGGAACCACTGATGGATTGGCAGTATGCTGGTATTCTGAATAAAATCTTGTGTTATTTTAACCAGAAATTAATTCTTACCATCTAATACCTCTCATCATGTTATCTGCAATTTATAAACAATACAGATAATAATAATGGCTGGAGAAGACCCATTTCCCTGCACTTTCCAGAAAGTTCTTCTACATGTTCTCTGGAACTACATTAATATTTTAAGTTTAAATGCTGATTAAGTGCATAGAATCAAAGAGACCATTCACGTGGAAGCAGAGAAGATCACCATATTTATCAGTTTTAAGAGTTTGAAGTCCTGTCTCAGATTAGGCTCTTCACATTCACTTGAAACTCTGATTTGTGTGATCTAAAACTAGCTGATAGATACTACTGTGAAAATAAAGGGATATTATATAGCCCAATGTATGCTTGCTCATTTGCGAATGATTAATGAAGTATGAGCGAGCTGATGTTCAAAAAAAAAAGAGAGCCAGACAAGTGGCAGTGAGGGGGATGCGTGACCTGCTGGAACAAATCTAATTGATGCAGATTGAGGGCAGCAAATGTAGCAACAGAATTTATAGGATGTGTTCAGATGGTATAAATTCTTGTTCAAAGCTGTGTTGTGCTGAAGGGTAAGAGAGCACAAGGAGAACTAGCATCGAAAATGTACCTGGCTCTTTCAGCAGTTAGTCTGTAAGGCGGAGAGGAAGGAAGGGCCACATTAGATTTTCCTCTTTCTGGTCTACTTGACATGACATGAATCATCCTGGTACATTTTCTTCTTCTTTTTTTTTTCCTGGCTGTGAAACTACTTCACTCATTTCCTTTCTGAACTGGGCAGACATTAAGGAAAGCCAAATGACACAGCAATTTCTGAGTGCTGAAGGCTAGAATGCTAACAAAGACATCATGAAAGTAAGAAACTAGCAGTATTTCCTTTTCCTTTGTAATTCAAAACTAACTTAAATATAATTACTTCTGAGGACACACTAGCTGGGGAATTGTTATGTCTGTAGGAAACCAATGCATTGGCTTGAAACTCACCGTGGCCATAAATGACTAGTGGCTGACTTGGAAATGTAATGGTTTACTCAGACTGTACAAACCTGGAATGAAAAATGCTCTGGGTATTGTAGAGAGAGAGAGCTTATTTTTCTGGATTGCAATTCTGATTGACTCTGAGCTCTAGCAAGCTACTTTATAGAAGAATGTACTGGATTACTGAACAGTTCTTGGCACTGTGACTGTAGGGTCTTAAAGTTCTTAGGACACAGCTTGAGAAAACCAGATGAATTACTTTAATGTTTAATGGCTTCAAAAACTGGGATGGGCTCATGCTTCTTTCTATGCTAGTGTAAGTGCTAATGTGTATATTTACAGAAATGGATGTATATGTAAAATAATCTATCTATATGTAATACAATTGTTGGAAGGTATGATACATAGAAACACATTTAATCAATCTTAGAAATTTTGAGTCATTAAGATCTTGCTTCTCGAGACTTGCCTAATTGAAACAGAAACCAAAATATGTCTTGCTGCTTAGTGAGATTTAGTTGATAGTAGTTTTAGGCTAGAAGACTCACATGCCTCTTGCACAAGAAATCAAGCATGCAAAATTTAACTGTATTCAAAGTCTCTAGTGTGGTGCTTTTTCTTGAAGAAGGATGATGTTCAATATTTATGGTATATGAGAGAATATAGCAATGACTATTAATTCAGCTATTTTTATATAAAATCTTTTATCCTCCACATGGAGGATAAATACCTCCTGGCATCAGTCTCAGCATCTCTACTGCTTATCTACCACAAAGCTGAAATGTAGCTATAATTCTTCACAAGTAATACTATATTAGGGTTCTTTGAAGAGAGGATAATATGCACAATTGAAATGAGAAGTGATGTTCTAAATCTAGTGGAGTGAAATGGCCCAAACTGAAACCTATCCAAAGTTCCCATTGATGCTTACTCTTATGTCAAAAGCAGAAGCTCTGTAAAGTCACTGCTTCTCCCAGGATATGAAACTATTAGAAGCACATCATAAGAGCATGAAAGAAGGAAAGCAGGGAAGGAGCTGATAGTTTAGTAATGCTTGGTTTCCTCAAATCTCCGAGGGTTGTGCGAATCTTTTTCTGAGTGAGATAAGATAGGTAACACAGCAAACCATTCCAGGAAAATGCTATTTCTGACAGATCTCTCAATTTATTCTCCATTCCAGACTATATTTCATACCTTGTTTTCTAGATTCCTGTTAGAAACACAAGAATGTCAAGGTCTTTCAGAGTCATTTCCTTACTACTGGAGGCACTATTACATGTCTCCTGTACGTGATTACCAGGAGACCTTTGAGAAAGTGCTTTCTGCTACAATAAATTAATTGGAAATTCGTTCCAAAATACAGTTTTCTTAAATATCAGGAAACACCTAATTTCCATGCTCTTTATTTCACCTCCTTCTGCTTTGTGAGCATGTTGGTTATGTTTTATTTTCTATTTTCTGCTTCATTTGCAATGTAAGTAGTTCAGAAAAACAAAACAAAATCTGCTACAATGACCGCAAGTTTTTACTTCACATTAGTTACTGGGATGCATGAATGGCTCCAAGCTCAAAGATGGTAGATTTAAGTTTGATATAAGGAAAAAATCTTTTAAAGTGAGGGTGGTGAGGCACTGGAACAGGTTACCTAGTGTTGTGGTGGATGCCCTGCCCCTGGAGACTTTCAAGGATAAGGCCCTGGGCAACCTGACCTACCTGTGGGATCCCTGTTCATTGCTGGGGAGTTGGATTAGATGGCCTTGAGAAGTCCCTTCCAACTCTAAGGATTCTATGACACTGTGATTCAGCTGCAAGAAATGCAGCTGAAATCTGATTTGTTAGATAAATGTTACATGTTGCAGTAAATCTGACAGTGACCTAATGACTACAACTGAAGACTGCAAATTAAATTATATCCTCAGCCTCTATAGTAGTGACTGAGCATTAACAGTGACATAATTTTGTTTTGATTAATAAAAATGCTGCCAAATACTTTGAAGTTGGTAATTTAAATTGAAATTCCCTACTAGTACATGTTGAAATCAGATCACACAATACTTACTGTCTGTCTCAGACCTTAGAAGGGGTATGAAAGAAAGTTGTGAAGGTCCACACTGGACTGAACTAACTGGTCTCCTTTTTCCTTCCACTTTCAGTCCTGGTTGATTGTCAAGGGTCTCATCCACCAACTTCAAGAAGAGTCCATTCAGATTTGAAGAAAGTCAGCTAAAGACAGAAGGAGGCCTACATGGATTAACAAGGAGGTATGATATTCTATGACGGTCTAAATTAGATAAAAAGTAAGAAATGTTTGTACTTCAAATGACTCAAAAGTAGATGAACCAGTGATCTTTACAGTAAAAGCGAAACATTGTGCAGTTGTATTTTCAGCAGGAAACAGATGTTGAAAGCTAGGTGCTATTCAAGGAAGACCCAGTTAAATAGGTAAATAGGTTAAAAACTGCAAAGAAATATGTGACAAGGCAGGGAAAAATAATTTCTTATATCAAAATCACCTAGAAAAAAGTAGAATTGAGTCGTGTTACAGTATGATAATCTTCAGTATGTTTATAACTCTTGTATTGAACTTAAATAGAAATATATTGATAAAATATAGGAAAAAACTTGTAAAATTACATATTGAATTCTGGAACCGAAGTACAAAAAAGCCCTGAAATTTCTCTATGAAAGAGGTCCAAAACTGTTTGGAACTTATATTCAAGTGAATAGAAAAAGTTGTTGTAAAAATATCCTAACTTAATTGAATGATTAACGACAGGGAAGGATACTAATGGAAGAACCTGAGGCTACTGGACAAGTCCTACAGACTTGTCAGCAGAAAAGTTTGTCCTTTAGGACAGTGTGCATTGGCACAAAAAGAGTAATCCTAGAAAGGATGAAATAAACTTTGTAGCTATGTAAATCGTAGAATCACAGAATTGCTTGGGTTGGAAGGGACACCAAGGATCACCAAATTCCAACACCCCTGCCACAGGCTGGACCACCAACCTCAAGATCTGATACTAGACCAGGTTGCCCTGGGCCCCATCCAACCTGGACTTGCACACCTCATCCACCTCCTCACTGGGCAGCCTATGCCAGTGCCTCACCATTCACTCTGTAAAGAACTTCCCCCTGACATCTAATCTAAACCTTCCCTTCTTGGGCTTAAAACCATTCCCCCTTGTCCTGTCACTATCTACCCTTGTAAAAAGTTGATTTCCCTCCTTTTTATGATCTCCCTTTAAATATTGGGAGGCTGCAATGAGATCTCCTTGCAGCCCAGCCTGTCTTCTTAGGAGAGGTCCTCCATCCCTCTGATTATCTTTGTGCCCCTGCTCTGGACTCTCTCCAACAGCTCCGCATCTTTCCTGTATTGTGGGCCCCAGACCTGGATGCAGTACTCCAGCCAGGACCTCACAAGGGCAGAGAGGGACAATCACCTCCCTGTGCTTGCTGGCCACACATGTTCCTTGCTCTTGTGTGTATAGTCATTCCTATATGGAAAGAGAAATGTAAATGTGAAGGCAGAAGTATAGCTGTAGTTGTGATGCAGAGTGCTATAGTGCCTTTCATTCTCAAGAAAGATGAATTCAAGTTGCTTGAATGGGGAAGATATTGCAGGAGAGGGCTTTTTTTTTCAAGGATTTTACAAAGAAAATGAGTGATATCCCTCAGTGCTGTGGCTTCACTGTGTGAGTCTTACTTTTTTCTACAAAATATTTTGTTGTAAGCATTTCAAATCTGAGTGGTCAAGACTTCTAAGGAACATATAATATAAACAAACTGATTAACGTGTTGAAAATTTCTCTGCAGATCACAAGCTCTCTAAAAATGTTAGCAGATGTCTTTTGAGATAGTTTTCTGGTAAAAACAAATATAAATAGTATCTGGAGTGTCTTTGTTTGTTCTTCTACAGCAGTTGTAGAATCCAGAATGAATTAAGATAAATTAAATGGACTTTTTAAATATAAAGTTGTAATTTACTGTACTTAAACAGAGTTTTGGGTTTTTTTACATTATCATGTGATACTCTACAACTATCTCAGTTTTTCATTTGATTAAGCAAACCCAGTAAAGACAAAGAGAGTGTATCACTGCTGGACAGATAGGAGCCAAATGTAAAGACCGAGGGATTTGGCTTAGGCTATTGCTATCTGTGTCTGTTTTTACTCCACACAAATCAAGAAATCACCAGTCTTAGTTCTGATTCCAGAGCTGTTGAAACTGGGATTTCACCTGGTGACTTTGAATTTTTTTCAGTACTTATTCCCACAACTGTGATGTACATGTAAAGTCTACCTTCAAATGCCAGCGAGACACTATTGCACATTTGAAAAAGATGATGGAACAGAATAGTATATAGGCAGGGACAATTGGATAGTCACTGAAATCTCCGTGAGTAAGGTTTTACATTTTGCCCGTACTTCAATACAGTACCTGGGATATCAAATCAGAGAAAAATCAAAGCATGCTGTTTTTTCAGAGGCTAATATATATTAGCAGAAATGCTCATAATAGGAGTCTGTATAAATTTAGTGTGACTTTCAGTGAATAAGTAATTTTTTTTTTCCTTATTGGTTTGCTCAATATACATATCATAGAATCATAGAATCATAGTGGTTGGAAGGACCTCAAGAGATCATCGAGTCCAACCCACCTGCCAAAGCAGGTTCCCTACACGAGGTCACACAGGTAGACATCCAGGCAGGTCTTGAATATCTCCTGAGAAGAAGATTCCACAAACCTCCTGGGCAGCCTATTCCAGTGCTCTGTCACCCTCACCGTAAAGAAGTTCTTGTGCACATTTGTGCGGGACCTCCTGCACTGCAGTTTCTGTCCGTTTCCCCTTGTCCTGTCTCCACACACTTCTGAAAAGAGACTGTCCTTGCCACTTTGTCCCCCACACCTCAGATATTTATAACCCTGGATCAGAGCCCCTCTCAGTCTTCTTTTCTCAAGGCTAAAGAGACCCAGCTCACTTAGCCTTTCTTCATAGGGAAGATCCACCAGGCCCTTCACATGTCTGAGAACTGATGCAAAAATAACTCCTCCCATTTTATTATGCTTGTCCATGACATTAGAGGTGGATGTTGGTGGTATAGCACCAGAGGCTGAACCTTCCTGCCAACACTTTATTACCTTATGTTGCTGTGCTGCAGTTGGCAGCAGAGGAGCAGTCTGACAAAATGGTATCTGACTTGGAAGTGTGTATGAAGGAAAGATGAGTAGTTGAATCTCTCTCCATGTACCTTATGTTGCTGTGCTACAGTTGGCAGCAGAGGGGCAGTCTGACAAAATGGCATCTGACTTGGAAGTGTGTATGAAGGAAAGATGAGTAGTTGAATCTCTTTCCATGTGGAGAACACTGCACTCTCTAACATTCATCAACACTTTCTCAGCGTTTATGGAGATAAAACAGTGGAGGTGCATTTCAGTACAGTGGTGACTGTGTCACCTCTGACATGGTGAGTCTATGATCAGCACTGCTGACACAGATTTGAGTGAGTGCAGCATGCAGACTCTTGTTTACCTCTGGTGGAAATGCAGAGCTGATACGGGTGACTATGCTGAAAAATAGTGTTTTGTGTCTGAGAATTTGTTCTATCTAATAGCAGCGTTGTGCTTTTTATAATCTGTTGTAGTTTTCATGGAAATAAATAAGAGACATTATTTTTGGAGCAAAGTGTGTGTGTTTGTGTGTGTCTGTGTCTGTGTCTGTGTGTGTCTGTGCCTGTGTGTGTGTGTACAAAGCATGACTTTATCATGAATGAGGGATTTGTTACAGCAAAATTTCGATGGTCCTTCTAATTTACTTGGGTTAGATGGGTGTCTCTAATTTCTTAGAGTGTTTTCAGCTGGCTTCACCTTTTGGGTTTTTGTGTATGTTACATCAGAAATAACTCTAAAAATATTCCTCCAGACATTTTTGCTGTACAGTGTGTCTGGAAGGAGATATTCGTCTATTTTCCTTCCTGAATCAGACTTTCCTGAATCAAACTTTCCTGCAGAAAAGCCAGAAGAAATTGCAGAATACAATTAAATAACCAAAAATGAGAATTGCAGAAATGCTGGATTTCTCTTGAAATGTCTCTTGCAGTCCTGTATGTGTGTTACAGCCTCTGGAAAGAGAAAACAATAATGGGGTGTTATAGGTTTATCATCTCAAAAGCACACAGTGTCTATTGTACCTGATGATTTGGGTAACTCTTTATGTTATTAATTTATATTGTATCATTCTGTGCATGACCTGATACTAACAGGTAGGTTTAAATTGTTGTGCCCTGGTCATAGCACTGACTTTCCATGCTGTGCTCTTTCCTTTCCATATGGGAGAAAAGCACCCAGGCAAATATTAAATACTCAGTCACTAGAGCAAAAGATATCACTTTCTGAGAAAATGCCTTTTTAGTCAACAAATCAAGATATCTCTGAGATGATTGTGTTGAAGACTAATCCAGTGATTTCTAGAGAAGTTAGAACGGGGGAGCTCTATGGCAAATGTGTCAGCAGTTTGAAATGTAGGTTTGAATTCTGAGAAAGTTCTTATACTTCTTAAATTGTCCTGAATATTTTCAATATATATATATATAGCATATATATCATATTGCATCATATTGAACATATTGGTCATGTGTCCAGTTATGGGTCTCCCAACACAACAAGGACATGGAATTGTTGAAGTGGGTCCAGAGAAGGGCCATGAGGATGATCATAGGGCTGGAGCATCTCCCCTGTGAGGACAGGCTGAATGAGCTGGGGCTCTTCAGCAGGGAAGACCTTATAGTGGCCTTCCAGTACCTGAAAGGGGCCTACAGGAAAGCTGGGGAGGGAAATTTTATAAGGACACGTAGCAACAGAACAAGGGGAAACGGCTTTAAACTAGAAGAGGGTAGATTTAAACTAGGTATTAGGAATAAATTTTATACTGTGAGGGTGGTGAGACACTGGAACAGATTTCCCAGTGAGGCTGAGGATGCCCTCTCCCTGGAAACATTCAAGGCCAGGCTGGATATGGCTTTGAGCAATCTGGTCTAGAGGGAGGTATCCCTGCCTATAGCAGGGGAGTTGGAACTAGATGATCTTAAAGTTCCCTTCCAACCCAAATCATTCTATGTTTCCGTGATTCTATGAAGTTCATAATGTTTTTAGTATCATCCCTGTTGCCAAAGAAACCATTGACCACAAATAATTGTATAATATTTAATATCTCGGAATCACAGAATTGTAGGTTTGGAAGGGACCTTCAGTGGTCATCGAATCCAGCCCCCCTGTCAAAGCAGGCCCTGTACAGCAGGCTATGCAGGTAGGTGTCCAGGCAGGTGATGAATATCTCCAGAAAAAGAGAGTCTACAACCTCCCTGGGCAACCTGTTCCAGTGCTCCATCATCTTTACTGTGAATAAGTTCCTTTGTGTATTGGTGTGGAACTTCCTGTGCAAAATACACATATATGTAAATGAATATAATTAATATTCAGGTTAAATATAATCTTCTGTACTGGAGACTGTTTTAGATAATGCAGCACAGAGGCAGCTCTAACAGCCCTGTCATTTGTACCCTTGATCTGTATTATAAACAAAGGTTGTGAACAAAGAATCAACCAAAATCAGTCTTTACGCTTGAATCTCCTCTGAAAACACAAATAGTAAGCTGCTATTAAGAACAATTCTGCTTGTAAGAAAAGTACAGCAGTATGTAGTTGTGTCAGGTTAATTACATATGTCAGTTCTACAACAGAAAGTATTAAAAAGAATAATGATACAGTATCCATGCTTACAAATCTTTTACTGCTTAGTTGGGCATTGAAAAATTTTGAATTAATTCTTTTTCATGCAAATGTAATAATTTATATGCATTTGATTTTATTCTCCTGTTATAATTCATAGCTAATGTCATACTGTTTTAGTGGATAAGCATGAAATTCTAAACTTTTGTGTTCTGGAATATTTAATGTCTGTGCTTGTTTTGGCTGACCTGGTCTATATGATGTCTACATTGTTAAATACTCTCCAAGTCTACTGCAAAACTGGCCACTTCATATAAATCTGAGTTGGCTGCTGCAGGGAAGGAAAGCTGCTCAATAACAACAACAAACTTGAATTTCTCGGACATTAAATTTTAACAGAACTATACCATTTTGTTGACACATCTGAAAAGACCTTCCTGAAATATTTTCTTCCTCATGTATTTTGAATATACTCCATTATATATCCACGTATAGATAGATGCTAACAGACTGTACCTTTCCTAATAACATTTCTTTGTTCTGTTTCTCACTGATAATTTTATTTCCACATAAAATTAGCATGCTTAAATATGTATGCAGTATTGTAGCATCCCAATACTCCAGAGACAGTGCCAGAAACATGCCTTCAGTATATGAAGCAAAAACAAACAAATGAATACCTATTACAAATAATTCACAGCTGGAAGCAAAATCTGAGTTTTGAAAAGCTCATGAGAAACCCTGTAACTAAATCACATAAAGAGATGAAAGCTCTAGAAATAATCATTTTACAACTGATTTATTTAGAGACAAAATTTGAGGGAGACTTGGTCAGGGCCCTTTCAAGCATATGGAAGATGCCAAAGATCTGATTTAAGAAGTATGTACACATAATTCTAGAGTTCAAAATGCACAGAGACCCATCTACCAAAACCAGTGTCAGGCCATAGACTTTCTGTCTCTTGCTAGCTTGAATTTCTTAGATACTTTAGGCTTGGTATTAAAAGAAAAATCTGTATGTTTGTGATTTGCATAGCATCACTATTATCCTATGACGGAATGGAGCTGTCAAGGTCTCTCTGCAAGGCCTCTCTTCTACTGAAGGAGTTAACAGCTCCAACTAAATTAGTATTGTCAGCAAACTCAATTAAGATGCATTTGACTCCTTTTTCTAGTAATTGAAAAGAACTGGTCCTAAAATGAAGCCTTGGAGAGCTCTACCAGTGGCTGGCTGCCAGCCTAATGTAACCCCATCTAAAATAACCCCTGAGTCCAACTCATCAGACAATTCTTCACCCTTCGTACCTTTCTAGTTGTATGCTGCACATTTTGTCCAGAAAAATACCGTGCAAGAGAAGCTTTCCTGAAGGTAAATCAAGGTACCAGGTAGCTGAGTTTCTCTAGTTTCTTCTTTCAAACTGTATATCCCTGTATTTATATTGCATGGTACTTCTAACTGGACTTGTGTGCATTTCTGCAGCATATGTACAAATAACAGTGCAGGATATGACAATCAGTCTGGAAAGGCTGACGGGTGCTGGGTTTGCATGCACATAGTAAATCTGATACCCTCTGACTGAATTGGATTTACTACATTGATTTCTCATCATTTTCTCAGGATGTGCAGACAAGAACTGATATTTCATTCCTTCATAAAAATGATTACCCAGAGCAGTGAATGTTAATCAGTCTTTGCTGTTGTTTTTTTATTTATGAGTTTTTTCTTCTCAGTTTGGTGCTGCCCAGAGCATGGTGAATACAGACAGACTTCTTTCTGTGTATAAATCTTATCAAATGAATTCTTTGAGAAGACAGTTGTTGAGGAACTTGTTACATCGAGAACACTGATCATTGCTATCTGGATTTGACACATCTTGTGATAGTCCATATCAGGGACCCTCTTGACAAAAAAAAAAAAAAAAAGGTGTGTTTTTTTTTTTCCCCCACAGGACATTGGCTGCTCAGAAGGGTATCTGCTGCCAGTGCTCCTGTTCTTCAGGGTCATAAACTGTATCTACTGGCTTGTCATCCTCCATGCATTGTTTGGTTTTTACAAGAGTGGCTGATTCTATTCTACTACTCTGGTTAAATAAAGTTCTTCTTGGAAAGAGAACTGGCAACAGTCTTATGGTAAGTAAGGCCATTTTTGGAACAAATCCCACTTATTTTCAAACCAAATATTAGGAGTTCTTAGTTCTTCTTATTTAAATGGCATCTGCATGTACTATAAATTGACAGTCCCATCTTAATTTATTTCAGACTGTAGAAAAATGCTTCTATCTAAAGTAATATACTCTCTGTAGGAAAAATGACTCAATTCCTTACAACTTCCATGTGGAGTATCTTAAACATGAGGTAATTCAGGATCAGATTATGCTTAGAAAAATCTTCCCTAATGAACTTTCTGACATAAAAGTCAACAACTAAATTCAAGTGGTTCTGCAAATCTTCACAGAATTCATAGTTTTAAATAAAAATACAGGACAACTCAAACTGGGGGTTAGATTTCTGAATGAATGTATTACATCAGTACAATCTGAAAAAGTGAGATGTGGTTGTGAGAGCAGGGCTTAGTTACAAGCAAGCTAGAGAAAGAGAATAAAAACTAAATCGATTGGCTAGAAAAGGAGTCAAAAAGTAGTTAGTGCAGCTATCTTTAGGCACAGTAGAGTGCTTGACAGATGCTTGAAATCAATGTGGGTTTAAAAAAGATCCTGAACAGTGTGATCTAAACATGGAAGGTGGCCTTAGTCTGGGCAGGGGATGGACCCAGTATCCTGAGGTCCCTTCCCACCTGAATTAGTCTATGATTCTGACAAAGAAGATGCACTTCCCAATGGGTATAAGAAAGGGAGGTCACAGCTAGTCAGGTATCCATTCAGGAAAATACATTTATCTGTCCAGACCTATTTTGTCTGTGGGTTAGAGGCCAGAACTTCTTTCTGTCTTATTCTCTTCTTTGGGGTGCACAGTGAAACCTGGATTAATGTTGTGACTGACTGAGAAGCTTTAATTGAGTGGTTCCAGTTGGAGCTAATCCAGACCTTGGAGTCACTGTTAGGGTTCATGATGATACTGAAGGAGCAGAAAGGGGTTTGAAGGGGCAGCAATGGCAGAACTGGTCCCTGCAATGACATTCATTCCTTCCCACGTTTCTCCCGTCAGAAGTCTTGGAGCTTAATCATCTTTTCACTGCTCTCCAAATTGCACACCAAGACTCTGTCTCTCTAAAGGCAGGCATCTGTCACATGTAGAAAATAATTATTTTAACCCACCTTTCTCAGACTCAAAACTTAAATTGAAATCTCTCTACTGGCCAAAGAATACACCCCTGAATAGACCCCTGAGAAATTACAATTTTAGTTGAAAAGAAGATGTCAATAGTCAACAGTATCTTGAAGTACGAAAAAATAATGTGCGTCATCTGGCTTTGATTAAATTATGCAGAGTATTATTATATGAAGGAAAATCCTCAGTTCCCAAGCAGTTGGAATCGCTGGTGAAATCAGCCATCAAAGTCTTAAATTAAAAGTTTCTTTCTTTTTGAGAATACATTAATCTGAGGCTCTCTGACAGGCAAAGAAAAACAAATATCTATTTAATACAGTTATGTACTTGAAACAAGAAGGAAATGTTAGATCATATAGTTTCATTTTCTGTTTGAAATGGATCAAACAACTGCGTTCAGTTCTCTTCTGCTGTCCTAACACATGTGGCTAAAGGTTATTTTTCAAAAAGACATTTAATCTTAATTTGAAGACCTAAGAAGTGTCTTCACCAGAAGGCTAGGCTGTCATCCGAAGAGGCTTTGATGGTCTTGAGAGGTGGACTGACAGGAATCTCTGTTTTATTGTATTTGCCCTGTCCCTAGATGATAGAGAAAATTTTGCTGGGAGAAGCAAAAAGGGAGGAGGAAAGCTACTGCATCTGTAGTGCCTCTCAGATCACTGCTTGGTGCATATTATGTGTTACCTATGGAAGAAAGTGTGTTTTTTCCTATTATAGCTATCTCCTCATCTGATATTATCTTTACATCAGACTTTATTTAAGAAGTATAAAAATTTTTTATCCTTCAGAAAAGTATGGATTCATTTAATGGGTTTGTCTAAACTGAGAGATATTTTTTCTCATTAGATCTTAGAACAGTTACAATCTACAGCAGTTTCTTCCAACAGCCAGTGTACATGACAGCGAAGTGCACATGACATGACAGTCCTTCGCCTTTTTCCATTAAAAAGAAAAAATAAATATCTCTTTTTCCTACAGAGAGGTACCAGAATATTGACCTGAATATTTTTTTTTTAGCATCATTTGTACAGTTTACAGACTTCATACCACACAGATTACTTGAGAGCATCTCCTGGATGGCAATGACAGGAAACAGATCTGTAGAGAAAAGTGCACAATGAAAGCAAGCAACGTTGATTGGAAAGAACAATTAATTGCACTCAGGGAGTTGCTGCTTTGCTAGATGATTTACTCTGACTGTTTTAATATTTTGTTTTTCCACCCATCCACATTCTACATTTTCCAACTAGGGAGTGCTCCTGGAGTATCTGGCAATTTCTAGGTTCCTTGCGTAAATAAGAGAACCAAGAAGTCTTTTCTTGCCTTGCACAGCTCTAAGTGTTTGTGGAAAAGCATTTGTACTGGTGGAAAAACATTTGTACTGAAAGTTCTTTAGTGCTTACTGCTCCTTGCTGTACAGAAATGCTTAACCTTTAAATGGAATTTGCTTACACATCTAAATCTTCTAGTTGATTTTCAGCAGAGCAGTGGCTTTGCAATTTCTGTAGGGTTTTTTTTTTTTTTTTCCCTTCTGTAATGATATATTCTGCAGAAATAACTTTCAAAGAATCTGACATGATTACCATGCTGCTTTGGACTTAAATAATATTTATTTGTTTGATGATGTAAATCTAAGAATGTCCTTTAGGTTTATTTCACATTTGCTGTACATACAGAATCTTGTTTCTCTATCTTTACAATTAAATTATACTCTGTATGTTTTTTTTTTTTTTTTTTTTTCTATTAATGTTGTTGTTGGCTCTCACTGGTAGTGGGCTAGATTCAATATGGCTTTTATCTGGCAGTTATGTAGAACTCTAGATTCCTGCCCAGTTGATTTTTTCATTAGTTCTGAGTTGGTTTGATCACACACATACAAATCTTCAACTGCTGTCTGAGAAACTGGTACAGATGGTTGTAAGAGACTATTATTATACCATTGCCTCAAAGTTTGCTGATAAACATGTCCAAGCAAATCCTGGGCAAGGGTTGTGAAATCCTCTGTCTAAGGGACAAGCAGATGGGTATATTCTGGGGCAACGAAAGAGAGATAAGCTGCAGCTCAATGGCCGCTGAACACTCTTTTGTTTGGTACTCATCTCCGTGGGGAGATAGCCATCTCAGGAGACGCTTGCCTGGCACACTAGCACGGGATTTGTCACATAGACTGGAGGAATCTGAAAGATAAATATAGGGGTCCTGCAGCCACGAAGGGGGGGGGGGGGGGGGGGCGGGAGGCTTTCAGCCTCATGGCTGCCCGTCGCTGCTGCTGTTCTCCCCGCTTCTGCCATTCCCTGCTCTTCTGCCTCGGACCGTCGGAGCCGTTTGCAACTGGACCGCCCCTAGGATCCTGGCTGGTGACTTTCCCTGCATTGTACAAATCCTTGCCTCTTTCCTATCTTTCCTGTCGCTCGCCTTCCCTTCCCCATCACCCTTATTGGTAACAGTGTCCTCCTTCCCCTTCCCCATCTCCCTGGTCAATTATTGGTAATGTTGGTCGGACCAACATTTGGACCGTTGTTTCTTAATCTCACGCTGGGTATACACATAATCTTAAGAACCTCGTCTCCCTCCTTTATATTGGAGCAAGACAATGGTGAATACTGATTGCCCAGAGCAAAGCTTTTCTTGCAACTTGGTAACTCAGAGCTACTGTACACCATATCTTTTACTCATTTCAGTAAATGACAGGTGCATTAACGATTCATTTTTTTCCTCATTTACAACATGTAGTCCCAATTAATAAAATGATATATATAATTTAATAAACAGTGTCTTCTTAATAAACAGTTTAAGTCTACTGCTATCCTCTCCAACCAATATGAAAAGTCAGTTGACTTTGGAGTTTTATGTCGTGATTGGTTACTCACCAAGTCTGAGTGCTCCCTTGAACACTTTGACTCTGCTTTACTTCATTGGATCAAATATATAAATATGTTAAGAGAAATGGGATTAAACAAGAATTTACCTGGCTAATTCCTTTGTTGGGTATTAAACGAATGCTTCTAACTTCTTGTTATTTAAGCATTAAAGAGCAAGGAAATAACTTCCAGTTCTATTCTTGCCTTTCCTGTCACCATGAACTCCTGGACCATGTGGACCATATTTAGGGATTTTATTTAGTAGCTTAGTGGATAGGGATGGTGGTGGGAGGATGGTTGGACTAGATGATCTTGTAGGTCCTTTCCAACCTTATGAATCTACTAATCTATGAATCAGATTGCTGATACTTGCTGTGATACTTGGTTTGATGCTAGTAAATGGATTATATTTAGTTTTCTTTTATAGTTAGGAAATGCTTGTAGTCTTTCTAAAATATTTGAAAAGGAGATAGATCAGTGATAAATTTATGTTGTACCTGAAAATAACTGTAGACAAAATGGTTTCATTAGTGCGCTTACTGGTGAGAATTTCTGCATGACTCATACAAACTCTGTCAAAAAACTGCAAATATGGCTTTATTTAGAAATCAAATAACATATGCCTTCAGTATTCCTCACTGTTTCCATCAATAAATATGCTGTCTGACTCAAACCAAACCAAATAAAATTGAGAAAAAGATCACTGCGGGCAAGGAAAAGCCTATGCAGCATGGAAAGGTGAAAAACGTGATTCTAAGTGGAAAACCATGATGCAAATATTTATGCTTATATCCAGGCATCCATGGCTTTAGTCTACTTCCAACTTCTATGTTAAAATTAAAATAAAATGTACACTTTCTCTGCTTTAAAAAGAAGGGAAAGGAGCTATGCCTAGATGTTCTTAATAGGCAAAATTCTGAGAAAAATGGTTTTTTTCCTACAGCAAAAGTTTGAGTATTTGAACCAACTTACCAAATATTTAACAGGATTTTGTTAGGTGTTTTCTGCTTCCTTTCTCCCTAACTTGGGCCAGAGGCTGCTAGAATTATGTCTTTTGGAGGTAATAAATTTTATGACATTGTCAGTTCAATCATTAAAGAGGACAACGAGTCTTTCTGAGCCTATCTATCTTGATTTAGGACAATTGAGTAAGATCTATTCTAGAAACCAGGAGATGTAGAGTTTTCATTATCTCACATATGACCTCTAAAGAAAGCTATTTAATGATTAATTATTTGTTTCCTTTCTGTCACTATTCCTTTTCTTTCACAGTTTGTTCTGTCTAGTCCAACCCAAAGATCTATGAAATAGAACCAGGATCTGCAAATGACATGTGAAGTTCTTAAATTTTGAAATGCTCTAGAGAGTTTCCAGTGAAATGTATTTTCTTCAGAAAATGATAATTCATTGCACTAAAAAGTTTTCCTAGATACATTAGACCTGAAACAAACTTAAAAAACAAAACAAAAGAAAATAATTAATTCTTATGCTCATTTATATGCAAAAAAGCAGCAAGTAAGAACACTGAACAACAAACAGCTGAAAAGGTAAAGTATCTGTTTTGACCTTATACCTTGATCACTGTCTTCCACATCAAAGTCCACAGTCAATGCTGCCTTCTTTCTCTCTCTCTCTCTATGTATATATTTTAAATTGCATTGCTTTGCAGAAGTAAATATGCAGGGGTTTGGGAAAGGGGATCAAGATCACGCACATGCTTGGCAATTGCCATAACTACTAACTTGTGAGTACAATTTCTTGACAGTTTCTTGTTTTCTTTTTTTCTGCTTACTTGGCTTTTGCTTCTTCCTATCAAAGAAAAAAATCAAAACCTGTTAGATTCGTCTTGATAAGAACAAGGAACATTTCTCAAACCTCATAAAGTTATGTGAGTTGGGAAAACTCTTTCCAGGTTAACTCTGTTAGGATTTTCTAGACATTCTGTAGAGCTAATAAGGTGTGTTTTCAGCAATCCCATACCAATTGCAGGTGTTGTTAACTGGAATCTTTAGCAATAGCCCTAAGATTTTTCAGTCAGAAAGAACAAGTTTTTTTCAGAGGCCAATGCATATTGAAGTGAAAGTTAAGCTATGTGACTCCCACAGAAGCTGTAAGGATCACTGTGTCCGTGCTGACCAGCCCTGTGCCTCTCTCCTCACTTAGCACAATCACATGTCCCAGTGAAGTCATGAGTGCCAATTTTAGTAATTTGTCCCCATGGAAATGAAGTTTTACTTCCTACATCCTAGAAGCATGGCTACAAAACAGCTGCAAATCAGTGCTAACAATTGCTGCCCTCACTGGCAAAGCTAATCTGTAAGGAATAACAACGTTGTCGGTTACCAGATTTTGGGTGCAAGGGATCCCTTTGTTCAAGTGACCAGTTGTAGTTTTCAATGGACACATTTAGCAAACTGACAAATTATGTTGGCACTGTTTTGGCTGTGGTGTAAATTTTCTTCAGAGGTAATTGTATGGTGCTGTATTTTAGATTGTTAGGGAAGTTAGTGGTGATAACAAGACAAAGTTTTAGTTTCTGGTTTTAGTAGAGCCGTGCTTACACAGAGTCAAGAACTTTTCTACTTCTCATGCTGCCCTGACAGTGAAGAGCTGGGGGTACACAAGGAGCTGGGAGGGGGACAGAACCAGGATAACTTACTCAGACTGACCAGAGGGATATCTCATACCATATGGTGTTATGCTTAGCAATAAAAGCTGGGGAAAGAGGAGGAAAGGGAGGAATATTTAGAGTGATGATGTTTGTCTTCCTAAGAAACCACTGCACATGATGAGTCCTGCTTTCCAGGAATTGTCTGCTGGTGTGAAATAGTCAGTGAGTTCCTTAGCTTGATTTTCTTGTGCACAGCTTTTCCTTTACCAAATAGACTGCCTTTATTTCAACCCATGAGTTCTTGCACTTTTCCCTTTCCCGTTGTCTCTCTATGTGGGGAGACTGAGCAAACAGCTGGGTAGTACTTAGCTGCCTGTTGTGGTTGAACCACAACAGATGTTAATATATAATCTGAAAGAACACAGATCTTTCCCAAATGAATAAAAAATTCAAAGATTTATCTGGGGATTAGCTAGGACACAACTAACCACAAATGATAGATTTGTGTTCATATCCCTTTCTGGGATAATGGAGCTGCTCGGATTTAGCCACAAGACTAGTAATCTTCGGAAGACAGACCAAATGAAGTAAAATGTGCATATGCCTCAGGAGTGTGGAAGTCACCCAATTTTGTGAGTTGTCTAGTCAAAATACTGCATCTTGCAGCCACTCTGTGAGGTAGACTCCAGATTAATAGCAGTGTTCAGTATATTTTGTGAGTGAAAGATCTTTTTTACTGCCTACATCTTTCCCTGAGGAGAGTAGTTTTTTTTAAGTGAAAAGCAAAAAGCCTTTTGTCAGTCTTGCTGTGAAAGTCCTTGTATATTTGTTCAACTCTAACTTTGGTAGGTACACTGGTATCTAATTTCATTCAAAACTTCTGTTACCAAAATGTTTCACCTGAATGTGGAAAGGTAGATGAAGAAACTGTTTCAGAAATTATGACATAATAAAGAATAAAACAAACACAAACCCCATTTTTTTTTCTGTTTAGGCAATCCTGGAAAATGTCTCTCTGCTGTTATAACCATATACAAATCTTGGATTTTGTGCTATAATTTAATTTAAATTAAAAAATGTAATATATTTGCTTTGATAGCTTCCACTAAAACATTTAAATATTAGAGTGAATTTTCATATTGGCAGTTCAACTGGTATATGGGAAAATGTTTATTTTCATTTATATATAGGCTTCTGAATTAACATATTTTGACACTGAAATCAGAATAAATAGTTTTGACCAGGGAAATTCGTTTTCAGACCTTATAGAACGGCTATTCAGACTTCTTTGGGAAAATCTACACTTGCTAGTAATTAGACTGCAGCTGTCAAATTACAGCTTGCTGATTAAAACATTTTCTAAAATCTCAGACTCATTAATGGCTTTATTTATTTTATTGCTCACATAGCTATTGAAAAATGGGATTTCAGCTTCCTATCTCAAAATACAGCCCTTTTCTTTTTCAGTCATCTCCTTTGATATACAGGAAGCCTAATGTGGCAGTACCAGAAATTCTTTTCTGGAAGGATTCTGTGGGAATCAGTAAATGGAAGAAGTCTGGTACTGGACTGAGAGATTAGCTGTTAATTTGCAAATCCTCTTCTTAGACTTGACTATGCACAGGGACTCTCAAAACTCAGTAGAATTTGTTCTCTTCTACTCCCTTCATATCTATCATAAACAAAGAAGGATCAGAAAATAAAGGTTACTATCCCTTTGATTTTACTCATGAGTTGTGAGTCCAACTCACCGAGTTCAAGGCCTTTCTTTTATGGTAACAATCTATGTACATTATTTCAAGGTCAGATCTATCTGGGTCTTTTGGTTATACTCATGTCATCCATTAGTATCTGTTGTGCCGCAGCATTTGTAGAAGTTGAAAGTACTTATTAAACATATCTATTTTTAAAAGACTTAAGCAGAAATGGAAAACACCTTTAGGTCATCTACTCTATGTCTTCGCCAAAGGGGGGATTGTTCCCTTGAGTATAATTTCTAGGATTTGGAATAGATTTCCAGTTTTTTTATTGGTATCCTCTTTCAAAAGTTAACCCAGGACTATAGCTATAAAGCTCAGATTGTAACCTAAAACTCAATATTTCCAAAGTACACGGACTGCTGATCCTCCTGGAAATATTGTTCCATTTTGGACTATGTTTCTGTGGTAAATGGAAAGAGAAATATCCATTATTATATTTTGAAGATGTTAATATTTCTGAAATAAGGAAATGGAACCTTCTATTTTAGCAGTAGTTGTTAATGATGTCAAATGAATGCTGTCTTGCATTTAGTCACCTTTTTGCAAACATTCTGATATGAGCTGAAAAAACCACATATGAGGCCTGAACTGTGAATATAATAAATGTTGTTATTCTCTGTAGATTTCTTTTGCTTGATCTCTTTTTTTTGTCATGAACTGAAATGATGTACAGAGAATCATCAAACAGAAATCTGGAAGGAAAGATGTGTGGTTGAAACCCTCTGTGTAGAAACCATTGCACTCACTGACATTCATCGATGTTTATTGAATGTTTATGAAGACCAAAGAGTAGATGTGAGCATAATGAAGTGGTGAGTGGTACATTTCAGCATTGGAGACGGCAATGGGAAAGACAAGCTATTTTTATATACAGCTGTATACTACAGTCACACCATGAAATGAAGAGCATCTCCATTAGCTCACTTGTGAATAATCAGTGGATTATGATCAGGGAACTGTGTATGGAACTGAATACTGGCTTCAATGCTTTGGAAATACCAGTGGCAATATTGGAAATACGGAAGTTTGCACCAGGTCTATCCCACAAGTACGCCCACAGGAACAGAAATAACACTGTCTACAAGTTTTTCAGAATCTATTGAAACAATATGAGGCAGATGAGAACTGTTTTCCAAGACCTCATGATTATCTGTGATGAAATATTGTGTTACTACTGTAAGCTGGAGTCAACACTGCAGCTCATGGAGTGGAGACGTGAATTCCCATCAAAGGTAGTTAAAGATGCAGCCCTCAGCAGGTAGTGATGTGCACTGTCTTTTGGGATAGGAAAGGTGTGATGCTTCTGGATTTCCTGGAACCCAGACAGTCCATCAAATCTGACCACTGCATCGTGGTACTGACTAAGCCATAGGCCTAAATCTTCCAGAGTAAGACCAGAAAGAAGCCAATCTTTCTCTTGCAACATGATAATGCCAGGCCCTGTATCAGTTTGAAGACTGCGATCATATTGTAAATCTTGGCTGGACTATCCTACCACACCCACCATCTATTCTGGATTTGGTGCCTCCTGACTTCCATCTGTTCAGGCTGATGATAGATGAACTGCGTGGGCAATATTTTCCTAGTGATGACATTGTCACAGCAGTTGTGAAACAGTGGATAACCTCAGCTTGTGTAGATTTTTATGAGCATGGCATGCAGATTCTTGTTCATTGCTGGTGAAAACACATAGCTTATGGTGGTGACTATGTTGAAAAATAGGTTTTGTGGGTGATAATTTGCTCTGTCAAACATGTTATTGTATCTGCTGTTGTTTCCTTGGAAATAAATAGGAAGTATTACTTTTGTGATAATATTATGAGTTACAGAAACATAGCTTAAGGAATAAGAAACCATTTTTAAAATGCCTTTGATATGAAACTTTGGACATATTAAAAATAACAAAACTCAAAGAAAAACAGATTTCAGACAACTTGAATCAAGAATCAATTAAAAACACATTTTCCCTTTCAAACAGAAACTGTAGAGCATCCAGTACTCAATTATTGCTGTATTTATCTGTAGTCCAGAAATGTTTGAATCACAAAGTGTAGGCCAGATTGTGAATTCAATTTCAGCTATTCTAAAAGTAGAAATTACCAATATTAGATTGGTGTCTGCGCTGACTGGATGTTATTTGCTGATGTTATGATGACTGGCTCTGATAAGTGTATGTATTTCATATTCTTCATGTGCTCCTTTGTATGTTAAATGCAAAAAAATGGGACCAGGACATAAAATACAGAAGATTCTTTCAACCCATCTTAGCTCAGACCTAGAGGTGATAGAAATGAAAAATTCAGAAAATTTAGGACTCAGTTTTGTAATAGATTTCCTTGGCAATACAGGTTTGTCTGCTAGACCAATTACTGGTACCTACTTAAATTCCAGATACACTACAAACTAAATATATAACCAATGCTAAAAATTCTAAAGTTTTTTTCCTAAATAATGTCTGATAGTATTTCATCTGGAGCTTTTTAAAAATGACAGTCCTGAACAGAAGGAAAAGGAACAGAGAGAAATCTGCTGGAATAAATATCCACAGAGGGGAAAAATAGAGAAAGTGATCCAACCAAACAGCCCTATGTGTTGGACCCTTTTCATGATGCATGTCTGAAGCTCACATGATTTGGATAGGACTGATGTCTCATACTGGGTAGCAGTTCATGGCGCCAGATGCTCCATCAAAGAAAGATAATTGTAAACTGAGTTCTGCCAAGATGTTGATGTATTAAAACACTCTGTCTGTAAGTAGTGTTATAAACAGAGGCCCTTGCTCTCATCAGTCCCTAAAACTGATTATGTTCAAAAGCAAGCGTTAAAAATTTTTATATCTGTCTTACAGAGGCAGAGATACCTTAGCCCCATAGGTCGTGCCCCAAAAACAAAGCTGCCTGCAGCTGCTCCTGCCTCTTCCCCTGCCTGCATGCTTATTCCCATCCATAGCTCATCTCATTAGTGCAGAGATGCTTGTGGCACAATGGATTTGCCAATTAATCACACATATATCTGTTAGCCAATTCTGATTAATAATATTGTTAAAAAGGGCTATTTTTAATCTTAGGCCTTTTAATACATTCCTTGTATTGGTTCATCTCACAGTCTGACAAACAGCTGTGCTGCACAAGGAGATGCCACGGGAGCAAAAAGAATACCTCTGGGCAAGGGTGGAGAGAACTGAGGAGTGGCCAAGTGAAACATCCGCCGAACCACAATTTAAGCCATGTGATTTCCTTCAGGACTGTCAGGCAGGGAGCCATATACAAAATCAGAAGTAGTCCTACAGCAGAAAGCTTACAAGGTAAAAGTAAAGAAAGACAAAAGGCTCCACTGCCCTGCTTCACTGATGAGGGCTGACAGGTGACTCCCAAATGCTGATGGTTATCATAGCTACCATAATGCTGAACATCACTG
Organism: Callipepla californica brunnescens; assembly: GCA_023055505.1. Lineage (NCBI taxonomy): Eukaryota > Metazoa > Chordata > Aves > Galliformes > Odontophoridae > Callipepla > Callipepla californica. The sequence continues at coordinate 101,176,911 of JALIRH010000001.1, read as the reverse complement.
TCCTTTCTTTTGCAGCTATAGTGAATGTAACATTTCTGGATTAGACCTATGGACCTATTCTCCTGCAGATATGACACGTACTTAGCACAACAAGAAGGAAAATCCTTGGAGATAACTGAAAAAAAAAATAAAAGGAATTTTTATTGATAAGCCCAAAGCAAAAAGAAAAGGAAAGTTCCCTACATGTAGTGTGGCAGATAAAAATATTCCCTTAACTAAGAATAAAATCCCTCTAGAAGCAGAACAATGCATACACAATTTACAGGCATAGAAAAATACATAGACATATTTTCCTTCATACTTTGTTTACCCTGTGCCATCCATTCTGTAAAAATGTTCGCACACTGGTTATGAGAGTAAGGATAAGAGAAAAATTTATTTCTAACAGCCATTTTGAATGCTCTGGTCCAAAATGGCCCAACATCAGTTTTATTTTGAGCTCCATGTGGTAAGAGAGAAATGCAATTTAGATTAGGGCAC